>LR738710.1:644893264-644960095 GCA_902687465.1 Secale cereale
CTTCGCCAAGACCGTGCCCTCCTCTCGTCCCGCTCACTCCAGCCGCGAGCGCGCCCCTTCTCTAGCGCCAGGAGCCCCAGGCCCGGGCCTCTTTCCTTCGCGAGGCAAGGAGCCTCCAGCGCCCGCCGCGCTCTGGCCCGAGCGAGCACCTCCAGGCCGCTCCCGGCCCTCTCCCCTCCGGTTCCCAGCGCCAGGAGTCTCCGCGACCTCAAGCCTCCTCCAGCGCCGCCCCGCATCCTCTCCAGCGCCCCGACTTTCCCAGCGCCGGCGAGGGCCTCCCGCGCCCAAGCTCTCCGCGTCCCTGCCTCGCTCCAGCTCGCGAGCGGCGGCAGCCCCTGCCTCGGCCGCCCCGCTTCGCCCCAAGGCCGCTGGAGCACCGCTGCCGCGGCTCCTCCTCTGCCCGTCCCGTGCAGCCTCAGCCTCGCCTCCTCGTCGCGCCTGGAGCCGAGCTCGGTTGTTTTACTGCTGCCTTGGCCAGCACCGGAACCCTGCTGCTGTTGTTTTTGTTTTTTTTGTTTTGTTTTGTTGCTTGTGATGTTAACCTGAGCAGAGAACGACTACCGCTAAGACCGCAATGACCCGTGTACGACTACCGACGCCCGGAAACGCCAAGTACCACTACATCCGTGTACGACTACGTGAACGAGTACCACGACGCCGTCGAACGCCAAGTACCTCTACGTGACCGACAAGTACCACGACGGCCCGAACGTCTACCGTCGCCCGAGTACAACTACCGCCGACGGAACGACTACTTCCTCTTCGGAAACGTGAACGACTACTTCCTCTACGTTAACGTGTTCCCCGACTCGCGGAACGACTTCTTCCACTACGTCCCTCGACGAGCTCGAACCGCCTCGAAACGCACGCTTCGAAGGTATAACCCCGAGACGACCCCGTGGATGAACGCTTGTGCTTGCTTGTGTTGTATGAAATGTTTCCCGTGTGTGCTTCGTGCCCGTTCCACCTTTTGTCTTGTTCCTCGGTTGCCTCGCCACCGACTCGTGGGAACCCGGCAACGGGATCACCCCATCATCTCGTTTGACTCACTCCGCCTTTGCTTTCGTACCGGACTCTCAACGAGTTACCGGAACCGATATGATGCCGTTGCATCATTTTCGGATCGTTGCCGTGGCACCCTTTCATTCCACCACGGTGACAAATGCTTCTTATCTCCTTTTTAGTCAACCTTTTAATAAAACTTGCATAAACTTGTTCATGTCATCCGCATCATATTAACAACCTTGAATGTTTAATTGTGTTTGCTTTATAATTATTAAACATGCTCATGGGGATTTTCCGGATATGTTGTTGTTATTCTCCAGCCCCATTTAAAATGTCTTAATAGTGTAGTTTCTTTATGCTTCACCTCTTGCCATGCTAAAAACATTTAATCTTGTCTTGTAAATAATGAGAGTCAACTAAATAATTAAATGTGGTGTTTCGTCAATATGCAACTCGTTGCATATTGATCTCCACTTAACTTGTAGTATTTGTTTGTGCACTTTGCCATGCCATGCTTTTAAACCGGACATGCATCATACTTGGATGTGCATCGTATGCCATGTTTATGTTATGTGTGTTTACCGTGTTGTTTCTTTCTTTCCGGTTTGCTTCTCTTGATAGCTTCGGTTCCGTTCCGGAGTTGTGAGGATCCGCTCGACTGTTGCTCCGTCTTCTTCTTGGATCCGTTCTTCTCCCTTGTGGAATCCCAGGCAAGATGACCGAACCCGGATACCATTACTATCTTTGCCTATTGCTAGTAGTCTCGATCTATAGTTTTGCCTCGATGCCCATGTTTTTCCTGTCAGCCTCCTACTTGTAACCAATTGCCATGTTTAACCACCCTACCTATGCAAACCGTTGCTTGGCTAAGTACGCTTCGCTCAGCCCTTCTTATTGCATTGCTAGTTGCAGGTGAAGATCGAAGATGCTTGCTTCATGTTGAAGTTTGGTTGGGTTATATCACACTATATAAATGCTTAAATGAAATCATCTATATACTGGCAGGGTGGAAGGCTAAGCCTTTTTGCTTGGTGTTTTGTTCCACTCATGCCGTTAGGAACCGTATAAACCGGTGTTATGTTCCTTGATTATGCGTTCCTAACACGGTTGGGGTGTATGGGACCCCCTTGATAAACCGCTAAGTGCTAAGTCTTTTCCAGCAAGTCCCAACATTTGGTACTTTTTGCCTCATAATAACAACTTAATTTAATTAATTAAATTTGCATAGAGGGTCGCTCCCTCGAGGATCCTTTATTTCTACATAGCAGGGGGGGCCAGTGCCGATGGTGTTGGTCCCAAACGGGGGTCCTGCGGGAACCACCACGGGGAAACTCGAGGTTTGGGTCCTGTAGCATCGCCCATCCGGTCGTGTCCTGAGACCTAGATACGCGCGGCTACTATCAGGGTGTCGACACGCCGGGAGGATTTGCTGGATTAGCCTTACCTTAGTTCGGTTTAACTTGAGCACGGGATTCCGAGAATACTCGGGTCTTCCCAACTATGGAGTTGCGACTCCGCGGATCGTGGGCTTGTAATGGGTCAAGTTGGAACACCCCTGCAGGGTTTGAACTTTCGAAAGCCGTGCCCGCGGTTATGTGGCAGATGGGAGCTTGTTAATTCCGGTTGTAGATAACTTGACACAATGTTTCAATACACTACCAGCGTGTGTACCGTGACTGTCAATTTCCGAATAGGGATTCGGGAGTTGAACACGGTGGGGTTATGTTTGACCGGCTTTAGCTAGGATCACTTCGTGATCATCTTTCGACCGATGCTCTCCTCTTCTCGCTCTCTTTTACGTAAGTTAGTGCTAGTTGCTGCTGCAGACTCTTGTTTGTTCCTTCACCTCTCGTTCTTTCTTCAGCCTTGTCCTCACCCAAGGCTTAAATAGTCTTGTTACCCGGGAACGGGATTGCTGAGTCCTCTGTGGCTCACAGTTACTTCACCACACCAGATGCAGGTTCAGCCGAGTTTGAAGCAGGAGCTGGTCCAGTTCTTCACTGGGAGCTCGATGAAGCTTGTGGCCGTTTGCTTGTGACGTTTCGATGTTCAGTAGTGGTTTCTACTAGGATTCGATCCTGACCTGTGGCTTTATGTTGTTTTGGTATCTTTCTTTGGATCCTCACCCGTAGTCGGGTTGTGATGTTTTGAATGATGATTGTTTATGTAATGTATTGTGTGAAGTGGCGAGTGTAAGCCAACTATCTCTTTTGCAATTTAATCCCTCTTTTACATGAGTCGTGCAAAGATACCAAACTTGAGATCATTCTAGGATGGGCTTATACCTTTAAGTCGTGCCTCGACACGTAGGAGGTATAGTCCCATCCTGGGCATTACAAGTTGGTATTCAGAGCCTTCTCCGACCTAGAAGCCCCCACTGTTTGATCGAATCGTTGACGGTTGAGTCTAGGCACACACTGAAAACTTTTGAGTCCTATATTATATCGGAGGGTAGGATTTCTGTTTGCTTCTCATCCCCTTTCTCTCTGGTGAGGACTCCTGACGATTACTCTTACCTCTTCTACTTTCAAAAATTGCACCAATTTTTTTTTTTAGGATCCCGCGAGTATTCTGGGATTGTTTCGATGTTCTTGTGACAAGGATATTGTTCTCGATGCCTCCTGTTACCGAGGAGTTGAGCTTCGGAGTATCATTGACACAAGCATATCGCGGCAGTACTAAATACTTAAGACGGCCGACATCGAAAATCTCTCCTATACGGCCAGTGGCAAGATAACCCCGACATCACCCAGTACTGGGGAGGTAGTTCGAGAGTATTGCCATAGCTTGTTATAGTGGATGCTTTTCGAAGGTCCGAGGTAAACAGTTTTCCGAGAAAGACTGGTTATGTGTTGAAGGATGGATACACCTGGATGTAGGTTTAGAGTTGATTGCGCGGTGCTTCCCGTGTATCCCCAACACCTGATTGCATAACTGGAAACTTTCGGAAATCTATAGGTGGGTTCATCTAGTAGTTCTAGGCATTCTTCCAACGGATGCTCGATATGAAGTTTGGGGTTCTACATTGAGTGAAGTGGTTTTATGGACTTGTTCTGATCGGGAGTTGCATCTTAAAGGGTCCTTGGCTATGCTGATCCGGGGATTGCAAAACCCTTTTGTAACACGTTCCATGAGCTTTCAGCACGAAGATGTCGAACGAAACTTCTATCTTGTATTTGTTCTATCTGATCCTTGTTCCTTTTTTTATTTTCTTTTGTTCTTCCAAGTGGCTTCTCGACCAGTTGATGTACCTGCGGAATTCATTCGTTCAATTCCTCTGTTCGAATGATATTGTGAAGATTAGGCATGCTGCATATCTCTCCGTTGTTTCGTTTTGAATTCTGGTATTCGAGTTGCTTCGATGTCAAATGTTGATTCCATACCTTCCTAATCGGTATTCTCATATTTCTATGGGAGTGCTATTTCTTCTTGATCATCAAGATGGTCATGTTTAATTCTTTTTTCAACCGGTGTCCATTTTGTTCATCTCAAGTTGTCCTTGTTTTCCCCACCCTCCCACCCTTCTTCCTCTCGGAGCAAGATATTCTCAAATGAAATATCCATTTTATTCATGTGATATTTCTTCATTCTTTTCCTTCAATGTTCTTATCCGGTGATTTATCGTGAAGATGCTCAAGAGCTTCTAGTTCATCATTCTTTTGTTCTCTGATTCTGCCGGTGGATGTAATTCAAGTTTTCGGTGTTGATCTTATCCTTTTCCTCATTTCGCAATGCTTTCTTATTCCGGTGCACCAATTAATCATTCTCCTCTTGTTATTCTTATCCGGAGTGCTGAAGATTCATAATTCCATTCTTAACCCGTTCAAGTTATTTTGAGGATTGTTATCTTATTCAAGCCATTTAATTCAACCGGTGCAATATCTCTTAAGCAATCTTTCCCAACGGTGATTTCTTTTGAGTGGGCCCTAACCCACAGGTTTTTCCCAGGATCTTACCTGACTCTTCTTTTTCCGGAAAATTCTTTTAAAGTGTGACGTAAGAATGATTTTCCATCAGTCACATGCCTTCTCCAAGCTTGTTTTCAATCATTTCCATCTTTAGCTCCACCTTCCTCTTGTCATTCGTCCGGAGTATCTCGATATTCTTCATGGTTTTTCTCGTCTTTTTTCTCAGTATTTGGAGACCGGAGAAGTGTTTCTCTTAATCTTGGCCCGTTCTCTTGATGAGTTGTGGTTCTAGCTTCATGCCATCCTCATAATTGTTTTCGATTGTGGGAATTGTTTTCATGCCCCTTCAGAGCATTTCTTGAATTCTTTTCTTTGTGATCCTCCGAAGGCCATCATTTCAGAAGATTTCTTCGTTCTCAGTTTTCAACTTCGTTCTCCAACTATTCTTCATTGATGTCTCTTCGTTCGTCTCCATATTTTTGCGGTGGTTCTTTCAAGTTTATCCTTCCGTTGTTATCGTATCAATTCATTTGTTCTTTTCATAATCCTACCGGTGAGTCGTTCAAGACTATTCTCAGCTTGTGCTAGATCTCTCTTTAATTCTTTGCAACGAGAATAAGTAGTATGCCAAATCCTTGGTTGTCATCAATTTAATTGGTGAAGGAGATGCATGACATAATTCTTATTCTTATTCCTTCCAGGTGATTTAATTCTTTTGTCCGGAGCTTGTTCATCATATCATATTCTCAGTTCTAAGTTGTTCATCTTGTTTTTCCGGAGATCCAAGCTATTTCAATTATATCATTTCAAGCTCCATCTAATTCATCACAGGCCTGGAGTCTTATTCTTTTCTTCTTTCACTTCCATGCTTTCTTTACCGGAGTTCTTCATGGTGGTTCATCATCATTTAATTCATCCTCGTAGTCTTCATCAAGATTCTTGTTGGAGCTCAAGCATTCTTCATCATGCTTTCCAATTGCAATCCTTTCTACCTTATCTTTTTAGATGGTGTTATGTCATTCTTGTTAATTCCTTCATGTTTCATGATTCACGGGTTATCAAGAATGGGATATTTAAACCCATCATTTTCTTTGCTCAGGAGATTCTTTCAACCCCTCTTTTTTATCTCTTGGAGTAACCTTGGGTTATAATTCACCTAAAAGCTTTCCCTAAGGATTGTTGATATTATGGTGCTTATAAATGACCCAAGTTTTTCATTTATCAGTCCGGTGAATAAGCTTTTCATATCCTTGTTGATCTCAATCCAATCAATTGTTTTCGTTAGTGGCTGGTTGTCACCTCTTAATTTTGAGATGTTTTCCATAAGCCCACATCAAGCTTATTCTTTCGTTGTTGAATTTCCAACAACTCCGTTCAACCTTCTTCGTAAGGATGCTCTTTCAAATTCATTTCTGAGAGAAGTTGTCATTTTTTTTCTTCTCGTTCTTTCTTCCCAACGATCTTGCATCTATTCTTTCATTCCGGAGGCTTTGTTATGTTGCTCTCTCCAAACCATCATATCGTTTTATCAAGAACTTGTTATTTTCTTTTCTAGTCCATTTAACCGGAGTGTTGTATTCTTCATTCAAGTTCCGTCTTTTATCTAGTTTTGCCTGTCTTTTACCGGAGTGCTGTTTGAATCTTTCTTACCCTTGTGCCATTCTTTTAATTGTTTCGGAGACAATATGTTGTTGTTTTCATCAAGTATCATCTCAACTTGCCAAGTTCTTGTTAATTCCTTCCATTTTCAGACGGAGTGCTGTCCAAATTCTGTCATTCTTATTCCTTGGCTATACCGTTGCAGTTTCATATGCTTTTGGTTCGAAAGCTCTTGTTTCATGTCTTTCAACCTATAAGGTTCTTATAATGCTCCTTGTTCCTCTTTTCTAACGGAGTGTTTTCATCTTCGTTCATCTCCGTTGCATTCTTCTTTCACTTTGTTCAACCTCTCAAGGTTCCTTGGTTTCACTCGTCTGTCAAAGAAGCAACTTTGTTTTACCTCTTCCTCTTCCGTTTTTACCCGGTGATATCTCTAGGATCTCGGGTCGAGATCCTCTGTTAGTGTGGGACAGTTGTGACGCCCGAGACCGACGTCCCAGAAGATTCCAGAAGCTTCCCGAAGATTCCAGATGTTCCGGGTTGCCCGTGTGTTTCTTTTGTGCTTGTGTTTTTATTTTTTGCATTGCATCATGTCATCATGCCATCATGTCATCTTTTATTTTTGCATCTCAACCTAAATAAACCGTGTGGACCTTCGGTCCATTTAAATCGAGGGAAGATTGTCTTCTCTTTAAAACATATAAAAGCCTCCTAATAATTATGGAGCTATATTAATAATTATTCCGTTGCTCCGGAATCACCATAACACACTTGCATAATTTCCCCATGTCTTTTCACTTCGAGTTTCTACTTCAAAACCTTGCCAATAATTCTTTTCCGTTGTTTCGAGGTTCCTCCGAAAATTTGAACATTTTTGGACACTTCAATAATCTCGTCTTAGTTCAAACCTATTTGAATTATATTCAAATATGTTTGAATTATTTTCCGTCCTGGCCTTTTGTATTTTTCTCCGGTCGTGCTCATTTTTACGAGCCCGGGAAAAAATATTCCCTTGTGCAATTCGGCTCCTAACCCCCCTCTTCTTTCTCTTCTCTTATCTTTGTTTTCTGCTAAAACTAGTTATAGAAGACAGCTGCAGTTTTATTAACAAAAAAAAGCAGCCAGCTTCAGCCCAGGCCTCCCTTCAGCCCACCTCCCTCCAGGCCTCTTGGGCCCTCCTCTTCCCAGAACGGCCCGACCAGCCCAGCCGGCTCATCTGGTCCGACCGAACCCTAGCCTTCGATCTCCTCCCCTCGCTCTCTTTCTTTCCCCGAGCGCCGCCACCCCGTTCTCTAGTTCGCTCGAACCCCTCGTGCCCCGATTCCCTCTCCCTTCGTCCCACTCGCCTCGCCCGACCGCCCCCTTCCTTCTCGCCTTCCTCCTTCGCCAAGACCGTGCCCTCCTCTCGTCCCGCTCACTCCAGCCGCGAGCGCGCCCCTTCTCTAGCGCCAGGAGCCCCAGGCCCGGGCCTCTTTCCTTCGCGAGGCAAGGAGCCTCCAGCGCCCGCCGCGCTCTGGCCCGAGCGAGCACCTCCAGGCCGCTCCCGGCCCTCTCCCCTCCGGTTCCCAGCGCCAGGAGTCTCCGCGACCTCAAGCCTCCTCCAGCGCCGCCCCGCATCCTCTCCAGCGCCCCGACTTTCCCAGCGCCGGCGAGGGCCTCCCGCGCCCAAGCTCTCCGCGTCCCTGCCTCGCTCCAGCTCGCGAGCGGCGGCAGCCCCTGCCTCGGCCGCCCCGCTTCGCCCCAAGGCCGCTGGAGCACCGCTGCCGCGGCTCCTCCTCTGCCCGTCCCGTGCAGCCTCAGCCTCGCCTCCTCGTCGCGCCTGGAGCCGAGCTCGGTTGTTTTACTGCTGCCTTGGCCAGCACCGGAACCCTGCTGCTGTTGTTTTTGTTTTTTTTGTTTTGTTTTGTTGCTTGTGATGTTAACCTGAGCAGAGAACGACTACCGCTAAGACCGCAATGACCCGTGTACGACTACCGACGCCCGGAAACGCCAAGTACCACTACATCCGTGTGCGACTACGTGAACGAGTACCACGACGCCGTCGAACGCCAAGTACCTCTACGTGACCGACAAGTACCACGACGGCCCGAACGTCTACCGTCGCCCGAGTACAACTACCGCCGACGGAACGACTACTTCCTCTTCGGAAACGTGAACGACTACTTCCTCTACGTTAACGTGTTCCCCGACTCGCGGAACGACTTCTTCCACTACGTCCCTCGACGAGCTCGAACCGCCTCGAAACGCACGCTTCGAAGGTATAACCCCGAGACGACCCCGTGGATGAACGCTTGTGCTTGCTTGTGTTGTATGAAATGTTTCCCGTGTGTGCTTCGTGCCCGTTCCACCTTTTGTCTTGTTCCTCGGTTGCCTCGCCACCGACTCGTGGGAACCCGGCAACGGGATCACCCCATCATCTCGTTTGACTCACTCCGCCTTTGCTTTCGTACCGGACTCTCAACAAGTTACCGGAACCGATATGATGCCGTTGCATCATTTTCGGATCGTTGCCGTGGCACCCTTTCATTCCACCACGGTGACAAATGCTTCTTATCTCCTTTTAAGTCAACCTTTTAATAAAACTTGCATAAACTTGTTCATGTCATCCGCATCATATTAACAACCTTGAATGTTTAATTGTGTTTGCTTTATAATTATTAAACATGCTCATGGGGATTTTCCGGATATGTTGTTGTTATTCTCCGGCCCCATTTAAAATGTCTTAATAGTGTAGTTTCTTTATGCTTCACCTCTTGCCATGCTAAAAACATTTAATCTTGTCTTGTAAATAATGAGAGTCAACTAAATAATTAAATGTGGTGTTTCGTCAATATGCAACTCGTTGCATATTGATCTCCACTTAACTTGTAGTATTTGTTTGTGCACTTTGCCATGCCATGCTTTTAAACCAGACATGCATCATACTTGGATGTGCATCGTATGCCATGTTTATGTTATGTGTGTTTACCGTGTTGTTTCTTTCTTTCCGGTTTGCTTCTCTTGATAGCTTCGGTTCCGTTCCGGAGTTGTGAGGATCCGCTCGACTGTTGCTCCGTCTTCTTCTTGGATCCGTTCTTCTCCCTTGTGGAATCCCAGGCAAGATGACCGAACCCGGATACCATTACTATCTTTGCCTATTGCTAGTAGTCTCGATCTATAGTTTTGCCTCGATGCCCATGTTTTTCCTGTCAGCCTCCTACTTGTAACCAATTGCCATGTTTAACCACCCTACCTATGCAAACCGTTGCTTGGCTAAGTACGCTTTGCTCAGCCCTTCTTATAGCATTGCTAGTTGCAGGTGAAGATCGAAGATGCTTGCTTCATGTTGAAGTTTGGTTGGGTTATATCACACTATATAAATGCTTAAATGAAATCATCTATATACTGGCAGGGTGGAAGGCTAAGCCTTTTTGCTTGGTGTTTTGTTCCACTCATGCCGTTAGGAACCGTATAAACCGGTGTTATGTTCCTTGATTATGCGTTCCTAACACGGTTGGGGTGTATGGGACCCCCTTGATAAACCGCTAAGTGCTAAGTCTTTTCCAGCAAGTCCCAACATTTGGTACTTTTTGCCTCATAATAACAACTTAATTTAATTAATTAAATTTGCATAGAGGGTCGCTCCCTCGAGGATCCTTTATTTCTACATAGCAGGGGGGGCCAGTGCCGATGGTGTTGGTCCCAAACGGGGGTCCTGCGGGAACCACCACGGGGAAACTCGAGGTTTGGGTCCTGTAGCATCGCCCATCCGGTCGTGTCCTGAGACCTAGATACGCGCGGCTACTATCAGGGTGTCGACACGCCGGGAGGATTTGCTGGATTAGCCTTACCTTAGTTCGGTTTAACTTGAGCACGGGATTCCGAGAATACTCGGGTCTTCCCAACTATGGAGTTGCGACTCCGCGGATCGTGGGCTTGTAATGGGTCAAGTTGGAACACCCCTGCAGGGTTTGAACTTTCGAAAGCCGTGCCCGCGGTTATGTGGCAGATGGGAGCTTGTTAATTCCGGTTGTAGATAACTTGACACAATGTTTCAATACACTACCAGCGTGTGTACCGTGACTGTCAATTTCCGAATAGGGATTCGGGAGTTGAACACGGTGGGGTTATGTTTGACCGGCTTTAGCTAGGATCACTTCGTGATCATCTTTCGACCGATGCTCTCCTCTTCTCGCTCTCTTTTACGTAAGTTAGTGCTAGTTGCTGCTGCAGACTCTTGTTTGTTCCTTCACCTCTCGTTCTTTCTTCAGCCTTGTCCTCACCCAAGGCTTAAATAGTCTTGTTACCCGGGAACGGGATTGCTGAGTCCTCTGTGGCTCACAGTTACTTCACCACACCAGATGCAGGTTCAGCCGAGTTTGAAGCAGGAGCTGGTCCAGTTCTTCACTGGGAGCTCGATGAAGCTTGTGGCCGTTTGCTTGTGACGTTTCGATGTTCAGTAGTGGTTTCTACTAGGATTCGATCCTGACCTGTGGCTTTATGTTGTTTTGGTATCTTTCTTTGGATCCTCACCCGTAGTCGGGTTGTGATGTTTTGAATGATGATTGTTTATGTAATGTATTGTGTGAAGTGGCGAGTGTAAGCCAACTATCTCTTTTGCAATTTAATCCCTCTTTTACATGAGTCGTGCAAAGATACCAAACTTGAGATCATTCTAGGATGGGCTTATACCTTTAAGTCGTGCCTCGACACGTAGGAGGTATAGTCCCATCCTGGGCATTACAATTAGAGTCTACATACTTATGGAGCACAGAGCTGCGGTGCGCCATTAGTAATCCCCCCATACTTATGGGGCCGGCCGCACCCTCCTCTCTCTCCCTCTCGCTAGATCTCCCCCCTCTCCATGACGCCTCTCTCTCCCTCACCCGTCGACGCCTCTCTCTCCGGCCGCACCCGCCGACGCCCTCGACGCCCACGCCACCGACGCCCCGGACGCCCGGAGCTACGCCGCCGCCGCCCGCGCCCCTGACGCCCCGGCCCCCGACGCCCCGGCCTCGACGCCCCGGCCCCCGACGCCCCGGCCTCGACGCCCCGGGCTCCCCCAGGTGCGTGGCCATCTCCGGCCGCCTCCTCCATATCCTCGCCGACCACGGGCCCCTCACCGTCGCCAACACCAAGGTATAAAGCTCCAAACTCCCCATGGCATCCCCCTCCTACCTACCAGTCCTTGCATTCTTCCATCCAATCGCCTATTATTAGGTTAGTTGTGGTGTTGGTCTCCACGACTTGAACCCAAATTCACTAGCTACTAGCAGGCTAGCAGTTTCTGGATTAGCGGACTGAATTTTTCTGGATGAATTGGTGGAGATCTAGCTATTAATTTCGGATCCTTGATCTGAGAATTAAGCATGTTTTTTCCGTTTTTTCTTTTGCGGGAGTAGAATTAAGCATGTTAACTAGGCGCATGAGCTAGCGAATACAATTATGTAGGAAAAAGAATGTCCTGATGCTTCAGATTAGCACGCAGTGGAATTGGTTCCGGATCCCTTGGTTGCAAGTCCAAATATGAGAGCTAGTGGTAATTATCTAGGGAATTTTCTTCATGATGAGCACACACTGATGTTTTAGATTAGTACGCTAGCTGGATCCCTTGATTTCAAAATTGAAGTGCCTCAGCTAGCAGTGACTATGCAGAGAAGATGATGTAGGAAACGGTCATATGTATATACATAAAGTTATGGTTCAAATTGGAGTGTCTCGGCTAGCAGTGATCATGAAGTGTCTCACTACTTGATCAAGATCAAATTGACCGTAGCTATAGTTCAGACATAAAATACATAACCTTGGGTTCAGACATTAAATGCACCATGATGATGTACCTGCACCAATGTGTTCACAGTTTATAATCGGTTTCTCATGCTTGTTTTTAGGACCTTATGGATGTATTACCAAACAGGTGGCTTGTAAACGCCGAACACTGAGCTATCATTTTCTGTGTGCAGTTTTTTCCAGCACTCCTTGCATGCCATACAGCACCAGTCGTCTTCTGTTGACACTATTTCAGTTATCTGGATTTTCATCACATAAAGTTTATCCTGTATAGAGCAACAACGCCGAACACAAATTAATAGCTAGATCTCCACCAATTCATCTAGATCACCATGCGGCCTTTTACACTCTAGGCAAGATGATTCATCGTGTGGTCTGAGGACTCCTGCTTATTAGTGGCATTTGCCTCCTGCTTAATTATTAGTGCTCTTTTGGAAGGTGCTAATTGGGATAGTCCCACCAGAAAACTTTTGGGTGGTCCTGCTTCCTGCTTGTTTATAATGCACCACTTTGATTAGGAATTTTGAAACTAATTGTGTCCCCTGAAATTGAAAAAAAAGGGTGAAAATCAATTGATTTTACCCAAAATCAAGACGGGTAAAGAAAGATGGGAGAGTTACTGGAACATGGGACCCATGGGTTGACTTAGACTATGCTAAAAGAGGCTCGCGTGTCACCCTTTTAAACGAGTTCTGACATAGGAGTATTTCTCAAAAGAAGATGACCAACTCTTCATATTTGATAAATCCTCTCTTGCTCAACCACTCTCGCGTATCTCACTCGTTTAGGTTAACTTCTATTTTTCTGTGTGGAAAGAAATCATCTTATTGGAGGCTCTGCCCTTATGAGGTCAAGGATAGCCACTGTTACTTAAATATGCCATATTGCTGCTGCTTTCTAATTAATACTGGCAGCAACATCAATTTTTGAGTTGTTGTCAGTTTGCTATCAAGCCGTGACTGTATGTCACACTAGGTTTTATGTTTTAGTTTGTTTTTCATGTACACTAGTACTACTTGTATGTCAGACTAGCACAATGATAATAATGGTGGTCATGTATTTGGTTCCTTGTTGTAAATATTTGAACTTCAAACTATTGTTTTACAAGCTTCTGCAACTTTTTCTTAACTGTTGATGCTGCTGTTATGCCTGTATTCACTGCTATTGCTACTGTACTTGTCATGATGTTGTACTTGTGATGATGCTACTTGTGATCTTCTGAAATGACCCATTGGCGACTTCATTAGGCGGGGATAATGATTTTGCAGGTACCCCGAGAGGCCCTTGAGTTTGCTGGAATGTCGATTAACTTCCGTTCCGACAAATTCAGGTACTCCATATGTCCTATTTTCAGCAAAGGTCATGCTGAAATTTTCCGTGAATTTTAGCATGACTTTGCTAAAAAATAGGACATATATGGTACTTGTGACTAATGCATGGCCCGGGGTATCTTAGTAGTTAATTAAGTAGGATCAAGTGCCCCTTTATTCTACCTGCATTAAACCATAGGCGGCAATAGAGCCAAGTGATTAGGCCCAACTTAGAATTCTCCTTCCCAGCTTAGCGTTTAGGATGCCTCGGTGTCGACAAACCATAAATTATAAAACCTTGGCTTTTAGGGTGCCTCGGTGTCAATAAAAACCTAAATGATGAAAGCTTAGGCTTTTAGGGTGCCTCGGCGTCGAAAAACCCCCAATTATAAAAGCTTAGCTTTTAGGATGCCTCGGTGTCGACAAACCCTAAATGATGAGACCATGATCTTGTTACTTGACAATAACCAACTTTTTGACCAAACTTTGTTCCTATTTAGAGAGAAACATGGCCAACAACGATGAGGCCGGCGGTTCGGGCGGCAAGGCATTCTGGGAGCTGTCCCAGGAGATGGAGGAACAACCTCACTTGTATGAGGACGCCGCCTTCCCCACCGATCCTGAGACCACTGATGGCACCGCCGAAGATGACCCCACTGATGGTGCCGCCGAGGATGCCACCACTGATGGTGCCGCCGAGGATGCCACCACTGATGATGGCAGCGCACGCACAGATGGCAGCCAACCGAAGAGGGAACGGAAGGACCGGCGCCCGACCGTGCTCCGCACCCTCAAGGAGGAAGTTACTGAAGTGGACTCCGACGGGAATCCAACGGCGCCCGAACGAGTAGTCAAGGGGTACTCGCTTCAGCTCGGGTGCATTCCCCGGAGCACCGTCTCGATTAACACCGAGAACCTGAGGCCTCCTGACCGAGGGAATTTGCACAACCTCCTCTTCACGAAGCTGCACGAACGATACAAGTTCCCCGCTCAATTTGAAAACACAAGCCTCAAAGGGAATAAAGTGAACAATGCTGCCCTCACGAGGATGAGCAAGGCCCTGTCTACTTGGAAAACCAATGTGAAGAGAATGATCGAGAAAGGTGAGAGTTATGAGAAGATCAAGGAGAAAAATCCTTCGATCACCGAAGATGACTACAACAACTTCAAGATCAATTGCTCGAGCACCGCACACTCCGAATCAAGTCAGTGGGGGAAAGAAATGTGGGAGCTCAACTTAGGGGAACACACACTCGATCCCGGCGGTTACAGAGTGGCGGAGCCTATATGGGACAAGGAGGAGGCGGACCGTGCCGAGCAAGGCCTACCGCCCCTCTTCGGTAAATACGGTGACAAGCAGACCAGGAACTTTGTCAGGGCCCGGTACAAGAAGGACCCGAAAACAAAGGAGCTTACCACGGATCCGAAGACATGGGCGCTTGAGCTTGTTCTGGTAAGGAATACACCCCCGCGTAATTAGCTCCATATGGTTGCATTATAGTTAATGAAGCCAATTTTCTAAATGATTCACATTCCTTCCGCAGATGACTGAAAGCAGTAGCGCGGGGTCGACTAAGAGCAACCCTTGGGACACGACTCTAAATAGGGCGTTGAATGTAATGAAGAACAAGGATAAGCTCGATAAGCCGACGTCAGCTGGTCGTGTGGCCGGCAAAGGCTTGTCGACAAAATGGTCGTCATACTATAACGCTGGTGGGCGAAAGGAGAAAAAGACCAGCTCAGAAAGCCAGGCGCGCGAGGTTCAAGAACTCAAGGCATAGGTGGCGCGGATTCCGGAGATTGTCCAAGAGCAAGTGCAACAACAGCTCGGAGCGACGATCACCGCCATTGTGCCTAGCTTGATCGAGGGGTTGCAGGCGTGGATTGCGGGCAGCCAACAGGGGCCGCCCCCGATTCCCAGCTTCACGGACAGCAACTCGCAGAACGCGATGGCGGGGCCATTGGTGTCTCCGGCGGAGGCGGCATTGGTGTCTCCGACACCGGCACGGGAGCTTAATGCACCCGGGTGTACGCCGGCTGGCACCTCTGCAGCAAGCGGCCCCTCCGTCAACTGCACGCCCGCCGTTGGCGGTGCCTCGACATTAGCCGAGCTTGACACCATCATCACGGTAACTAATTAAGCCTCTCTCGGCCGAGGACTTCATCTCCTTGCCTTTGACTGGGCATCCCTGACGCCCTAGATGTTTTCGCAGGGCACCGCCGACGTTCCGTGCATTCTCCTGCACTTCGTGAACAACGAGTTGGTCGATGTCGCCAAGGGCAAAATCGTTCTACCGAGCAACCCCTTGTTCCACGGTACCCAGATGCCACCCAACTTGTTTAGGGTTCAACTGGTTCGGGTGCTGCCAGGCTGCGATGAGGTGTTACCTCTGATTCGACCCGTTGGGGCCGACGATGATGACGTGATGACCCTCAGCGCCTGCCTGAGCTGGCCCCTACTTTGGCCGAAGAGCCAGATTCGTTTGGGGGCGAGGGACACCACCCCAAAGACAACACCGCCAGTCGTGCCGGCGCCAAGTCGTCCCCATGGCAAGACCGCCGCAACGGTGCCGGAAATCCCTATGCCACTGGATCCAAACATGCATATGGCACAGGATCAGAACGATGACGACGACGATACATTTGCCAACATCGATCAGTACTTTGCCGATCATGGTGGGTACGGTGGCGACTTCATGGGGCCTCCTTCTCAAGAACCCAACCCAACAAAAGACGTGCGCGATCTAGCTGGTACCGCGGAGAAGCCAAGTTGCAATAGGTGTCGTCTGCCGTTCAGCTCTCAGGAGACGCCTCCAGCTGCCGACTTCACCGAGCCTCAGATAGGCGAGGTGCGAAATATTATCAGCCCCAACACACTCAAGAAGGCGGTCTCTGAGCAGAACTCGGTCCCAGTTCAAGAGAAAAAGAAGGCACGCAAAATAAAAACTAACAAGGGTGCGAGCCAGCCGGCACAGAGTACGATCCGTGCTCAGGACGGGCCACCTTCACCTGAGGATGTAATGAGGAGGGTGCATGTGGCGGGTAGGCCGATGCTACCGAGAAATATGCTCGATGTTGCAACCTGTGCTATGCGGAGTCTGCATGACAGTGTTCTTTCTTTGGAGAAGCGGCGTCTCAGAGAGAAGGATGTGTCATACCCGGTTTTCGCGGCCAAGGTGCCAGAGGGCAAGGGCTTTGTGGATAACTCCATCGGGGGTACGATCGTCCTGCGGTTTGATGACATCCACGCTATGTTGAACCTTCTTCCGCTGCACTACACCTTCGTTCGGCTATTTTCGCTGAGTATGGAGATGCGGATCATTCGCGACAAGACCCCAGACATCATGATAGTCGACCCCTTCTACATGCGTGCCAAGATCATGGGCAGCGCTGGGGACCGGCAAGTCACGAGTTCTCACCTCGAAGGCGTCATTCTGGCAAACCGAGATAAGGATAACTTCCTCGTGCCTTACTTTCCCGAGTAAGTCCTCCGCCTCAACCGCCCTGTAACATATGAATTCTTAGATTTCGATCGTTCTTCTTTTAACATTCCGTGTTTTCTGCAGTGACACACATTGCACGCTCAACCTCCTAAGCCCCAAATATTCCATGGCCACGTATTTCGACCCGGACCGTCAGTCGAAAGTAGACTACACAAATGTCAAGAAGGTTCTTGATGATGTTCTCCCCGGCTACGCCAAATCTGGAGGCACCTTCACCAGGCCTATTCGTAAGTACGGCAAGCACGTGTTCTCCCACAATACGACGTTCTGCTGCGTCAAGCAGCCGCCTGGCGGTCAGAAGGGTGCCTACTACGCCATCCATCGCACGCGGGCGATCGTACGGGACCATCATCAACTTCTGCTACCGAGTAAACTCAAAGATTGGGCCGCGAGCATGTCGGCAATCCAGGACGCGGACATCAAACAAGAATTCTTTCGCATCCAGTCGGAGTTTGCGGAAATCATCCATCAAGATGTCCTTCGTACCTCGGGGCAGTTCTACCTCAGAAATCAACCGTCGAACAGTGACATCGACACAATGCTACAAATGCAGGCTGACAACGCCCGTGATTTCATGACTCCCATGATAGACGGCGGCTTCATCCACGCTCCGGTCCCTTGAGTCGAGTCGAAAGCAGTGATGCTGTGTCTAGTTCTGAAACATCGATTGGCTCATGTTGTAACTAAACCTTAATGAACTTGTAGTATGTCTCTTTGGTTTCGAGAGTCGTTCAACTTAGATGTAATCGATGCTATTAATGTCTTGCTTTTCTCTTTCGATCATTCTGTTGCATACTTATATATTGCTTATGTATTGTCTGTGAATTGGTACTAACGTTTCGTTTGGCTAGTGCATAGCGATGCCGTCGTATGTCCTGTACAAGGGTAAGGTTCCCGGAGTCTACGACGACTGGGAGGAGTGTCGGAGACAGGTTCACCGATTCAGCGGTAACAGTTACAAAGGGTACACCACTAGGGCCGAGGCCGAATCTAGATACGCCCGTTATCTAGCGGGAGAGGGGAGGGAGCGTTGGAGGAACCGGATGAAGACGAGTTTCATCGTGATGATGCTCATCGTGATGACCGCAGCTCTCTTCTATGTGATGGTAGTTTAGATGATCGATATCGACTTGTAATGTGAAGACAAACTCGCTACTCGCGGTCTCGAGACTTGTAATATATTGTTCTATCTTTGTTCGGTCTTTTCAATTCGGAGACTAATATGATGAATTGTATTCAGAGACTAATCTTCTATTGTATTCGATGAATTTGTTGTTGATGTGTGCTGTCTATATTCTGTGCAATTATACATTTTGTAATCTGTGCAAAAAAACAGAAAAATAATAAAAAAAACCTAATATTCATACTAATGGCGCATCACAACACAGTGCGCCATTAGTATGCCAAAGGATACTAATGGCGCATCACCGGACAGTGCACCATTACTATGCGGACATTACTAATGGCGCATCCTGCTGGAGTGCGCCATTAGTATGCCAAAGCACCTGGGTACACATGGCCCCTGGGAGGCATACTAATGGCGCACTACTGTGCATACTAATGGCGCATCAGCGGTGCGCCATTAGTATACCAGATACTAATGGCGCACCAGAGGTGCGCCATTAGTAACATATACTAATGGCGTGGCACTAATGGCGCGCCACTAATGTGCCATTAATGGCCAGATTAGGTGCGCCATTAGTAGGCCTTTTCCTAGTACTGCATGATTTTAATTTTCAATTGGATTATGCCTCACTTGACAATTATTTTGTTAAGTTTTCTCCCACTATTATTCATGAGAAGAAATTTGCATATGTGGAGAGTAATAAAATTTATATGCGTGGGAATCATGAAAAGAATGCTTTATGTGATGGTTATATTGTTGAATTCATTAATGATGCTACTCAAAATTATTATGAGGGAGGAATATATGCTTGTAGGAGTTGCAATAATATCAAGTTCCCTCTTTATGTGCTTAAAATTTTGAAGCTATGCTTGTTTTGCTTTCCTATACTAGTTGATTATTGTTCCCATAAGTTGTTTGCTCACAAAATCCCTATGCATAGGAAGTGAGTTAGACTTAAATGTGCCAGTCATATTCTTCATGATGCTCTCTTTATGTTTTAATTCTTATCTTTTATGTGAGCATCATTGAAATCATTATGCCTAGCTAGGGGCGTTAAACGATAGCACTTGTTGGGAGGCAACCCAACTTTATTTGTGTTCTTTGCTTTTTGCTTCTTTTAGGAATAAATATTGCATCTAGCTTATGTTTATATGTGGTTTTGTGTTTTAATTAGTGTTTGTGCCAAGTAGAAGCTTTGGGAAGACTTGTGTGAAGTTTATGCCATCGTGCTGTAAAAAAAAAGAAACTTTAGCGCTCACAAAATTAGCTAACATTTTTTACTGGAGAGTGATTTTCAGTTGAATCTTTTTGCAGATGATTAATAGACAAATTCCTCAGGTCTACCAATTTATTTCAGAATTTTTTGAGTTACAGAAGTATTCGAAAGTTACAGATTGCTACAGACTGTTCTGTTTTTGACAGATTCTGTTTTCTATGTGTTGTTTGCTTATTTTGATGAATCTATGAGTAGTATCGGAGGGTATGAACCATAGAGAAGTTGGAATACAGTAGATATTACACCAATATGAATTTAGAATGAGTTCACAACAGTACCTAAGTGGTGGTTTTATTTTCTTATACTAAACGGAGCTTACGAGTTTTCTGTTGAGTTTTGTGTTCTGAAGTTTTCAAGTTTTGGGTAAAGATTCGATGGACTATGGAATAAGGAGTGGCAAGAGCCTAAGCTTGGGGTTGCCCAAGGCACCCCAAGGTAATATTCAAGGACAACCAAAAGCCTAAGCTTGGGGATGCCCCGCGAAGGCATCCCCTCCTTCGTCTTCATTCATCGGTAACTTTACTTGAGGCTATATTTTTATTCACCACATGATATGTGTTTTGCTTGGAGCGTCAATTTATTTTATTTTGTTTTTCTTGCTAGTTGAATAATATCCCAAGATCTTACATTCTTAAATTTTAGAGAGTCTTCACATAGTTACGTAATTATTCAACTACTCATTGATCTTCACTTATATCTTTTGGAGTAGTTTGTAGTTTGCTCTAGCGCTTCACTTATATCTTTTTAGAGCACGGCGGTGGTTTTATTTTGAAGAAATAGATGAACTCTCATGCTTCACTTATACTATTTTTAGAGTCTCTTAGAACAGCATGGTAATGTGCTTTGGTTATAAAATTAGTCCTAATATGATAGGCATCCAAGATTGGGATAGTAAAAACTTTCATTGAATGTTATGAGAAGTTTGATGCTTGATGATTGTTTTGATATATGAGGATGGTGATTTTAGAGTCATGCTAGTGCAGTAGTCGTGAATTCGAGAAATACTTGTGTTGAGGTTTGCAAGTCCCGTATCATGCACGTATGGTAACCGTTGTGTGACAAATTTGAAGCATGAGGTATTTCTTTGATTGTCATCCTTTGTGTGGAGATCGGGATCGCGCGATGGTTAACTCATACCAACCCTCACCCTAGGAGCATGCGTGTAGTACTTTGTTTTGATGACTTGTAGATTTTTGCAATAAGTATGTGAGTTCTTTATGACTAATGTTGAGTCCATGGATTATACGCACTCTCACCCTTCCACCATTGCTAGCCTCTCTTGTACCGCGCAACTTTCGTCGGTACCATAGACCCACCATATACCTTCCTAAAAAAAGCCACCATACCTACCTATCATGACATTTCCATATCCATTCCGTGATATATTGCCATGCAACTTTCCATCGTTCTGTTCAGATGACACGCTTCATCATTGTCATATTGCCATGCATGATCATGTAGTTGACATCGTATTCGTGGCTAGCCCACAATGCATAATTTTTCATACATGTCATTCTTGATTCATTGCACATCCCGGTACACCACCGGATGCATTCATATAGAGTCATACTTTGTTCTAGTATCGAGTTTTAAATCAACAGAAGTGTCATGATCATCATTATTAGAGCATTGTCCCAAATAAAAAAAATAAAAAAGGAAAAAAGGAAGGAAAGGCCAAAGAAAAAAGAAAGGCCCAAAAAAGAAAAAGAAAAAAGAAAAAAAGAAAAGAAAAGAAAAGGGACAATGCTACTATGTTTTTCCACACTTGTGCTTTAAAGTAGCATCATGATCTTCATGATAGAGAGTCTCTTGTTTTGTCACTTTCATATACTAGTGGGAATTTTCATTATAGAAGAAGGCTTGTATATTCCAACGATGGGCTTCCTCAAATGCCCTAGGTCTTCGTGAGCAAGCAAGTTGGATGCACACCCACTTAGTTTCTTTCGTTGAGCTTTCATACATTTATAGCTCTAGTGCATCCATTGCATGGCAATCCCTACTCACTCACATTGATATCTATTGATGGGCATCTCCATAGCCCATTGATATGCCTAGTTTATGTGAGATTATCTTCCTCCTTTTGTCTTCTCCACAACCACCACTCCATTCCACCTATAGTGCTATATTCATGACTCACGCTCATGTATTGCGTGAAAGTTGAAAATGTTTGAAAACAATTAAGTATGAAACAATTGCTTGGCTGAAACCGGGGTTGTGCATGATTTGTGTACTTTGTGTGACGAAGATGGAGCATAGCCAAACCATATGATTTTGTAGGGATGAACTTTCTTTGGCCATGTTATTTTGAGAAGACATGATTGCTTTGTTAGTATGCTTGAAGCATTATTATTCTTATGTCAATATAGACTTTTGTCTTGAATCTTTCGGATCTGAACATTCATACTACAATAAATAAAATTGCATTGAGAATTATGTTATGTAGCATTAAACATCAAACAAATTGTTTTTATCATTTACCTACTCGATGATGAGCAGGAATTAAGCTTGGGGATGCTTGTACGTCTCCAACGTATCTATAATTTCTTATTGTTCCATGCTATTATATTATCCTTCTAGGATGTTTTATGGGCTTTTATATACACTTTTATATGATTTTTGGGACTAACCTATTAACCCAGAGCCCAGTGCCACTTTCTGTTTTTCTCTTGTTTTAGAGTATCGCAGAAAAGGAATATCAAACGGAGCCCAATTGATGTGCCAATTTTTGATGATTTTTTATGGACCAAACGAAGCCCCCAGAGTAAAAGAGTTGGGCCTGGAGAGTCCCGGGCTGCCCACGAGGGTGGGGGGCACGCCCAACCCCCTGGGTGCGCCCCCTATCTCATGGACAGCCCAGAGACCCCCCTGACTTGTGCCCTACGCCAAAAAATCCTATAAATACAGAAACCTCCGGAAAATAACCTAGATCGGGAGTTTCGCTGCCGAAAGCCTCTATTGCCACCGAAAACCAATCTAGACCCGTTCTGGCACCCTGCCGGAGGGGGGAATCCCTCTCCGGTGGCCATGTTCATCATCCCGACGCTCTCCATGATGAAGGGGGAGTAGTTCATCCTCGGGGCTGAGGGTATGTACCAGTAGCTATGTGTTTGATCTCTCTCAATCTCTCTTGTGTTCTTGAGATGACACAATCTTGATGTATCGCGAGCTTTGCTATTATAGTTGGATCTTATTATGTTTCTCCCCCTCTACTCTCTTGTGATGAATTGAGTTTTCCCTTTGAAGTTATCTTATCGGATTGAGTCTTTAAGGATTTGACAACACTTGCTGTATGTCTTGCATGTGCTTATCTGTGGTGACAATGGGATATCACGTGATCTACTTGATGTATGTTTTGGTGATCAACTTGCGGGTTCCATGACCTTGGGAATCTATGCATAGGGGTTGGCACACGTTTTCGTCTTGACTCTCCGGTAGAAACTTTGGGGCACTCTTTGAAGTTCTTTGTGTTGGTTGAAAAGATGAATCTGACATTGTGTGATGCATATCGTATAATCATGCCCATGGATACTTGAGGTGACAATGGAGTATCTAGGTGACATTAGGGTTTTGGTTGATTTGTGTCTTAAGGTGTTATTCTAGTACGAGCTCTATGATAGATCGAACAGAAAGAATAGCTTCGTGCTATTTTACTATGGACTCTTGAATAGATAGATCAGGAAGAATAACTTTGAGGTGGTTTCATACCCTACCATAATCTCTTCGTTTGTTCTCCGCTATTAGTTACTTTGGAGTGAATCTTTGTTGCATATTGAGGGATAGTTATATGATCCATTTATGTTATTATTGTTGAGAGAACTTCCACTAGTGAAAGTATGAACCCTAGGCCTTGTTTCCTAGCATTGCAATACCGTTTATGTTCACTTTTATCATTAGTTGCCTTGCTGTTTTTTTATATTTTTAGATTACAAAAACCTATATCTACTATCCATATTGCACTTGTATCACCATCTCTTTGCCGAACTAGTGCACCTATACAATTTACCATTGTATTGGGTGTGTTGGGGACACAAGATACTCTTTGTTATTTGGTTGCAGGGTTGTTTGCGAGAGGCCATCTTCATCCTACGCCTCCCATAGATTGATAAACCTTAGGTCATCTACTTAAGGGAAATTTGCTACTGTCCTACAAACCTCTGCACTTGGAGGCCCAACAACGTCTACAAGAAGAAGGTTGTGTAGTAGATATCAGCCACTGTCGGGAAAGTGTGGTTGTCCTTGCCCCATATTTAATTGGGAGGAGGGATATGATGACTTTCAACATATTGTCGGGGAGGTTGCTGATGAAGTCTAGGCCCGCTTGAGACGATTGTGGTTTTTGCTCGACCCGCCTCCGCTTGTTGGCAGACTCATTTGCCACCTCGTCGGCGGCGATGGAAACCTCTGTCTCCATATTCACGTCATGCTTTGGTGCTACAGCAGCCCCGGCGTTGCCACTCCCTCCGATGGGGCGCTTTGATGGCATCCTCATACACTGACGACTTTAAGGACTGAGAGCGGCATCGAGGATGCGGGCAGAGAGAGAGGATTGTGTGTATGGCGAGGATGGGACGGGTGCGGCCGCTCGGGTGCGCCATTAATACAGACCAGTGGGAGCGAGGCGGGAGGCGGTCAAATGATGTCTCGCTTCCCGGTGAGAACGACTGCTTAACATTTTGCCCGCGGTCAAATGTTTTTTTGTTGGATTTTCAACTATAGAAAAACTGAAATAAATGCTTAAAAAACATGAAGCATGGCATGGTGCCATGGTATGACCTCACCATGCACTAGTAAAAATTAAAGAAGGTTTGGCTTATGTCATCATGCACGGCCTTCCTAAATCGAACCATCACCGAGGAAGTTCCATGCTTTCGAGAAACAAATCACCGAGATTGATGGGGAATCCAAATTTCCGTCCTAGTCATTCAATTTTTTCCAACGATCAACACACCGCCTCAAATGCAACCTGTTCAAATTTGACATTTTTTCGGGCTCATTTACCATATTTATGTGATTATGTGCATTTTCTAGGCATTAATGGACATAATTAAAAGTCGAACAATCGGTGCATGAAAAGGTGCACAAGAACGGTCTGGAAAACCATGCTCATGCTATTTAGTACATTCTCATGCCTTTTACAAGGAATGTGCAGATATTTCAAGGAAATGTGTGGCAATAGTCAACCATAAACGCGTTGTTTACTGGGTTAACAACTATACAAAAAATGAAACGCATGGTTCGAAAACATGACGCCTGGCGTGGTGCCATGGTATGGCCTCACCATGCCCTGGTAAAAATTGGAGAATGTTTTCCTATGTCGTGATGCACGCCTTTCATAAAATCGAACCATCGGCGAGGAAGTTACATGGTTTCGTGGGGGAAATCACCAAGTTTGAAGGGGGGGTCCAAATTTCCTTTGTCCTTTGTCCATGAGTTTTTTTCTACGATGAACATACAACCTCCAAATCACCGTGTTCAAATTTGGCACTTTTCCGGGTTCATTTGCCATATTTAGGGGATTATGTGCATTTCCTAGTCATTAATGCACATAATTCAAGTTCAAACAATCGTTGCATGAAAGGGTGCACAAGAACGGCCTGGAAAACCATGCTTGTGCCATTTAGTAAATTCTCATGCCTTTTAAAAGGAAGGGGAAGATATTTCGATGAAATGTGCGGCAATAGTCAACCACAAACGTTTGTTTATTGGGTTTTCAACTATAGAAAAATGAAATAAATGCTTGAAAAACATGACGCCTGGCATGGTGCCATGGTATGACCCCACCATGCACTGGTAAAAATTAGAGAAGGTTTGGCTTATGTCGTCATGCACGGCCTTCATAAATCGAACCATCACCGAGGAAGTTCCATGCTTTCGAGAGGGAAATCACCGAGATTGAAGGGGAATCCAAATTTCCGTCCTAGTTTGTCATTCAGTTTTTTTTTTCAACGATCAATACACCGCCGCAAAATAAGTAGCATAATAAGATAAACATCACATGCAATCAAAATATGTGACATGATATGACATCATCATCTTGTGCTTTTGATCTCCATCTCCAAAGCATCGTCATGATCTCTATCGTCACCGGCTTGACACCATGGTCTTCATCGTAGCATCGTGGCCATCTCGCCAACTATTGCTACAACTACTATCGCTAACTCATAGTGATAAAGTAAATCAATTACATGGCTTTCGCAATTCATACAATAAAGAGACAACCATAAGGCTCATGTCGGTTGCCGATAATTTTACAAAACATGATTATCTCATACAATAACGTATAACTCATCATGTATTGACCATATCACATCACAACATGCCTTGCAAAAACAAGTTAGACATCCTCTACTTTGTTGTTGCAAGTTTTATGTGGCTGCTATGGGCTTAGCAAGAACCGTTCTTACCTATGCATCAAAACCACAACGATTTTTCGTCAAGTGTGATGTTTTAACCTTCACAAGGACTGGGCGTAGTCACACTCAATTCAACTAAAGTGAGAGAGACAGACACCCGCCGGTCACCTTTAAGCAACGAGTGCTCGTAACGGTGAAACCAGTCTCACGTAAGCGTATGCGTAATGTCGGTCCGGGCCGCTTCATCTCACAATACCGCCGAATCAAAGTATGACATGCTGGTAAGCAGTATGACTATTATCGCCCACAACTCATTGTGTTCTACTCGTGCATATCATCTACGCATAGACCTGGCTCATGATGACACTATTAGGGAATGTAGTGTTTCAAAAAAATCCTTCGATCACGCAAGATCTATCTGGGATAAGCATAGCAACGAGCGGGGAGAGTGTGTCCACATACCCTCGTAGACCGAAAGTGGAATCGTTTAGTAACGCGGTTGATGTAGCCGAACGTCTTCGCGATCCAACCGATCAAGCACCGAACATACAGCACCTCCGCGATCTGCACATGTTCAGCTCGGTGACGTCCCTCGAACTCTTGATCTAGTTGGGGCCGAGGGAGAGTTTTGTTAGCACTATGGTGTGTGTGGCACCCCGGATCAGAGCGACCGATTTACCTTGCATTGCCAGCCCAGAGACCTTGTCTTGTGGCAACACACAACATCTTGGTACAGAAAACAACCTCTTTATTGATACTAGCGGACCATAGTTTTACATTACAACAAGTAGCGAGGCCAAGCGGCACACACGGTGCGGCTGGACAATATGTACATTATTTAATGAATATAAAAGGCCTCGGTCATAAAAACTACGCAGTAGCGGAACGACTTCGTAGCGGAACTCCATCTCATAGGGACACAGTTGTGGACACGGTCTAGACTCGGACGGCACTCCTTTCCAGCAAAACTTTCCTAAAATCTGGCATGACACTCCAGGTCAGTACATTGAATGTACTTGCAAGCTTACAGCAATCAAAATCATAATGACAAACAATATCATGATAATTATTCATTTATATAAATGCAGCAACATACTTGGATATACATATAACTAGCATGTTGTGATCATGCCTTTGTGAAAACAGACCCTTGGTCTGACTTACCCATGGTGATTTTTATGAAAGTATAAACTTGTTCGTCTCAACATGACAGAAATCGTGATCTTTCCAGCGATCACAACCGTGACCATACTTTGTCTCAAATCATCTCGGTGGCTCTTCCACCATTATTACAGTACAAAAATTCATAACTTAGTGAGCAAAATTTTATTATATGCTGACCCATGGTGTGACTTACTTTCGAGCATGTCCGTGACCGTGGACTCGGCTATCGATAAATTAATTACACTCTGCAGAGGTAGTGCACTGTACCCACACCATGTAACCCATGGCCTCGCTTTCCCATTCGGATGGACCAACGGTGTTCCGACAAAACTCTTTCATTGCCATGACACTCTCCCGGCCACTCCGACTCATTCCCCACTTGAATAGTCCTGGGTGGCCCCGTGCCTACCAAAGGCACACCGACCACCGTTGTGGCCAAACAGAAACTGTCACAAATGGGGACTCGGTACCATAAACTTAACAATGGACACACAAGGTTATGTCCGCTTACCAGGCCAGGGTAACGCATGCCCATAACTTTCCCTATTAGGAGTACCGACCAGAGGCATGACAATGGACAGAATAAAGACCTTCCCATAAAGGCAAATGTGGTTGCACTGGGAAAACCTGATTCAGTGGCACCATGACCCGGTCAACAATTTATTCAAGTTGAGTTATTAATAGGTTCAACTTAAAAATAAATAACCGGTGTCATAAAATTCCATGCAAACGCAACATACCAACATGCATTACCAAAAGTAACTGGGTCAACTTTACATTACTAAGTGCAAGCATCACAACTTCCAATATTATTCTGGTTATGATTTACTTTCAATTAAAAACAGCAAAAATATTCTAACAAAATTTTACCCTAGTTCTTATGCAAGAAAAATGTCTTCACATAGCTATTTATATCCATACTCATATTAGTTCTCCATGATCAAATTTCTTCTAGCTATCTTAATAACTTAAACCAACTTCCAACTTTCTGTAAACTAAATAATACAACTAAATACAACAACCAACAGAAAGTAAATAGCAAAAATAATTCATGTGCATAGATTAAATCTGGAAAATCATAAGTATTGGAATGGCAGCATGAAAATGTTGATGTGGCTTGCCTTAGTGCAAATGAGGTTCACAAGCCTTCTAGTGATCCTCAAGACAAGCTTCACCTTCTGAAAATAATTAAAAGTACAAAAAGAAAATATCAAGAACCATTCAAAAATTCACCAGAAAATCTAAACATCACCAAATAGTCTCATTTTTGGTGTGCTGCAATATTTCTTTACAAAGAACACAATGCAAAAAGAATCAATTCATTTGGACGTATGGTTAAAAAGTTATTGCAGTTTGAAGTGTTCTGGAATATATTTAAATTTGGAATTTAAATAAACAGACTGAACAGGGGGTGACGTCGAAGGCGTAAAGGCCCAGGGTGCCACCACTCGTACCGCTTCGCGTGAGTATAGAGAGGCTGACTAGCGGGCCCCGCTAGTCAGGTGAGGGGGGGGGGGGAGATGGAGAAGAACAGGGGCGGCCGCGGCCTCGCCGGAGCGCACACCGGCGACGCGAGGTCCTTGGCCAAGATGGGAGGGATAGATCGATAGAGGCGGTCGAGGCGCACCTGCCCATACCCGTAGAGTAGATAGGGATGGTCGGACGGCGTGGGAAATGGCCCCGCAGGCGGAGGCAGAACGGGATGGTCGCCGGAGTTGAAGAAGACGGCGAACAACGGCGACTCCAGAAGCTCCAACTAGGCGGAACGACACCACCAGGGAGAGGCGGAGGCTCTGGAAAGGTTGCCCTGGCCTGAGAGGGGCTGGAGCTACCGCGACGAGACGAGGGGATCGCCGGTGAGCTCGAGCTCGGGGACGGCGGCCTGTGGCCTGCCCGGCCGAGCCACGGGGTTCTACGCAGTTGAGGTGTGTTCGGGAGTAGAGCTGGGTGCTCGGAAAGGCAGGGAGGGGTCCTATATATAGGCGAGTAGAGAGGGAGGATCGGGGCTCCGCCGGCGACACTTGGACGCTGCGCCCGACGACGAATGGCTTCCGTGAGAGGGGGAGAAGGCGACGGGGTTCACGCGGGATTTGTGGACAGACGGAGACGAGCACAGGGGCGCTGGGGTGTCGACGAGCACAGTGTGCACCACACCGTTGCCTTGGCCGGACCATGCTCGTGCTCGCTGCGGCGAGCTCCGGCGTCAGCGAGTGCCAGGGGGGCGCTGTAGAGATCAAGACGAAGATGGTGGCGCGGGTTGGCAAGCTCTGGCAGGCGTGGAAGCAAGCACGCGCTCAACAGAGCGCTCGGCGGCATCCAGAGCGCGCCCAACAGCAGCCTGGTATGGTGCACACGCGTGGTCACCACGCGAACTTTGCCTACTGGCTTACTTGCTGCCAAATATCATGTCTGGCGTGTTGTTCGTGGTAGATATGAGAGTTACCCAGGGTTAGTTTGTTTCTAGACGCCGTAGACAGAAATTCACACTGCTAGTAAGTTTCTGGATAGAAACTTTGAGAGTTTACTGAGATAAATTGGCTAAGAGTTGGAGGATGTGCTTTGGAGGCTAGTCCCAAGTTACTAAGGTAAAGATGCACAAGGAGTTTCAGAAGCAATAGAGCAAGTAAAATGGTAGTTGCTGTAGAAACTACCATTTTTGTCCAAAATAGGAAAGAATTTCTGTAGCAAAAATATTCCAAAAAGTGGTGCAATATTTTTGCTCATGAATGTGTCCTAGGGTCCAAACAATATGTATGAATTTCCTCAGATTTTTGTGGGCCAGAAAATTTGGGGTTGCTTTGGAGCACAATGGGCTTAACTAGGGTTTTGGAGAGAAAAGTGAATATTTTTCAATAAAGAAAAATATTCCAATAATTATTTTAGAGTGAACCAGAGGGAAAAGATGATTTGAGATGGAGATGAGGCACTTGGGTGCAAGTCAGGGGTACCCAAGTGTGTAAGTCCATATGAAAGGATTCCAAAAATCCCAAGGTTCAAATTAAATCCAAGTAAAACTCAGGCAAATAAAAGAGGGAAAAAATCAAGCTGTCACAAACCTCCCTCACTTAGAATGAATCTCATCCTCGAGATTCGGTTGCTTGGGAAAACCATTCCGGATAATATGTCTGTAGGAATTCTTCTCGTTCCCAGGTTGCTTCTGACTCGGTGTGATGCTCCCACTGGACTTTATAAAACTTCCTTACTTTACTGCGAGTGACCCTTTCCATCTGATCCACAATTTTGAACGGTCTTTCTTCATATGTTAAATCCTTTGCCAATTCTATGTCGGTCATGGCAGTCCTTTTCTTAGGCGGCGATATGCACCGCCTCAACTATGAGACATGAAACATGTTGTGCACATCGGATAATTCCGGGGGCAATTCCAACTGATAAGCAACGGTGCCCACTCGAGAAATAACTGGGAAGGGGCAAATAAATCTTGGTGCCAACTTTCCGTGAGTCTGGAATCTCTTGACTCCATTCATAGGAGTGACTCGGAGGTATACATGTTCTCTGGGTTCAAAGTTGAGCTGTCGGTGTTTTGCATCGTAATAACTCTTTTGTCAAGATTTGGCCAATTGTAATCTATCTTTGGTCTCCTTGACTTGTTTCTCAGCTTCCATCATGAGGTCTACTCCGAAAATGCGGTTATCTCCAATCCGAGACCAATTTAACGGGGTACGACACTTGCGGCCATATAGAGCCTCGTATGGTGACATCTTCATACTGGTTTGGAAACTGTTGTTGTAGGAGAACTTGGCGTAAGGCAGACAATCTTCCCATTTAGATCCTTGGGCCAAGACACAAGCTCGCAGCATATCTTCAAGTATTTGGTTTACTCGCTCTGTCTGTCCATCATTCCGAGGATGATAAGCTGTACTCTATTTCAGGGCTGTCCCCAATGCTTGATGGACACGTGACCAGAAAGCGGAGGTAAAGAGTGAACCTCAGTCGGAAATGATGGTTCGAGGTACTCCATGCAGACTAACTATTCTGGACACATACAGTTGTGCAAGTTGGTCTGCTCGATATGTGGTCTTAACCGAAATAAAGTGAGCTACCTTGGTTAGAGTGTCCATTATGACCCATATTGCATTATTGCCTCACTGAGTCTTGGGTAGTCCCGTGATGAAATCCATGCAGACGTCAGCCCATTTCCATTGTGAAACTGGCAGCGGTTGAAGAAGTCCGGCTAGCTTCTGATGTTCTGCCTTTACTTTGTTGCATATGTCGCAACAAGCCACAAAATAGGCAATGTCTTTCTTCATTCCATCCCACCAGAATATTTTACGAAGGTCTTCATACATTTTTGTACCCCCAGGGTGAATAGAGTATGAGGATTCGTATGCTTCTGACAAGATTTTCTTTTTCACGTCCGACTGATTTGTTACAAAAATCCTTCCACAAAACTGGAGAGTCCCAAAGTGATCCTTTGAGAAATCAGAGGTACGTCCTGCCAGCATATTCTTGGCATGCTTTTGTAGGACAGGATCGTCTGGCTAGGCCTTGTGGATTTCTTCCTCAAGTGTGGGGATAACTTCCAAAATATTAGTGAGACCAGCCTCAACGATGTTCCGATGGAGTTGAGCAATCTCCTCTTGAAGTTTAGCGGGCAAAGATTTTAATACGACGTTTAGGTTGACCGGCTTCCGACTGAGTGCGTCAGCCACCACGTTGGCTTTACCCGGGTGGTAATTTATTCCCAGATCATAATCCTTAACCAGCTCAAGCCACCTTCGCTGACGGAGATTTAAATCTGGTTGAGTAAATATATACTTGAGACTTTTGTGATCAATAAAAATTTGGCACTTCTTCTCGATGAGATAATGCCTCCATATTTTGAGAGCATGCACCACCGCGGCCAATTCCAGATCATGGGTAGGGTAATTCCCTTCGTGCGGTCGCAGCTGTCGTGATGCATATGCCACTACCTTGCCATCTTGCATAAGTACGCAACCAAGTCCTTGTCTGGATGCGTCACAATATACATCAAAATTGCGGTATATGTCTGGAAGAATTAATACGGGTGCGGTGGTCATCCATTTCTTTAGCTCACTCAAATTTTTCTCACAGTCGTTAGTCCATTCAAACTTCTTATCCTTTTTTAGTAGCTCTGTCATGGGTTTGGCAATCTTGGAGAATCCTTCAATGAAACGATGGTAATATCCAGCCAGTCCAAGGAAACTCCTGATATGAGATACTGTTGTGGGTGGCAACCAATTGAGCACATCCTTTACCTTGCTTGGGTCTACGGCTATACCCTCGGCGGATAGCACGTGTCCAAGAAATCCAACTTATTTGAGCCAAAACTCACATTGCTGAATTTGGCGTAAAGCTGATGGTCGCGGAGTCATTGTAACACTGCTCGGAGATGTTCTTTGTGATCCCCTTCACTTTTTGTATATATAAGTATGTCATCGATAAAGACTACCACGAACTTATCGAGGAAATCCATGAATACTTTGTTCATCATGTGCATGAAGAATGCAGGGGCATTGGTGAGACCAAAGGACATAATTGTATATTCATAAAGACCATATCGAGTGGTGAATGCGGTCTTAGGAATATCTTCCTTTTTAATCTTAAGCTGATGGTATCCGATTCGTAAGTCAATCTTGGAGAATACCTTGGCCCCACTGAGCTGATCGAACAAGTCATCAATTCTTGGCAGCGGATATTTGTTTTTGATGGTGACATCATTCAGTTGACCATAATCCACGCACATGCGGAGGCTGCCATCTTACTTGCTTACAAAGAGTGCAGGCGATCCCCATGGTGAGGAACTGGGACGTATATACCCTTTCTGGAGCATTTCATCGAGCTGCTTCTTTAATTCCACTAATTCTGATGAGGGCATCCTGTAATACTTCTTGAATAACGGTGCAGTTCCGGGGACCAGATCTATTGCAAAGTCGAGCTCTCGATCTGGCGTCATGCCTAGCAGTTCTTCTGGAAATACATCAGCAAATTCACTGACCACAGGAATTAATTCCAATTCAGCCACAGAAGTGAATATCATTCCCTTCTTTGGTATGCTTCTGCGACAGTAGAATTTTGTAGCCTACCCTTTTTGATTGGTCAGAGTGACTTCCCGGGTTGCACAGCTTATGCATACTTGATATTGGGTCAGCCAATTCATGCCCAAAATAACATCCAACTGTACTGACTCGATGAGCATCAAGGAAGTTGGAAAGCTTATCCCGTTGATATTGATTTCCACATCACGGCAGACCAGATTACTCTTGATTAAAGATCTCGGGGTTTGTACCATCATATTTTTGCCCAAAAGAGAACAAGAAAAATTGTTTTGGGCAACAAAACTCCGGGAAATAAAAGAGTGGGAAGCCCCTGAGTCAAATAAAATTATTGCAGGTATGCTATTAACAGAAAACATACCAATGACTACTTCGGGGTTTTCTTGGGCTTCATCTGCGGAGAGGTGATGGACGTGCCCGGCGATGTTTTTCTGGTTCGGGTATGACCCCATGAAGTTGACTTGTGGCCGGAATAAGGCGTTCTCCTTGCTGTTCTTGGGGCACTGCCTGGCATAGTGTCCATTTTTCCCACAACTGAAGCAAGAATTGTTGCGCTGACACTCCTCGTGTACTGGGTTGGTGATAACATTCTTGACTTGGGTAGTGGTCTTGTTAACATTCTGTTGCCAATTGGGCTTGTATTCCACCTGAGTTTGCTGCCAGGTTCGAGCCTTCTGCACTGGTTGCCCTTCTTTTCTTGGTTCAAACTTGCACTTGTGCTCATTATTAGCAGGCCGGTTGTCCAGTACGAGCTTGTGTTCTCTTCCCGCAATGAAAGCTTTATTCAGCAAATTTGGAAGTCTGGAAAATCGAGCATGCTGAGAGTGCACCTAAGTTGCGAGTTTAATCCGCCAAGAAATCTGTCAATCTTCCTTTCTTCAGTGGCCACGTCATATAGGGAGTAACGGGCCAGGTGGTTGAATTTCTGCAAATATTCACCCACAGACAGGTTCCTTGGGTGAGTGCAAGAAATTCACGCTGCTTAGTTTTCATAATTCTAGTAGGGATGTGATATTTTCGGAACTGATCCTTGAATTTTGACCAGGTGAGTTCTTCATCAGCAGGCCACATGGCTTCTGCATTTTCCCACCATATGGCAGCGGCACCTTCAAGATAGTGAGTTGCATATGGAACTTTGTCCTCTTCTGCAGTACGGGCAATCTCAAGCTTCCTTTCAATAGTCCGTAACTAATCGTCAGCATCCAAAGGGTCAACAACCTGACTGAAACTGGGAGGCTGAGTTCTCTGAAAATCTGATAGCTTGGAGCGATGACTGTTCTGATTCCCATTCTGACCAACCATAGCTTGAACATTTTTTAATATCTCAAGCAGATCATTACTTATTCTTTCCTCAAACATACACAAAATTTGCTCAGTGGTAGGCGGATTTGGCAGTGGAGGCGGTGGTATGTACGGCTCGGGGGAGTGTCCTGCCTGTCGGGCGGAGCGACGAACAGGAACATCCTCGTGAGCGCTTCTACTATTGCCTCCCCGTGTCATCCTATTATGGATTTTTCCCAAGACAACGCAATCGAGATGAGAAACATTCAAAAGAAAATATTTGGGGAAATCCAGCAACAAAACTCGAGGGAAAACAAAATTGCGAAGAAAGACAGCGAGTAAAATAAATACAACTTCAGCATAATTATATAGGGACTCATACATGAAGAGTAATTAACATGCCTGGTTCCACTACTCTCATACATAAAACGAAACATCATGACTTGTACAACTACATTCGTACATCAGTCTGACAACTACGAATACTCAGGAGCTCTACTGCTCTACGGGTACTGCGGGGTCCTCCCCTGAAGTGGACTCGGATCCTGAACTGACGAGGTTAACTGAAATCTCGGGGTTAAAGGTAACACGGTGAAGCTGCCTCGGAGGCTCTCCTTCCGGGGCGGGAGTAGGGTGAATCATAGGAGCTACAGGGGTAGTGAGAAGTGATATCCACTCAGCAGGGGCACTAAGAGGAGTTTTGGTCGAGGTGCCTGAGCTACTTGGAGGGGTTACTGGTGAAATAGGGGAAATGGAACTAGGGACATAAGGGGTAAATCCCATGGAGGCGGGAATGGTGATAGATTTAGTAGTGGCTAAAGCAATACGAGTGTTAGTCAACTCGCGAGCCAGCTCGTGGATCATGAGATAGCTAGCAGTAATATAACGGGAAAGATGGCTAGCAACACTATCAGACTCCAGATCAATCTAAGGGAAATGAACACGACTGTTGTCATGCAAAGAAGGATAGTATTGGAAACCTGGGTGGTTCTGCATGCGGACCTCGCTGTGACGGAGCTCAACAAGGATGTCGAATGCGGCAAATTGGATGACCTGCAAAGCGGTAGAAGCATAACCGCTTCGAGAGGTGCAAGTGTAAGAGTTGGAGTCAGAACTGACGCGTAGAGTCACCACTGCCTGATACTCATATATTGAGTCTGCTAGACGCTCCCAGTACACACGATAAACTGGGTCGTCTCCATGAGGGTACAGCCGACGCCACACGTTACGAAGGAGGTGCGGTGATGTGTACGGCATCAGCTGCAACTGGCACGGATACGGCACTGGAGCCATCTACACTCACAACCATCATTAGGTTAGCATAAAAATAAGACAAGTATATGTAAAGCAACAACCAACTATACAAACTACCGGCACTCAACCTAGACGTGTATATGGCGTTTAATTCGCACGTCTTAGTCTAACGTGTCCTACAGTCAGCGTGGCTCTGATACCAAGCGTTGTGGCACCCCGGATCAGAGCGACCGGTTTACCTTGCATTGCCAGCCCATAGACCTTGTCTTCTGGAAACACACAACATCTTGGTACAGAAAACAACCGCTTTATTGATACTAGCGGACCATAGTTTTACATTACAACAAGTAGCGAGGCCAAGCGGCACACACGGTGTGGCTGGACAATATTTACATTATTTAATGAACATAAAAGGCCTCGGTCATAAAAACTACGCAGCAACAGAACGACTTCGTAGCGGAACTCCATCTCACAGGGACACCGATGTCGACACGGTCTAGACTCGGACGGCACTCCTTTCCAGCGAAACTTTCCTGAAATATGGCATGACACACCAGATTAGTACATTAAATGTACTTGCAAGCTTACAGCAATCAAAATCACAATGACAAACAATATCATGATAATTATTCATTTATTAAAATACAGCAACATACTTGGATATACATATAACTAACATGTTGTGCTCATGCCTTTGTGAAAACAGACCCTCGGTTTGACTTACCCATGGTGATTTTTATGAAACTATAAACTTGTTCGTGTCAACATGACATAAATCGTGATCTTTCCGGCGATCACAACCCTGACCATATTTGGTCTCAAATCATCTCGGTGGCTCTTCCACCATTTTTACAGTACAAAAATTCTTAACTTAGTGAGCAAAATTTTATTATATGCTGACCCATGGTGTGACTTACTTTCGAGCGTGTTCGTGACCGTGGACTCGGCTATCGATAGATTAATTACACTCTGTAGAGGTAGTGCACTATACCCACACCACGGAACCCATGTCCTCGCTTTCCCATTCGGGTGGACCAATGGCGTTCCGACAAAACTCTTCCATTGCCATGACACTCTCCCGGCCACTCCGACTCATTCCCCACTGGAATAGTCCTGGGTGGCCCCGTGCCTACCAAAGGCACACCGACCACCGTCGTGGCCAAACAGAAACTATCCCAAACGACGACTCGGTACCATAAACTTAACAACGGGCACACAAGGTTATGTCTGCTTACCGGGCCAGGGTATCGCATGCCCATAACCTTCCCTATTAGGAGGTACCGACCAGAGGCATGACAACGGACCGAATAAAGACCTTTCATAAAGGCAAATGTGGTTGCACTGGGAAAAACTCGATTCTGTGGCACCATGACCTGGTCAACAGTTTATTCAAGTTGAGTTAATAACACGTTCAAGTTTAAAAAAATAACCGGTGTCATAAAATGCCGTGCAAATGCAACATACCAACATGCATTACCAAAAGTAACTGGGTCAACTCTACATTACTAAGTGCAAGCATCACAACTTCCAATAGTATTCTGGTTATGATTTACTTTCAATTAAAAACAGCAAAAATATTCTAACAAAAATTTACCCTAGTTCTTATGCAAGAAAAATGTCTTCACATAGCTATTTATATCCATACTCATATTAGTTTTCCATGATCAAACTTTCTTCTAGCTATCTTAATAACTTAAACCAACTTCCAACTTTCTGTAAACTAAATAATACAACTAAATACAGCAGCCAACAGAAAGTAAATAGCAAAAATAATTCATGTGCATAGATTAAATCATTTATTCAAGTGGAAAATCACAAATATTGGAATGGCACCATGAAAATGTTGTTGTGGCTTGCCTTAGAGCAAATGAGGTTCACAAGCCTCCTGCTGATCCTCAAGACAAGCTTCTCCTTGAGAAAATAATTAAAAGTACAAAAAGAAAATATCAAGAACCATTCAAAAAATTCACCAGAAAATCTATACAGTACCAAATAGTCTCATTTTTGGTGTGCTGCAAGATTTCTTTACAAAGAACACAATGCAAAAAGAATCAATTCATTTGGACTTATGGTTAAAAAGTTATTGCAGTTTGAAATGTTCTGGAATATATTTAAATTTCGAATTTAAATAAACAGACTGAACAGGGGGTGACGTCGAAGGTGTAAAGGCCCAGGGCGCTGATACGTTCCAAACGTATCCATAATTTTTGCTTGTGCCATGCTTGTTTTGCATCATTGTCTCATGTTTCTATCAAAGTTTTCTATCTTTTTAAGCATTTATTGGACTAACTTACTAATGGTTGCAAAAGTGCACAATGTTCTTGTTTTACACTTTATTGTGTAGGAATTACTTGGAAATTGACAAAAACGCAAAAGGAGTCGTATTGGAGTAGGACTCTGACTTTCCTGAAATCTGTCTGAGAACGTTTTTAGAAGATGGTCACGTTCCGGCCCGAAGACAACGTCAAACGGAAAAAGCCTAGTTGCGAAAGTTGTGGGTAATTTCGAGAGGATGCTTCTGGATATAAAATTCGTCCAAATCGGAGTCCGGACGGCCGAGAAAAGTCCGTTTTACTGAAGCCCAAAATCTGATGACGGGAATCCGAGAGTCTATATAAAGAGAGGAAACCTAGGTCACCAAGGGCCACGAATTTTCCTCCTCCCAGGCCGCCGTCTTGGAGGGGAGGACCAGCACCATTGCAGCACCATCCACAAGGAAGAAAGGGGGCCAAGGAGCCGCTGCCCCCTAGGGCCGCCGCCGCCCCGAGGGCCGCCGCCGCCCCGGAGGGCTGCCGCCGCCGCCACGGCTGCCGCCGGCCGCCTCCTCCTCTCCGGGCTGCACCTCTCCATCAACACCACCATCAATCTCTTGCTCACCATGGCCATGTGTGAGTAGTCTTCTCTAGGGCTAAGGGCTTGTACGTGTAGCTATGTAGTTATCTCTCTCTCCCATGATGTGATCTTCGTTGTGATCATAGGCTATGTTAATCTAGGGTGATCCCATGATATTTCCCCTTCCTCTATGTATTGAATTGATGTACTCACTTGTCTTTATCTAGTATAATCCCCGAGACCAAGGTGACAGCTGTCTATTGGACATGGATTAGAAGAATATTTCAATGAGTGATTTCCTCTTTTGTGTGTTGATTGAAGATTGAGATTCTCTTGGTGCTTGTCTTTGACTATCCTGGAGATATGTTGTGGTGATTGTGGTACTCTCTTTGGATGGCCGCGGTGAAGGAAATATGCCCTAGAGGCAATAATAAAGTTGTTATTTATATTTCCTTATATCATGATAAATGTTTATTATTCATGCTAGAATTGTATTAACCGGAAACTTAGTACATGTGTGAATACATAGACAAAACAGAGTGTCCCTAGTATGCCTCTACTAGACTAGCTCATTGATCAAAGATGGTTATGTTTCCTAACCATAGACATGAGTTGTCATTTGATAAACGGGATCACATCATTAGGAGAATGATGTGATGGACAAGACCCATCCGTTAGCATAGCACTATGATCGTTTAGTTTTACTGCTATTGCTTTCTTCATGACTTATACATGTTCCTATGACTATGAGATTATGCAACTCCCGAATACCGTAGGAACACCTTGTGTGCTATCAAACGTCACAACGTAACTGGGTGATCATAAAGATGCTCTACAGGTGTCTCCAAAAGTATTCGTGGTGTTGGCATAGATCAAGATTAGGATTTGTCACTCCGAGTGTCGGAGAGGTATCTCTGGGCCCTCTCGGTAACACACATCATAATAAGCCTTGCAAGCAAAAGACTAATGAGTTAGTCACGAGATGATGTGTTACGGAACGAGTAAAGAGACTTGCCGGTAACGAGATTGAACTAGGTATAGAGATACCGACGAACGAATCTCGGGCAAGTAACATACCGATGACAAAAGGAACAACGTATGTTGTTATGCGGTTTGACCGATAAAGATCTTCGTAGAATATGTATGAGCCAATATGAACATCCAGGTTCCGCTATTGGTTATTGACCGGAGATGAGTCTCGGTCATGTCTACATAGTTCTCGAACCCGTAGGGTCCGCACGCTTAACGTTTAATGACGATCGGTATTATGAGTTTATGAAGTTTTGATGTACCGAAGGTAGTTCGGAGTCCCGGATGAGATCACGGACATGACGAGGAGTCTCGGAATGTCCGAGACATAAAGATTGATATATTGGACGACTATATTCGGACACCGGAAGTGTTCCGGAAAAGTTTCGGATTTAATTGGATTGCCGGAGGGGGTTACCGGAACCCCCTACGAGGGGGGATGGTCCATAGTGGGCCTTGAGGAAAGGAGAGAGGCAGCCCATAGAGGCTGGCCGGCACCCCAGCAGGGGATCCTAGTTGGACTAGGATTGGGGGGCGCCACCTCTCCTTCTCTTTCTTTTTCCCTCTCTTCCTTCTTGGTGGACTCCTACTAGGAATAGGATTGCAATCCTATTCCTAGTAGGATTGCCCTAGCCGCACCATAGGAGGCCGGCCGGCCCTCCCCTCTTGCTTCTTTATATACGGCGGCAGGGGGGCACCCAAAGACACACAAGTTGAATTGTTCTAGCCGTGTGCGGTGCCCCCCTCCACAGAAACACACCTCGGTCATACCGTCGCAGTGCTTAGGCGAAGCCCTGCGCCGGTAGATACATCATATCCGTCACCACGCCGTCGTGCTGACGAAACTCTCCCATGAAGCTCAGCTGGATCAAGAGCTCGTGGGACGTCATCAAGCTGAACGTGTGCTGAACGCGGAGGTGCCGTATGTTCGGTACTTGATCGGTTGGATCGCGAAGAAGTTCGACTACATCAACCGCGTCACTTGACGCTTCCGCTTCCGGTCTACGAGGGTACGTAGACACACTCTTCCCTCTCGTTGCTATGCATCTGGTAGATAGATCTTGCGTGATCGTAGGAAAATTTTAAAATACTAAGTTCCCCAACAGTGGTATCAGAGCCAGGTCTATGCGTAGATGATATGCACGAGTAGAACATAATGAGTTGTGGGCGATACTAGTCATACTGCTTACCAGCATGTCATATTTTGCTTCGGCGGTATTGTGAGATGAAGCGGCGCGGACCGACATTACGCGTACGCTTACGCGAGACTGGTTTCACTGTTAAGAGCACTCGTTGCTTAAAGGTGACTAGCGGGTGTCTGTCTCTCTCACTTTAGCTGAATCAAGTGTGGCTACGCCCGGTCCTTGTGAAGGTTAAAACAGCACATACTTGACGAAACATCGTTGTGGTTTTGTATGCGTAGGTAAGAACGGTTCTTGCTAAGCCCGTAGCAGCCACGTAAAACTTGCAACAACAAAGTAGAGGACGTCTAACTTGTTTTTGCAGGGCATGTTGTGATGTGATATGGTCAAGACATGATGAGTTATACGGTTTTGTATGAGATGATCATGTTTTGTAATGTTATCGGCAACTGGCAGGAGCCATATGGTTGTCGCTTTATTGTATGAAATGCAATCGCCATGTAATTGCTTTACTTTATCACTAAGCGGTAGCGATAGTCGTAAAAGCAATAGTTGGCGAGTCGACAACGATGCTACGATGGAGATCAAGGTGTCGCGCCGGTGACGAAGGTGATCATGACGGTGCTTTGGAGATGGAGATCAAAAGCACAAGATGATGATGGCCATATCATGTCACATATTTTGATTGCATGTGATGTTTATCTTATTATGCTTCTTATTTTGCTTAGAACGACGGTAGCATTATAAGATGATCCCTTACTAAATTTCAAGGTATAACTGTTCTCCCTGAGTATGCACCATTGCGAAAGTTCGTCGTGCCGAGACACCACGTGATGATCTGGTGTGATAAGCTCTATGTTCAAATACAACGGGTGTAAGCCAGTTTTGCACACGCAGAATACTCGGGTTAAACTTGACGAGCCTAGAATATGCAGATATGGCCTCGGAACACTGGAGACCGAAAGGTCGAGCGTGAATCATATAGTAGATATGTTCAACATAAGATGTTCACCATTGAAACTACTCCATCTCACGTGATGATCGGACATGGTTTAGTTAATTTGGATCACGTGATCATTTAGATGACCGGAGGGATGTCTATCTAAGTGGGAGTTCTTTAATTAATATGATTAAATTGAACTTTAACTTATCATGAACTTAGTCCTGGTAGTATTAGCATATCTATGTTGTAGATCAATAGCTCGCGATGTTGCTCCCCGTTTATTTTTTGATATGTTCCTAGAGAAAACTAAGTTGAAAGATGTTAGTAGCAATGATGCGGAATTGTTCCGTGATCTGAGGATTATCCTCATTGCTGCATAGAAGAATTATGTCCTTGATGCACCGCTAGGTGACATACCTATTGCATGAGCAGATGTAGACGTTATGAACGTTTTTGACAAAAGCTCGGTATGATGACTACTTGATAGTTTAGTGCACCATGCTTTACGGCTTATAACCGGGACTTCAAAAACATTTTGAATGCCACGGAGCATATAAGATGTTCCAAGAGTTGAAATTAGTATTTCATACTCATGCCCGTGTCGAGAGGTATAAGACTTCTGACAGTACTTTGCCTACAAGATGGAGGAGAATAGCTCAACCAGTGAGCATGTGCTCAGATTGTCTGGGTACTACAATTACTTGAATCAAGTGGGAGTTAATCTTCCAGATAAGATAGTAATTGACAAAGTTCTCTAGTCACTATCACCAAGTTAGTAGAACTTCGTGATGAACTATAATATGCAAGGGATGACGAAGGTAATTCCCGATCTCTTCGCAATGCTGAAATCGGCGAAGGTAGAAATCAAGAAAGAACATCAAGTGTTGATGGTTAATAAGACCACTTGTTTCAAGTAAAGGGCAAAGGGATAGAAGGGGAACTTCAAGAAGAATGACAAGCAAGTTGTCACTCCCATGAAGAAACCCAAAGCTAAACTCAAGCCTGAAACTAAGTGCTTCTACTGCAAAGGAAATGGTCACTGGAAGTGGAACTGCCCTAGATACTTGGCGGATAAGAAGGATGGCAAAGTGAACAAAGGTGTATTTGATATACAGATTATTGATGTGTCTTTTACTAGTGTTCATAGCAACCCCTTGGTATTTGATACTGGTTCAGTTGCTAAAGAGTAGTAACTCGAAGTGGGAGTTGCATAATGAACATAAACTAGTTAAAGGATGAAGTGACGATGTGTATTGGAAGCAGTTCCAAGATTGATATGATCATCATCGCACACTCCCTATACTTTCGGGATTAGTGTTGAACCTAAATAAGTGTTATTTGGTGTTTGTGTTGAGCATGAATGTGATTTGATCATGTTTATTGCAATACGGTTATTCATGTAAGTTAGAGAATAATTGTTGTTCTATTTACATGAATAAAACCTTCTATGGTCATACACCCAATGAAAATAGTTTGTTGGATCTCGATCGTGTGATACACATATTCATAATATTGAAGCCAAAAGATGCAAGGTTAATAATGATAGTGCAACTTATTTGTGGCACTGCCGTTTAGGTCATATTGGTGTAAAACGCATGAAGAAACTCCATAATGATGGAATTTTGGAATCACTTGATTATGAATCACTTGGTGCTTGCGAACCATGTCTCATGGGCAAGATGACTAAAACTCCGTTCTCCGGAACTATGGAGCGAACAACAGATTTGTTGGAAATCATACATACTGATGTATGTGGGCCAATGAGTGTTGAAGCTCGCGGCGGGTATCGTTATTTTCTGACATTCACTGATGATTTGAGCAGATATGGGTATATCTACTTAATGAAGCACAAGTCTGAGACTTTGAAAGGTTCAAAGAATTTCAGAGTGAAGTAGAAAATCATCGTAACAAGAAAATAAAGTTTCTACGATCCGATCGTGGAGGAGAATATTTGAGTTACGAGTTTGGTCTTCATTTGAAACAATGTGGAATAGTTTCACAACTCACGCCACCCGGAACACCATAGTGTAATGGTGTGTCTGAACGTCATAACCGTACTTTATTAGATATGGTGCGATCGATGATGTCTCTTACCGATCTACCACTATCACTGTTGGGGTTATGCATTAGAGATAGCTACATTCACGTTAAATAGGGCACCATCTAAATCCGTGGAGATGACACCGTATGAACTGTGGTTTAACGAGAAACCTAAGCTGTCATTTCTTTAAGGTTGGTACTGCGATGCTTATGTGAAAAAGTTTCAACATGATAAGCTCGAACCCAAATCGGAGAAGTAAATCTTCATAGGATACCCAAAAGAAACTGTTGGGTACACCTTCTATCACAGATCCGAAGGCAAGGTCTTTGTTGCTAAGAGTGGATCCTTTCTAGAGAAGGAGTTTCTCTCGAAAGAAGTGAGTGGGAGGAAAGTAGAACTTGATGAGGTAATTGTACCTTCTCCCGAATTGGAAAGTGGAACATCACAGAAACTAGTTCCAGTGATTCCTACACCAATTAGTGAGGAAGCTAATGATGATGATCATGAAACTTCGGATCAAGTTTCTGCTGAACTTCGTAGATCAACCAGAGTTCGTTCCGCATCAGAGTGGTACGGCAACCTAGTTCTGGAAATCATGTTACTAGACCATGATGAACCTACGAACTATGAGGAAGCGATGATGAGCCCAGATTCTGCAAAATGGCTTGAGGCCATGAAATCTGAGATGGGATCCATGTATGAGAACAAAGTGTGGACTTTGGTTGACTTGCCCGATGATCGGCAGGCCATCGAAAATAAATGGATCTTCAAGAAGAAGACCGACGCAGACGGTAATGTTACTGTTTACAAAGCTCGACTTGTTGCGAAAAGGTTTCGACAAGTTCAAGGAGTTGACTACGATGAGACTTTCTCACCTGTAGCGATGCTTAAGTCTGTCCGAATCATGTTAGCAATTGCCGCATTTTATGATTATGAAATCTGGCAAATGGATGTCAAAACTGCATTCCTGAATGGATATCTCAAAGAAGAGTTGTATATGATGCAACCAGAAGGTTTTGTCGATCCAAAAGGTGCTAACAAAGTATGCAAGCTCCAGCGATCCATCTATGGACTGGTGCAAGCATCTCGGAGTTGGAATATACGCTTTGATGAGGTGATCAAAGCATATGGTTTTATACAGACTTTTGGAGAAGCATGTATTTACAAGAAGTGAGTGGGAGCACTACAACCTTTCTGATAAGTATATGTGAATGACATATTGTCGATCGGAAATGATGTACAATTTTCTAGAAAGCATAAAGGAGTGTTTGAAAGGAGTTTTTCAAAGAAAGACCTTGGTGAAGCTGCTTGCATATTAGGCATCAAGATCTATAGAGATAGATCAAGACGCTTGATAAGACTTTCGATAAGTACATACCTTGATAAGATTTTGAAGTAGTTCAAAATGGATCAGTCAAAGAAGGAGTTCTTGCCTGACTTGTAAGGTGTGAAGTTGAGTAAGACTCAAAGCCAGACCACGGCAGAAAAATATAGAGAGAATGAAAGTCATTCCCTATGCCTCAGCCATAGGTTCTATAAAGTATGCCATGCTGTGTACCAAACATGTTGTATACCTTGCCATGAGTTTGTCAAGGGGGGTACAATAGTGATCCAGGAGTAGATCACTGTACAGCGATCAAAATTATCCTTAGTAACTGGATGACTAAGGAAATGTTTCTCGATTATGGAGGTGATAAAGAGTTCATCGTAAAGGGTTACGCCGATGCAAGCTTTGACACTAAATCCAGATGACTCTAAGTATCAATCTAGATGCGTATTGAAAGTGGGAGCAATTAGCTAGAGTAGCTCTATGCAGAGCATTGTAGACATAGAAATTTGCAAAATACATACGGATCTGAATGTGACAGACCCGTTGACTAAACTTCTCTCACAAGCAAAACATGATCACACCTTATTACTCTTGGGTATTAATCACATAGCGATGTGAACTAGATTATTGACTCTAGTAAACCCTTCGGGTGTTGGTCACATGGCGATGTGAACTATGGGTGTTATTCACATAACGATGTGAACTATCGGTATTAAATAACATGGCGATGTGAGCTAGATTATTGACTCTAGTGCAAGTGGGAAACTGAAGGAAATATGCCCTAGAGGCAATAATAAAGTTGTTATTTATATTTCCTTATATCATGATAAATGTTTATTATTCATGCTAGAATTGTATTAACCGAAAACTTAGTACATGTGTGAATACATAGACAAAACAGAGTGTCCCTAGTATGCCTCTACTAGACTAGCTCATTGATCAAAGATGGTTATGTTTCCTAACCATAGACATGAGTTGTCATTTGATAAACGGGATCACATCATTAGGAGAATGATGTGATGGACAAGACCCATCCGTTAGCATAGCACTATGATCGTTTAGTTTTACTGCTATTGCTTTCTTCATGACTTATACATGTTCCTATGACTATGAGATTATGCAACTCCCGAATACCGTAGGAACACCTTGTGTGCTATCAAACGTCACAACGTAACTGGGTGATCATAAAGATGCTCTACAGGTGTCTCCAAAAGTATTCGTGGTGTTGGCATAGATCAAGATTAGGATTTGTCACTCCGAGTGTCGGAGAGGTATCTCTGGGCCCTCTCGGTAACACACATCATAATAAGCCTTGCAAGCAAAAGACTAATGAGTTAGTCATGAGATGATGTGTTATGGAACGAGTAAAGAGACTTGCCGGTAACGAGATTGAACTAGGTATAGAGATACCGACGAACGAATCTCGGGCAAGTAACATACCGATGACAAAAGGAACAACGTATGTTGTTATGCGGTTTGACCGATAAAGATCTTCGTAGAATATGTATGAGCCAATATGAACATCCAGGTTCCGCTATTGGTTATTGACCGGAGATGAGTCTCGGTCATGTCTACATAGTTCTCGAACCCGTAGGGTCCGCACGCTTAACGTTTAATGACGATCGGTATTATGAGTTTATGAAGTTTTGATGTACCGAAGGTAGTTCGGAGTCCCAGATGAGATCACGGACATGACGAGGAGTCTCGGAATGTCCGAGACATAAAGATTGATATATTGGACGACTATATTCGGACACCGGAAGTGTTCCGGAAAAGTTTCGGATTTAACTGGATTGCCGGAGGGGGTTACCGGAACCCCCTACGAGGGGGGATGGTCCATAGTGGGCCTTGAGGAAAGGAGAGAGGCAGCCCATAGAGGCTGGCCGGCACCCCACCAGGGGATCCTAGTTGGACTAGGATTGGGGGGCGCCACCTCTCCTTCTCTTTCTTTTTTCCTCTCTTCCTTCTTGGTGGACTCCTACTAGGAATAGGATTGCAATCCTATTCCTAGTAGGATTGCCCTAGGCGCACCATAGGAGGCCGGCCGGCCCTCCCCTCTTGCTTCTTTATATACGGGGGCAGGGGGGCACCCAAAGACACACAAGTTGAATTGTTCTAGCCGTGTGCGGTGCCCCCCTCCACAGAAACACACCTCGGTCATACCGTCGCAGTGCTTAGGCGAAGCCCTGCGCCGGTAGATACATCATATCCATCACCACGCCGTCGTGCTGACGAAACTCTCCCGTGAAGCTCAGCTGGATCAAGAGCTCGTGGGACGTCATCAAGCTGAACGTGTGCTGAACGCGGAGGTGTCGTACGTTCGGTACTTGATCGGTTGGATCGCGAAGAAGTTCGACTACATCAACCGCGTCACTTGACGCTTCCCCTTCCGGTCTACGAGGGTACGTAGACACACTCTTCCCTCTCGTTGCTATGCATCTGGTAGATAGATCTTGCGTGATCGTAGGAAAATTTTAAAATACTACGTTCCCCAACACGCGGTGACATTGGGAAATCCATAGATTGAGAACTACGAACTTTGAGGTGTGCTTTTGTAGCCCTACATAATTCTCGTCCTCTCTTGACCACAAAGGAATGACCTCCGAGTGCCTCTCCATTGCATGTTTTATGGGAAATATCATGTGATTAGACTATGTCAATGTTGTTGGGAGTTGCCACTAGTGAAAGTATGAAGCCTAGGCCTTGTTTCCACCATTGCAATACCATTTGTGCTCACGTTTACCACATGTTTGCTTGCTGCCATTTTTATTTCAGATTTACAAATACATCTTTTGCCATCCATATCACTTGCCATTTAACATCTCTTCGCCGAACTAGTGCACCTATACATCTGACAATTGTATTAGGTGTGTTGGGGACACAAGAGACTTCTTGTATCTTGATTGCAGGGTTGCTTGAAAGGAGTACGTTCAACCTCCACTTCCCTGAGTTCGATAAACCTTGGGTTACTCACTTAAGGGAAATTTGCTGCTGTCCTACAAACCTCTGCTCTTGGAGGCCCAACACTCTCTACAGGAATAGAAGTGTGTAGTAGACATCAAGCTATTTCTGGCGCCGTTGCCGGGGAAGTGAGGTAAGTGAAGGTACCTTCTCTAGATCTTGCAATTAAATCTTTTTGTTTCTTGTTTTTATTTCACTAGTTTTGCTTAATGGAAAACAACAAAAATATGAGAGAGCTTTATAAGCTCTACCATGAACTTGGACATGATGTGTTTGAAGAGAAAATTAAAAAACCTTTGGAACTTTATTATTTGCATAACAATCATGATGGTGGTGATGTTATTAGTATGTTTTTTTATATCAATATTGCTAATGACATGGAAAGCTCTAAGCTTGGGGATGACACGTTTGATGAACATGATATTTTTAGTCCCCCAACTTTTGAAGAGAAAATTTACTTTGATGATACTTTGCTTCCTATATATGATGATTACAATGATAAATGTGAGCTTTTTAGTCCACCTACTATTGAGGATAAAATTTATTATGATTATGATATGCCTCCTAAATATGATGATTACCATGATGGTTATGATTGCTTTACTCTCACTATTCCTAATAAGAAAGATTTTGCTTATATGAAGAGTAATGATACTTTTATGCTTTTGGATCATGGAAATAATGCCTTATGTGATAGTTATATTGTTGAGTTCATCCATGATGCCACTGAAATTTATAATGAGAGAGGGAGACATGGTTCTAAATATCTTAATAATAAGAAGTTTCCTCTCTTGATGGTGAATATTTTGAAGTTATGCTTGTTTTGCCTTCCTATGCTAGTTGCTTTATGCTTCAATAATTTATTTTCTTACAAGATTCCCATGCATAGGAAGTATGTTAGACTTAAATATGTTTTATATATGCTTCATGATGCTCTCTTATATGCTTCAATTATTATCTTTGTGAGAGTTGCTTAAAAAAATCACTATGCCTAACTTAAAGGCATGAAACAAAAGTGCTTTTGGGAGACAACCCACCTTTATTTGCTTTCAGATTTCTTTTGCTTTTTTGAGTCAAGGATGTTGTTGCTACTGTAATGACTCCTTTGTATCCTTTCTATTTCGTTTTTGTGCCAAGAGTAGCCTCTAATTGAGAGGTGATCAAAAAGTTTTATCTTGCTGTCAAAAACAGATTCGATGTGCTTCACCGTAAAAAATCTTTATCTCATCCAGAATGTGATTTGGATCTGAAAAATTTTGTCAGTAAGCTGAGGCTAGTTGCCTACCTTTCATTAGTTTTAAGTTTTTTGATTAGAAGTCCAGAAGTGCCTCGAAAAAAATCATCTTTGCTGGCTGTTCAGATTTGACAGATTCTGCCTATATTTTGCATTGCCTATTTTACGAGCATTAAGTTGGGTTTTCTAGTTATGGAGAGCCACAATTAAGGTTATGTAACAGTAGCTAATGTCAAAAACAAGTTTGTAAGATTTGGCAAGTGAATCAAAGTGGTTGAATTTATTTAATGCACTAACCCTTCTAATGATTTTATGAGAAGTTTTGTGTGAAGGGAGTTTTCAAGTGTGCGTCTAGGGAAATATGAGAGAAGATCAAGGAGGGACAAAAGCTCAAGCTTGGGGATGCCCAAGGCACCACCAAGAAATATTCAAGAAGTCCCAAGCATCTAAGCTTGGGGATGCCCAAGGCATCCACTTCTTCATTAGCAATCACCAGGTTCTCCTCGTGTCACTATATTTTTATTCCTTTGCCCATTATGTGTTATTCTTGGAGCGTCTTTTTGTTTTGTTTTCAGTTTTGTTTTGTTTTCTTTGCTGGTCTTAAATAAGTTGCATCTGATCATTCTTATTTGGGAGAGAGACACGCTCCGCTTTTTCATGAAACACTCACGTTCTTCACTTATATCTTTTTGAGTGTTTTAGCTACCTTGTTATATGCTTCTAGCTCTTGTTTTTCTTTCATATCATGTTCAGAGCTATTAGTTCTTTTATAGAAAGTACTCTCTTGCTTCACTTATATCTATTTGGAGAGTTGATTGGTTTGAATTGCTAAATAATATGTTGGATCTGAAAAATGCCAAGTGTGGCCGTGGTGCAAAGAATAAAAAGCTTGCATAGTTTTGAAGATCATTGAGTAACTTGATCCCTATCAATTGTTTTGAGAAATTATGTAGTGATGTCTAAACAGGGAGATCATTTAATAAAGTCTTATTAGTGAAGAAATACCTTTGAAGTTTGCAATTGTTTAGTTTTTCACCATTGGTAGTTTTAAAGTTCTTGTTTTCTCTTTAGAAGTAAGTTGGTTGACAAGGAAGACAGTGTAGAAGTCTTATAATTAAGCTGAAAGGATGTTATAATTCTCTTGTACCGGTTAACATGTGCTTGCTAAAAACTTGCTAAACCAAAAACTCTGTACTGAGCGGGAATGCTGCTCGTGCATCCAAATTCCATAGCCAAAACTCTGCCATATGTGTCCACCATACCTACCTATATGCATGGTATTTAATAGCCATTCCAAGTAAATTGCTCATGTGCTACCTTCAAAACCTTCAAAATTTATCCTTATTTGTGTCTCTGTTTTAGCTCATGAGGAAGTGGTAGACAGTTCATTATTACTTGCGTTGGACAGAACGACCCCTCACGTGCATGAATAATGTGCATGTCCTTAATTTTGCAAAAAAAGCTGGCAAAAGGGTATGCCCAGCCCACTTTACATGTCATCAATATCAATATCAAAAACCTCCTTCACACATCGTACTTGAGAAATCAGACAAACTTTGGCTAGTGATAAACAAAGGAGAAAGGGGAGTATTATCATTCCTCTATGGGAGCCGCTCTTAAGTTCTGTTTGGCATGAGTAGTAGTGCATTGTTTATTACCATTCGTTGACATAAGCATACATCTCTCAAAATTGCTTTTATATCTCTATGTTTTGAAAAATAAAAAGCTCTAGCACATGAGTAATCCCTGCTTCCCTCTGCGAAGGGCCTATCTTTTACTTTTAAATGTTGAGTCAGTTTTCCTATGTTCTAATCTTCTTCCTCCACCATAAGCAAGCATCTAGTGTTAACCCTGGGTTCAAGTTGATTATGTTCAAAATTTCTGCTTAGTTATATATAATCCTTGTGCATTGAACTTATCCATGAGATAAAATGTTGAAAAGTGGAAAGCATTGCTGAAACTTTATCTTCCTTTTGTGTTAACTAGAATGCTTTTGATGAGAGAACTCCTTTGGGGCTAACAGTTGTGCTTAACTTTATAGTTTCATGTCTTCAATTGTACTATTCATGAAAAGAATTTACCTAGATGATAACTTGGTTATTCATTGTTTACTTGCTTCCAACTATAGACAATTGGTTTGGTTCACTTTATTTCAGTTTATATGCTTTACCTTATTAATTGATCAAGATTGTGTTAGTAGCATGTCACCTCAAAAATTATCTATGTTATCATTCTACCTACTCGAGGATGAGTAGGAATTAAGCTTGGGGATGTTGATACGTTCCAAACGTATCCATAATTTTCGCTTGTGCCATGCTTGTTTTGCATCATTGTCTCATGTTTCTATCAAAGTTTTCTATCTTTTAAAGCATTTATTGGACTAACTTACTAATGGTTGCAAAAGCGCACAATGTTCTTGTTTTACACTTTATTGTGTAGGAATTACTTGGAAATTGACAAAAACGCAAAAGGAGTCGTATTGGAGTAGGACTCTGACTTTCCTGAAATCTGTCTGAGAACGTTTTTAGGTCACGTTCCGGCCCGAAGACGACGTCAAGCGGAAAAATCCTAGTTGCGAAAGTTGTGGAGAATTTTGAGAGGATGCTTCTGGATATAAAATTCGTCCAAATCGAAGTCTGGACGGCCGAGAAAAGCCCGTTTTACTGTAGCCCAAAATCTGATGACGGGAATCCGAGAGTCTATATAAAGAGAGGAAACCTAGGTCACCAAGGGCCACGAATTTTCCTCCTTCCAGGCCGCCGTCTTGGAGGGGAGGACCAGCACCATTGCAGTACCATCCACAAGGAAGAAAGGGGGCCAAGGAGCCGCTGCCCCGAGGGCCACCGCCGCCGCCACGGCTGCCGCCGGCCGCCTCCTCCTCTCCGGGCTGCACCTCTCCATCAACACCACCATCAATCTCTTGCTCACCATGGCCATGTGTGAGTAGTCTTCTCCGGGGCTGAGGGCTTGTACGTGTAGCTATGTGGTTATCTCTCTCTCCCATGATGTGATCTTCGTTGTGATCATAGGCTATGTTAATCTAGGGTGATCCCATGATATTTCCCCTTCCTCTATGTATTGAATTGATGTACTCACTTGTCTTTATCTAGTATAATCCCCGAGACCAAGGTGACAGCGGTCTATTGGACATGGATTAGAAGAATATTTTCATGAGTGATTTCCTCTTTTGTGTGTTGATTGAAGATTGAGATTCTCTTGGTGCTTGTCTTTGACTATCCTGGAGATATGTTGTGGTGATTGTGGTACTCTCTTTGGATGGCCGCGGTGACATTGGGAAATCCATAGATTGATAACTACGAACTTTGAGGTGCGCTTTTGTAGCCCTACATAATTCTCGTCCTCTCTTGACCACAAAGGAATGACCTCCGAGTGCCTCTCCATTGCATGTTTTATGGGAAATATCATGTGATTAGACTATGTCAATGTTGTTGGGAGTTGCCACTAGTGAAAGTATGAAGCCTAGGCCTTGTTTCCACCATTGCAATACCATTTGTGCTCACGTTTACCACATGTTTGCTTGCTGCCATTTTTATTTCAGATTTACAAATACATCTTTTGCCATCCATATCACTTGCCATTTAACATCTCTTCGCCGAACTAGTGCACCTATACATCTGACAACTGTATTAGGTGTGTTGGGGACACAAGAGACTTCTTGTATCTTGATTGCAGGGTTGCTTGAAAGGGGTACGTTCAACCTCCACTTCCCTGAGTTCGATAAACCTTGGGTTACTCACTTAAGGGAAATTTTCTCCTGTCCTACAAACCTGTGCTCTTGGAGGCTCAACACTGTCTACAGGAATAGAAGCGTGTAGTAGACATCAGGCGCCACCACTCGTACCGCTTCGCGCGAGTAGAGAGAGGCTGACTAGCGGGCCCCGCTAGTCAGGTGAGGGGGGAGAGGGAGAAGAACAGGGTCAGCCGCGGCCTCGCCGGAGCGCACGCCGGCGACGCGAGCTCCTTGGCCAAGATGGGAGGGATAGATCGATAGAGGAGGTCGAGGCGCACCTGCCCGTACCTGTAGAGTAGCTGGGGGTGGTCGGACGGTGTCGGAAATGGCCTCGCAGGAGGAGGCAGAATGGGGTGGTCACCGGAGTTGAAGAACACGGTGAACAACGGCGACTCCAGAAGCTCCAACTAGGCGGAACGACACCACCAAAGAGTGGTGGAGGCTCTTGAAAAGTTGCCCTAGCTTGAGAGGGGCTGGAGCTACCGCGACGACCCGAGGGGATCGCCGGTGAGCTCGAGCTCGGGGACGGTGGCATGTAGCCTGACCGGCCGGGCCACGGGGTTCTACGTAGTTGAGGTGTGTGAGGGAGTGGCGATGGGTGCTCGGAAAGGCTGGGAGGGGTCCTATATATAGGGTAGCCGAGAGGGGGATCGGGGCTCCGCCGGCGACACCTGGACACTGTGCCTGGCGACGAATGGCATCAGTGAGAGGGGGAGAAGGTGACGGGGTTCACGGTGAAGCTGTGGACAGATGAAGACGAGCACATGGGCGATGGGGTGGTGACGAGCACAGTGCACACCGCCCTGTTGCCTTGGCCGGACCGCGCCCGTGCTCGCTGCGGCGAGCTCCGGCGTCGGCGAGTGCCAGGGGGCGTTGTAGAGATCAGGACGAAGATGGTGGCGCGGGTTGGCAAGCTCTGGCAGGTGTGGAAGCAAGCACGCGCTTAACAGAGCGCTCGGCGGCATCCAGAGCGCGCCGACCAGCAGCCTGGCATGGTGCACACGCGTGGTCACCGCGCGAACTTTGCCTACTGGCTTACTTGGTGCCAAAGATCATGTCTGGCGTGTTGTTCATGGTAGATATGAGAGTTACCCAGGGTTAGTTTGGTTCCAGAAGCAGTAGAAAGAAATTCACACTGCTAGTATGTTTCTGGACCGAAACTTTGAGAGTTTACTGAGGTAAATTGGCTAAGAGTTGGAGGCTGTGCTTTGGAGGCTAGTCCTAAGTTACTAAGGTAAAGATGCACAAGGAGTTTCAGAAGAAGTGGAGCAAGTAAAATGGTAGTTGCTGTAGAAACTACCATTTTTGTCTAGAATAGAAAAGAATTTCTGCAGCAAATATATTCCAAAAAGTGGTGCAATATTTTTGCTCAGGAATGTGTCCTAGGGTCCAAAGAATATTTATGAATTTCCTCAGATTTTTGTGGGTCAGAAAAATTGGGGTTGCTTTGGAGCACAATGGGCTTAACTAGGGTTTTGGAGGGAAAAGTGAATATTTTTCAATAAAGAAAGATATTCCAATAATTATTTTAGAGTGAACCAGAGGGAAAAGATGATTTGAGATGGATATGAGGCACTTGGGTGAAAGCCAAGGGTACCCAAGTGTGTAAGTCCATATGAAAAGATTCCAACAATCCCAAGGTTCAAATTAAATACAAATAAAACTCTGGCAAATAAAAGAGGGCAAAAATCAGGCTGTCACAGTGTGGTGACGGTGTTGATGAAGTTACCGACGCAGGGCTTCGCCTAAGCACTGCTACAATATAACCAAAGTGTGTAACAGTGGAGGGGGGCACCACACACGGCTAAAACAATTGTCAACTTGTGTGTTCTATGGTGCCCCCTACCCCCGGATATAAAGGAGCAAGGCGAGAGGCCGGCCGGCCCTATAGGCGCGCCCCAAGAGGGGGAGTCCTACTAGGAATAGGAATCCTATTCCTCGTAGGAGTCCACCAAGAGGGAGAGAGGGGGAAGGAAGGAGAGGGAGAGGGAGAAGGAAAGGGGGGCGCCGCCCCCCTTCCCTAGTCCAATTCGGACCCAAGGGGGAGGGGGCACGCGGCTGCCCTAGCCGCCCCTCTCTCTCTCCACTAAGGCCCATGTGGCCCACTAGTTCCCCCAGGGGGTTCCGGCAACCCTCTGGCACTCCGGTTTTATCCGAAACTTCTCCGGAACACTTCCGGTGTCCGAATATAGTCATCCAATATATCAATCAAGACTCCTCGTCATGTCCGTGATCTCATCCGGGACTCTGAACAACCTTCGGCACATCAAAACACATAAACTCATAATACCGATCGTCATCGAACGTTAAGCGTGCGGACCCTACGGGTTCGAGAACTATGTAGAATGACCGAGACACATCTCCGGTCAATAAGCAATAACGGAACCTGGATGCTTGTATTGGTTCCTACAAATTCTACGAAGATCTTTATTGGTCAAACCGCACAACAACATACGTTGTTCCCTTTGTCATCGGTATGTTACTTGCCCGAGATTCGATCATCGGTATCATCATACCTAGTTCAATCTCGTTATCAGCAAGTCACTTTACTCGTTCCGTAATACATCATCTCGTGAATAACACATTAGTTGTTTACTTTCAAGGCTTATTACAATGTGTGGGCCCAGAGAGGGCCCAGAGATACCTCTCCGACACTCGGAGTGACAAATCATAATCTTCATCTATGAAAACACCACAAACACCTTCGGAAACACCTGTAGAGCATCTTTATAATCACCTAGTTAAGTTGTGACGTTTGATAGCACACAATGTGTTCCTCCGGTATTCGGGAGTTGCATAATCTCATAGGTAGAGGAACATGTATAAGTCATGAAGAAAGCAATAGCAGTAAAACTAAACGATCATAGTGCTAAGCTAATGGATGGGTCTTGTCTGTCACATCATTCTCATAATGATGTGATCCCATTGATCAAATAACAACACATGTCTATGGTTAGGAAACATATCCATCTTTGATTAACGAGCTAGTCTAGTAGAGGCATACTAGGGACACTCTGTTTTGTCTATGTATTCAAACATGTATCAAGTTTCTGGTTAATACAATTCTAGCATGAATAAAAGACGTTTATCATGATATACAAGGAAATATAAATAACAACTTTATTATTGCCTCTAGGGCATATTTCCTTCAGTCTCCCACTTGCACTAGAGTCAATAACCTAGATTACATAGTAATAATTCTAACACCCATGGTGTCTTGGTGCTGATCGTGTTTTGCTCGTGGAAGAGGCTAAGTCAACAGGTCTACAACATTCAGATCCGTATGTATCTTGCAAATTTCTATATCTCCCTCCTTGACTTGATTGCGGATGGAATTGAAGCGTCTCTTGATGTGCTTGGTTCTCTTGTGAAACCTAGATTCCTTCGCCAAGGCTATTGCTCCAGTGGTGTCACAAAAGATTTTCATTGGACCCGATGCACTAGGTATTACACCTAGATCGGATATGAACTCCTGATGTCTACTACACAACCTTCTTCTTGTAGACATTGTTGGGCCTCCAAGTGCAGAGGTTAGTAGGACAGTAGCAAATTTCCCTCAAGTGTATGACCTAAGGTTTATCAATCCGTGGGAGGCGTAGGATGAAAATGGTCTCTCCCAAACAACCCTGCAACCAAATAACAAAGAGTCTCTTGTGTCCCTAACACACCCAATACAATGGTAAATTGTATAGGTGCACTAGTTCGGCGAAGAGATGGTGATACAAGTGCAACATGGATGGTAGATATAGGTTTTTGTAATAAGAAAATATAAAAACAGCAAGGTAGATAGTGGTAAACGTGAGCATAAATGGTGTTGCAATGATAGGAGGCAAGGCCTAGGGTTCATACATGCACTAGTGCAAGTTCTCTCAACAAGGATAACATAATTGGATCATATTACTAGCCCTCAACATCCAACAAAGAGTCACTCCAAAGTAACTAATAGCAGAGAACAAACGAAGAGATTATGGTAGGGTACGAAACCACCTCAAAGTTATTCTTTCTGATCGATCTATTCAAGAGTCTGTAGTAACATTCAATCTATCATAGAGTCCGTACTAGAATAACACCTTAAGACACAAATCAGCCAAAACCGTAATGTCACCTAGATACTCCATTGTCACCTCAAGTATCCGTGGGCATGATTATACGATATGCATCACACAGTCTCAGAAACATCTATTCAACCAACACATAGAACTTCAAAGAGTGCCCCAAAGTTTCTACTAGAAAGTCAAGAAGAAAACGTGTGCCAACCCCTAAGCATATATTCCCAAGGTCACGGAACCCGCAAGTTAATCACCAAAACATACATCAAGTGAATCACATGATATCCCATTGTCACCAGAGATAAACGAGGCAAGACATACATCAAGTGTTCTCAAATCCTTAAAGATTCAATGCGATAAGATAACTTCAAAGGGAAAACTCAATCCATTACAAGAGAGTAGAGGGGGAGAAGCATCATAAGATCCAACTATAATAGCAAAGCTCGCGATACATCAAGATCGTGCCATCTCAAGAACACGAGAGAGAGAGAGAGAGATCAAACATATAGCTACTGGTACATACCCTCATCCCCGAGGGTGGACTACTCCCTCCTCGTCCTGGAGAGCGTCGGGATGATGAAGATGGCCACCCGTGAGGGTTCCCCCCTCTGACAGGGTGCCGGAACGGGGTCTAGATTGGTTTTCGGTGGCTATAGAGGCTTTCGGCGGCGGAACTCCCGATCTAGGTTAATTTCCGAAGGTTTCAGTATTTATAGGATTTTTTGGCGTAGGGCACAAGTCAGGGGGCCCTCCGGGCCATCCACGAGATAGGAATGCGCGCCCCCCTACCCAGGGTGCGCCCCCCATGGTCGTGGGCAGCCTGTGGCTCTCCTGGCCCAACTCTTTTACTTCGGGGGCTTTTTTTGGTCCAGAAAAAATTATCAAAAATTGGCACGTCAATTGGACTCCGTTTGATATTCCTTTTCTATAAAACTCAAAAACAAGGAAAAAACAGAAACTGGCACTGGGCTCTAGGTTAATAGGTTAGTCCCAAAAGTCATATAAAAGTGTATATAAAAGCCCATAAAATATCCTAGAAGGATAATATAATAGCATGGAACAATAAAAAATTATAGATACGTTGGAGACGTATCAAGCATCCCCAAGCTTAATTCCTGCTCGTCCTCGAGTAGGAAAATGATAAAAACAGAATTTTTGATGTGGAATGCTAACCAACATAGTTTTCAATGTAGTTCTCTTTATTGTGGCATGAATGTTCAGATCTGAAAGATTCAAGACAAAAGTCTATATTGACATAAGAAAGAATAATACTTCAAACATACTAGCAAAGCAATCATGTTTTCTCAAAATACTATGGCTAAAGAAAGTTAACCCTACAAAATCATATAGTATGGCTATGCTCCCTCTTCATCACACAAAATATTTATATCATGCACAACCTGATTTCAGCCAAGCACTTGTTTTCATACTCTATTCTTTCAAACCTTTCAACTTTCACGCAATACATGAGCGTGAGCCATGAACATAGCACTATGTGGAATAGAGTGGTGGTTGTGGAGAAGACAAAAAGGAGGGATATAGTCTCACATTGACTAGGCGTATCAACGGGCTATGGAGATGCCCATTAATAGATATCAATGTGAGTGAGTAGGGATTGCCATGCAACGGATGCACTAGAGCTAAATATGTATGAAAGCTCAACAAAAGAAACTAGTGGGTGTGCATCCAACTTGCTTGCTCAAGAACACCTAGGGCATTTGAGGAAGCCCATCGTTGGAATATACAAGCCAAGTTCTATAATGAAAATTCCCACTAGTATATGAAAGTGACTAAGCATGAGACTATCTATCATGAACAACATGGTGCTACTTTGAAGCACAAGTGTGGAAAAAGATAGTAGCAATTGTCCCTTTTTTTGGGCCTTTCTTTTTTTCTTTGGCCTTTCCCTTTTTTGTGGTGGGGCTTTATTGATTTAGCCTTTCCTCACATGGGACAATGCTCTGATAATGATGATCATCATACATTCATTGAATTACAACTCGATACTAGAACAAGTATGACTCTATATGAATGCCTCCGGCGGTGTACCGGGATGGGCAATGAATCAAGAGTGACATGTATGAAAAATTATGCATGGTGGCTTTGCCACAAATACGATGTCAACTACATGATCATGCATGGCAATATGACAATATGATGCGTGTCATATGAACGGAACGACGGAAAGTTGCATGGCAGTATATCTCGGAATGGCTATGGAAATGTCATGATAGGTAGGTCTGGTGGATGTTTTGAGGAATAATATATAGTGGGTGTATGGTACCAGCGAAAGTTGTGCGGTACAAGAGAGGCTAGCAATGGTGGAAGGGTGAGAGTGCGTATAATCCATGGACTCAACATTAGTCATAACAACTCATATACTTATTGCAAAAAACATACGAGTCATCAAAACAAAGCAATCAACGCATGCTCCTAGGGGGGTGGTTGGTAGGAGGTAACCATCGCGCGCCCCCGACCTCCACACAAAGGTTGACACTTTACAAATACCTCATGCTCTAACTTCGTCACATAGCGGTTCACCATACGTGCATGCTACGGGAATCACTAACCTTAACACTAGAATTTCTCAATTTCATAATAACTCCACTAGCATGACTCTAATATCACTATACTCATATCTCAAAACAATTATAAAGCATCCAACTTATCATCATATTCAACGCACTTAGTGTGGAAGTTTTTACTACATTGATCTTGGATGCCTATCATGTGAAGGCTAGTTTTATAGCCAAAGCACATTACCATGCTGTTCTAATAGACTCTCAAAAGGATATAAGTGAAGCATGAGAGTTCATCTATTTCTTCAAACTAAAACCACCGCCGTGCTCTAAAAGATATAAGTGAAGCATTAGAGCAATATCAAACTACTCCGAAAGATATAAGTGAAGATCAATGAGTAGTTGAATAATTATGTAACTATGTGAAGACTATCTAACATTTAAGAACTTCAGATCTTGGGATATTAATCAAACAGCAAGCAAAATAAAAGAAAAGAAAATGACGCTCCAAGCAAAACACATATCATGTGGTGAATAAAAATATAGCTCCGAGTATAGTTACCGATGGATGAAGACGAAAGAGGTGATACCTTCCCGGGGCATCCCCAAGCTTAGGCTTTTGGTTGTCCTTGAATTGTACCTTGGGGTGCCTTGGGCATCCCCAATCTTAGGCTCTTGCCACTCTTTGTTCCATAGTCCATCAAAGCAATACTCAAAACTTGAAAACTTCACAACACAAAACTTAGACAAAAATCTCGTGAGCTCCGTTAGTATAAGAAAACAAACCACTACTCAAAGGTACTGTAACGAACTCATTCTTTGTATATATTGGTGTTAAACCTACTGTATTCCAACTTCTCTATGATTCATACTTCCCAATACTACTCATAGATGCATTGAAATAAGCAAACAACACACGAAAAACAGAATCTGTCAAAAACAGAACAGTCTGTAGTAATCTGCAGGTTTCGCATACTTCTGTAACTCCAAAAAATTCAAACTAAATTGGTAAACGTGAGGAATTTGTCTATTAATCATCTTCAAAAAGAATCAACTAAATAGCATGCTCCAGTAAAATCTGATGACCATTCTAGCGAGCGCTAACGATTCTGTTTTTCACAACAAGATCATATAAACTTCACACAAGTCTTCAAAGGTTCTACTTGGCACAAACACTAATTAAAACACAAAACCACATCTAAACAGAAGCTAGATGCAATATTTATTCCTAAACAGAAGCAAAAGCAAAGAAAACAAAAAAAGTTGGGTTGCCTCCCAACAAGCGCTATCGTTTAACGCCCCTAGCTAGACATGATGATTTCAATGATGCTCGCATAAAACATAAGAATTGAAACATAAGGGGAGCATCATGAAGAATATGTCTAGCACATTTAAGTCTAAACCACTTCCTATGCATAGGTATCTTGTGAGCAAACAACTTATGGGAACAATAATCAACTAGCATAGGAAAGCAAAACAAGCATAGCTTCAAAACTTTAAGCACATAGAGAGGAAACTTGATATTATTGCAATTCCTACAAGCATATGATCCTCTCTCATAATAATTTTCAGTAGCATCATGAATGAATTCAAAAATATAACCAGCACATAAAGCATTCTTTTCATGATCTACTTGCATAGAAATTTTACTACTCTCCACATAAGCAAAATTCTTCTCATTCGGAATAGTGGGAGTATCATAATAGACTTGAATACTATAGATTGTTTCCACATTAAAAGAGTAATGTTCCGAGAAAGGGTAATCATAATCATGACAAGTTTTATCAGTATAAGCATCACTACTTTTTATAGCATAAGTGGCATCACAATAATCATCATAAATAGGAGGCATGCTTTCATCATAGTAGACTTGCATATCAAGACTTGGGAGGCTAAAATTTCATCTTCATCAAGCGTAACATCCCCAAGCTTGGGACAAACCTTAATTGCAGCAAATAAATTCTCAAATATATCATTCTCATCAAACATAGCATCCCCAAGCTTGGGCCTTTCCATATCATTAGCATCATGGGTATTCGAAGAATTCATACTAACAACATTGCAATCATGCTCATCCTGCACATATTTTCTGCCAAGCATTCTATGTAATTCTTCTTCTAGTACTTGAGCACAATTTTCCTTCCCATCATTTTCATGAAAGATATTAAAAAGATGAAGCATATGAGGTAACCTTAATTCCATTGTTTTTGTAGTTTACTTTTATAAAGTAAACTAGTGATAAAACAAGAAACTAAAAGATTAAATTGCAAGATCTAAAGATATACCTTCAAGCACTCACCTCCCCGGCAACGGCGCTAGAAAAGAGCTTGATGTCTACTACACAACCTTCTTCTTGTAGAGGTTGTTGGGCCTCCAAGTGCAGAGGTTTGTAGGACAGTAGCAAATTTCCCTCAAGTGGATGACCTAAGGTTTATCAATCTGTGGGAGGCGTAGGATGAAGATGGTCTTTCTCAAACAACCCTGCAACCAAATAACAAAGAGTCTCTTGTGTCCCCAACACACCCAATACAATGGTAAATTGTATAGGTGCACTAGTTCGCCGAAGAGATGGTGATACAAGTGCAATATGGATGGTAGATATAGGTTTTTGTAATAAGAAAATATAAAAACAACAAGGTAGATAGTGGTAAACGTGAGCATAAGCGGTGTTGCAATGATAGGAGGCAAGGCCTAGGGTTCATACTTTCACTAGTGCAATTTCTCTCAACAAGGATAACATAATTGGATCATATTACTAGCCCTCAACATGCAGCAAAGAGTCACTCCAAAGTAACTAATAGCGGAGAACAAACGAAGACATTATGGTAGGGTACGAAACCACCTCAAAGTTATTCTTTCTGATCGATCTATTCAAGAGTCCATAGTAACATTTAATCTATCATAGAGTTCATACTAGAATAACACCTTAAGACACAAAGCAACCAAAACCCTAATGTCACCTAGATACTCCATTGTCACCTCAAGTATCTGTGGGCATGATTATACGATATGCATCACACAATCTCAGAAACATCTATTCAACCAACACATAGAACTTCAAAGAGTGCCCCAAAGTTTCTACTAGAAAGTCAAGAAGAAAACGTGTGCCAACCCCTATGCATATATTCCCAAGGTCACGGAACCCGCATGTTGATCACGAAAACATACATCAAGTGAATCACATGATATCCCATTGTCACCATAGATAAACACGTGCAAGACATACATCAAGTGTTCTCAAATCCTTAAAGATTCAATCCGATAAGATAACTTCAAAGGGAAAACTCAATCCATTACAAGAGAGTAGAGGGGGAGAAGCATCATAAGATCCAACTATACTAGCAAAGCTCGCGATACATCAAGATCGTGCCATCTCAATAACACGAGAGAGAGAGAGAGAGATCAAACACATAGCTACTGGTACATACCCTCAGCCCCGAGGGTGGACTACTCCCTCCTCGTCATGGAGAGCGCCGGGATGATGAAGATGGCCACCGGTGAGCGTTCCCCCCTCCGGTAGGGTGCCGGAACAGGGTCTAGATTGGTTTTCGGTGGCTACAGAGGCTTTCGGCGGCGGAACTCCAGATCTAGGTTAATTTCAGAAGGTTTCAGTATTTATAGCATTTTTTGGCGTAGGGCACAAGTCAGGGGGCCCTCCGGGCCATCCACGAGATAGGAGGGTGCGCCCCCCACACTCGTGGGCAGCCCGTGGCTCTCCTGGACCAACTCTTTTACTTCGGGGGCTTCTTTTGGTCCAGAAAAAATCATCAAAAATTGGCACATCAATTGGACTCCGTTTGATATGCCTTTTCTGTAAAACTCAAAAACAAGGAAAAAACAGAAACTGGCACTGGGCTTTAGGTTAATAGGTTAGTCCCAAAAATCATATTAAAGAGTATATAAAAGCCCATAAAAAATCCTAGAAGGATAATATAATAGCATGGAACAATCAAAAATTATAGATACGTTGGAGACGTATCAACTCCTTCATCCAGACTCCTTCATTTGCTACTTCCGAAGCAGCTATGTACTCCGCTTCACACGTAGATCCCGCCACGATGCTCTGCTTGGAATTGCACCAACTGATAGCTCCACCGTTCAACAAAAATACATATCCGGTTTGTGACTTAGAGTCATCCGGACCAGTGTCAAAGCTTGAATCGACGTAACCGTTTATGATGAGCTCTTTGTTACCTCCATAAACGAGAAACATGTCCTTTGTCCTTTTTAGGTACTTTAGGATGTTCTTGACCGCTATCCAGTGATCCACTCCTGGATTACTTTGGTACCTCCCTGCTAAACTTATAGAAAGGCACACATCAGGTCTGGTACACAACATTGTATGCATGATAGATCCTATGGCTGAAGCATAGGGAATGACTTTCATTTCTCTCTATCTTCTGCAGTGGTCGGGCATTGAGTCTTACTCAACTTCACACCTTGTAACACAGGCAAGAACCCTTTCTTTGACTGATCCATTTTGAACTTCTTCAACACTTTATCAAGGTTTGTGCTTTGTGAAAGTCCAATTAAGCGTCTTGATCTATCTCTATAGATCTTGATGCCCAATATATAAGTAGCTTCACCGAGGTCTTCCATTGAAAAATTCTTATTCAAGTATCCTTTTATGACATCCAGAAATTATATATCATTTCTAGTCAACAATATGTCATCCGCATATAATATCATAAATGCTACAGAGCTCCCACTCACTTTCTTGTAAATGCAGGCTTCTCCAAAAGTCTGCATAAAACCATATGCTTTGATCACCTCATCAAAGTGTATATTCCAACTACGAGATGCTTGCACCAGTCCATAGATGGACCGCTGAAGCTTGCACACATTGTTAGCAGCTTTAGGATCGACAAAACCTTCTAGTTGCATATACAAATCTTCTTTGAGATATCCATTAAGGAATGCAGTTTTGACATCCATTTTCCAGATTTATAATCATAAAATGCGGAAATTGCTAACATGATTCGGACAGATTTAAGCATCGCTACGTGTGAGAAAGTGTCATCGTAGTCAACTCCTAGAACTTGTCGAAAACCTTTCTCAACAAGTCGTGCTTTGTAGACAGTAACGTCACCATCGGTGTTAGTCTTCCTCTTAAAAATCCATTTATTTTCAATGGCTTGCGGATCATCGGGCAAGTCAACCAAAGTCCATACTTTGTTCTCATACATGGATCCCATCTCAGATTTCATGGCCTCGAGCCATTTTGCGGAATCTGGGCTCATCATCGCTTCCTCATAGTTCGTAGGTTCATCATGGTCTAGTAACATGACTTCCAGAACAGAGTTACTGTACCACTCTGGTGCGGAACGTACTCTGGTTGACCTACGAGGTTCAGTAGTAACTTGATTTGAAGTTTCATGATCATCATCATTAGCTTCATCACTGATTGTTGTAGGAATCACTGGAACTAGTTTCTGTGATGTACTACTTTCCAATTCGGGAGAAGATACAATTACCTCATCAAGTTCTACTTTCCTCCCACTCACTTCTTTTGAGAGAAACTCCTTCTCTAGAAAGGATCCATGCTTAGCAACGAATATCTTGCCTTCAGATCTGTGATAGAACGTGTACCCAACAGTTTACTTTGGGTATCCTATGAAGACACATTTCTCCGACTTGGGTTCGAGCTTATCAGGTTGAAGCTTTTTCACATAAGCATCACAACCTCAAACTTTAAGAAACGACAACTTGGGTTTCTTGCCAAACCATAGTTCGTAAGGCGTCGTCTCAAAGGATTTAGATGGTGCCCTATTTAACGTGAATGCAACTGTCTCTACAGCATAACCCCAAAACGATAGTGGTAAATCGGTAAGAGACATCATAGATCGCACCATATCTAATAAAGTACGGTTACGACGTTCGGACACACCATTATGTTGTGGTGTTCCAGGTGGCGTGAGTTGTGAAACTATTCCACATTGTTTCAAATGAAGGCCAAACTCATAACTCAAATATTCACCTCCGCGATCAGATCATAGAAACTTTATTTTCTTGTTACGATGATTCTCTACTTCACTCTAAAATTCTTTGAACTTTTCAAATGTTTCAGACTTGTGTTTCATCGAGTGGATATACCCATATCTGCTCAAATCATCTGCGAAGGTCAGAAAATAACGATACCCGTCGCGAGCCACAACACTCATCAGTATGTATGATTTCCAATAAGTCACTTGCTCGCTCCATTGTTCCGAAGAACGGAGTTTTAGTCATCTTGCCCATGAGGCATGGTTCGCAAGCGCCAAGTGATTCATAATCAAGTGATTTCAAAAGTCCATCAACATGGAGTTTCTTCATGCTCTTTACACAAATATGACCTAAACGGAGTGCCACAAATAAGTTGCACTATCATTATCAACTTTGCATCTTTTGGCTTCAATATTATGAACTAGCGTTGTGACCCGCGCATTTGCGCGGCTAGACTTATCATATAATCTTATGTTTGGTGCTTTTGTCCAACACTTCCTTTCTCGCAACTCATTATGCGATTTGATTCGTCAAGACGTTAGCTTTGAAATTTTATCACATTGTAGACAAACTGTAGCAAAAGGAAAGCCTTGGTGAAAATGTCAATATACTCTCATAGAAGTGTTTTATAGTGGAAGAGCACTTGTATTGAGGTTCGAGGCTGATTTCTAACACCATTAACATTTACAGTAATCCCTAGTTTTCACACATCATTTCTCGATGTGTGTGTCCCTCCAACAATTTTTTCATGGAAATTGTTCTACTAAGAAAGAATTATATCTCATCATTATAAAATACACCTCTACTTGAATGTATTTTATTTACACTTAGTGGTCCTTCTTGAATTCCAATCCTTTGTCTACTAATATGCTTTTATTTTTCTGTTGGCCTCTATACTATTTCATCTCTGTTTTCAGATTCTGGTGTGCTTGTAAAATTATGTACGTGTAGCTACTCGTGTTTCTAGTTCCCAAGTTATATAAATCGTTTCTGACATTCCGATCAAACTCCTATATATTTGAGTGTATGCTAGCTTATCTATTGTTTCCTCTATTCAAAGCTAGCTGACCAGTGTGCTATGTATAATGGAAGTCGGCCCAAGCACAGTGAATGTCTCCACTAAATCATAACAACCAAATTTTCTTGCTTTAACTAATCTTCCTCTTAAAGATGTTTGTGATTCCACCTCTCTAACAATTGCGGATGTAAAAATTAGTGAAGTAAAAATAAGATTGTCCAAGCGCAAATATTGGCCTCTTCGAAGCCTAGGTTTGCCAGAAAATTGTGGATTTACCTATGAAGTATTCTCATGTCAAGTGTGTGTTTATCGCGCCTAGCTTCTTTACGCAGCGCGGAAGCAGCCCTCCGCATCTGAGTCAAGGCATTGGGGCAACCCCGTCAGCGCAGCAATGAGCCTCTTCTGGGCGAAGCCCCC
>LR738710.1:644960146-645006712 GCA_902687465.1 Secale cereale
CCCCCCCCCCCACTGATGTGTGTGTGCGTCTGCATGCTATTGTCACGTTGTACTGATGTGTGAGTACTTGCCATGCTGCATCCATGTTGTAAAGTTGTAATCAAGAAAAAAATTATATTTTAACAACGTACAGTGAAAGCTCAGAAACTACCCCGGTTAATAAAAAAACTGCAATTGCACTACGTACATATGTATTGTCTAGTCAAAGTCAGGTCAAATTCCTTTGCTTGTATATGTGTCTCGGATTATGTATGGCCATCAAAAAAACTGTAGTAACTCATGGGCCCTTGTGATTCCAGCCTCCGTTAGTAATCAGCGCACAAAATCTGCTAGGTGTTCCTTCCTTTCTACCCGTAGGGTATGATGGCCAGACTCTTCCCTTTTTCCCGATCTGGACTCTTTCATATTGCTAGCTGCCGAACCTTTTTTCTATTCTGATATGTACTTGTAATGCAAAACCAACGTAAGGTACGTGACATGTCAAACTTTCTGTACATCCTTTCGTTTACTCTTTTTTTAACACGTGCAATATTTTATTCTTTCCAACTTTTTTCACGCATGTTATACGTGTCAGTTCAATATACATAACCTAATAACTTTAGGCATGTAACATAATATCTTTAAATCTCAGCCGTAAGTATTACTTATCAATGATCTATATTATTTTGGCTTACGTGGAAGAACGTCGTGTCTTGTTTGTCTTTTGTCTTAAGTATATAATAGATATGTGTATCACTGCGATCGAGATCCAACAAAAATAGACCATTCATCAAGGCTGCATGACCATAAAAGATATTACTCATATAAATATAACAACCATTATTCTCTGATTGAAATGAATAACCGTCTCGCAACAAACAAGATCCAGATATAATGTTGATGCTCAACGCTAGCACCAAATAACAATTATTTAGGTCTAAAACTAATCCCGAAGGTAGATGTCGAGGTAGTGTCAGGGATATTACTATTAGGTATAAACCGCCTAGGAGGGACCGGTTTATGCCCATAAGAAATTACTTCTACTGAAGCCCATCGACATAGAGTATGGCGCATTACTATAGAAGATTAAAGATCCAGGGCCCGAAGGGTGTTTGGGCCCGTAAATGTAAACCGCCATACGGCATGTATCTTGTATTGTAAGATAGGAAAGGTAGAGATCGAGCTAGGCACGTTTATGAGCCGGCCTCAGGATTCTGTAAACCGGACCGGGCGTCATCCTGTCTATATAAAGGGATGACCCGGCGACGGTTCAGGGACAGAAGACAACAACTCGAGACACACGCAAACGGATTCGCTCCCTGGTCATCGAAACCCTAGCAATACCACACCAAACTAGGTAGGCTTTTACCTTCATCGAAGGGGCTGAACTAGTATAAAATCCCTTGCGTCCTTGTCCGCTTTAACCCCTTTAAGCTAACCCGTAGCGATGGCTCCACGACTAAGTCCATATGCTAGGACATCTGACGTGACAAAACTACAACAATTGGCGCCCACCATGGGTCTATCGCATGATGCTTTCGAGTTCTTAGAGGGCAACTTTGAAGGACTCAAGGGCTATGCAGTGGGCCGGATGACTAAGAGTCATCGCGGCAAGATCTACATCGATGATGCAGGCTGGGGTCCCGAGGCCGATTCAATCGAGTACGGGTACCGGGTCCCCTTTGCTGGCATCCATATTTTCATCGGCAAGATCGGCGAACCGGGCCCTGAGCCGGACATCTGCTCCAATATCGTCGAGTCGGCTTAGCGTGTGAGACCTGCCCGGATTCAGCCCGCTGTGAAGCGTGTCTTCGTGGGAGCTGTTCATGGAGCGAAAGCTGAGGATGGATCCGAATCTGGTGGTGAGACCGGCGTGTATTCCGGCGACGAGTCATCTATCGGAGAAACCGAGTCTTCATATCTGCAGCAGGATGGCCGGTCTGGGGGCTGTTCTGATGGAGACAGTATTCCGGACATCCTTGATCCACCGAGCCGGGTGGCGGTCTTCATGGCCGGGTCACAATCTGGGCAACAATCTTTGACTGCGGCGGCGTTAATGTCCGATCCGGCGGCGGCAGCAGCAGCTGCGGCAGGAGGCCCTGTACAGCCGCCGGCTCAAGTTCTATCCGCTTTATTCGACACTTTAACGGCACTGCTAACCGCGGAGGTCAGCCAGGCTAATAAGGTTGCAAAAGTAAGGGGTCAAATAGATTAAGCCAAATTGGACTTGGCCGCTGAAAACACTAGGATGGCTACGAGGCAAGCCGAGTTAGATGCTCGGGCTTATCGGCTCCTGCTAGATTAGACAGCATCAGATGACATAATAAGGAGAATGCGCCAGTCTCGCCTGCCGCCGGCTTATGAAGCAAGGAACCTCTTCAGTACGCCAGGAGCGGGAACCAGCAATCAGCCAGCGGTAAACCGGGGAGAGGTGCCTAGAATGGGGGCGTCGGTCCAGCCACGGGCCGCGGATCCAACACGTCAGATCGTTCCATCACAGCATACACCAACGCCTCCCGGTCACTACTCCAACCCCTTGGACAACATAGTTGCAGCCGCTTCACGATTGCCGGCCCTTCCCATTGAAGGAAGATCCCCTATAGCAGTGGAGGCGCGGCGAGCTAGGGAGTTTCTGGAACCGGCTTTAACTCAGCAGCAGGCTTATTCTCACAGCCGCGAGAGGATTCATTCCACCCTCCGCCCAAGCCAGAGTTACAGCAGACATATGGATGAACCGGCCGTGTCAAGTATTGCGCGGAATCGTAACCCGCCACGGAGGGATAACCCGGCGGGTGGAGGTGCAAACGCTCAAGAGCTAGTGGATCAGGGCAGACAACGCCGAGAGGCCGAATTAGCAGCACAATATGAAGCCCGTTAGCCTACACCGGTTCGTCCTTCTACCACAGTCAAACCAGGGGTTTCTTTCAGCTCCTTGGGAGTACCATGTCTCACCCTCGCTTTACGTAATGTACGGCTGCCTAAGGACTTCAAAGGACCGCGAAGGTGCCCAATTATACTGCTGATCTATCCCCCGAAGCATGGGTCGAAAGCTACGAGATGGCAATGGAGATGCTGGACGTGGACGATGTGGCGTGTGCTAAATACTTCACCATGATGTTGGAGGGCACGGCTCGTACTTGGTTAAAAAGTTTACTGCTGAATTCCATCGGATCATGGGCCGAGTTACGCCATCGTTTATCAATAATTTCAAAGACACATGCAAGCAGCCCATGTCCATTGTAGACTTGGTTGCCTGTGTTCAAGGGGAGAACGAATCAACAAGTCATTGGTTGCGCCGAGTGTCAGAGATCCTGCATTCCTCAGATCGCATCAATCCGGACACATCAGTTTTAACATTGGAAGGCAATTGCCGGTTTGAGCCTCTGAAGCTGAAGTTGGGATGGCTCAAACGTAATTGCGATGACATGGGAACACTTATGGGCGCTCTAGTGAAGTACGCTGATTCGGATAGTACCAAATATCTAGAGTCTGATGACGAGAAGTCAGGGAAGGGAAAGAAGAATGGTAAAGCACCGCAGTCTAACCCAGCGAATCAGGGGTACAACGGTAAGCGTAAAGTAGATAGCAATTCAGATTTTGTGGCTAACACTAGTTCACAGGATGATGGTCAGCGTCGCAAGGGTAGACCGCCCCCACGGGGCGGAGGATCAAACATTATTCTGGAGCGCCAGATGAATCTGCCTTGCCCAAGGCACGGCACGAAGGAAAAGCCAGCCACACACCTCTGGAAGGACTGCTTTATTATGAGGGAGTTCAAAAATCAGTTCCAATACGATCATGGATCGTCCGGCGGTTCAGGCCCTGGTTTTCACAGGCCGAGTTATCAAGGTGGTGGTTCCAGTCCAGGATTCCAAGGCAATCAGGGCGGCCACGGGAATCAGAACGGGCACAACCAATAGAATGACCAAGGTGGTTATAATCATCAGGGCAATCATCAGCAACAGCAGTCAGGCTATCAGAGTAACCCGAAACAACTGATTAACGTGCAATACCATGTCTTCACCACTAGCTTGTGCAAACGTGATCAGAAAGTCTACAAGAGGGCAGTGCACGCTGTTTAACCGGCGGTACCTTGTTACTTACGCTGGTTGGAGCAGCCCATAGTGTGGAGTTGTGAGGATCATCCGCCGCGGATTGATAATCCGGGTCAGCTGGCACTAGTAGTGGCGCCTTAGGTTGGGGGGTATAAGTTCACTAAGGTGCTCATGGACGGGGGCAGCAGCATCAACATCTTGTATTATGAGACCTTCCGTCGCATGGGACTGACAAACAAGAAGCTTAGGCCATCCAACACTGTTTTCCATGGCATGGCACCTGGTAAATCGGCGTATCTGGTCGGTAAGATCGACCTGGAGGTTACTTTTGGAGATGAGCATGACTCGAGGTCGGATAATTTGACCTTTGAAGTGCTAAAGATCAAAAGCCAGCATCATGCCTAGTTCGGGCGGCCGGTTTATGCTAACTTCATGGCATGGCCCTGTTACGTTTATCTGCAGCTCAAGATGTCGGATCATAAGGGAACTATTACGGTCCATGGGATCCGTAAAATTGCTTTGGAATGCGAGGAAGGTGATGCAGCCTATGCCGAGGCGGTTTGTGCAACCGAGGAGTTGAAATTTTACAAAGACAATGTTGATCCGGTGGATATGTCTCCGTTGAAGAAGCCAACCACGGAGCATGATCCGGCCTTGAAGTTTAAATCAGCTAATGAGACCAAGCTGGTCGACTTTGTTCCTGGCGATTCATCCAAGTAGTTTACCATCAACGCTAACCTAGATCCGAAATAGGAAAGCGCGCTCATCAAGTTCATCCGTGAGAATCGGGACATCTTTGCATGGAAACCTTCTGACATGCCAGGTGTACCGAGGGAACTCGCTGAGCACACTCTTAATATTGAACCTAAGTTTAAACCGGTTAAATAGTTTCTCCGCCGCTTCAATGAAGAAAGGCGCAAGGCTATTGGTGAAGAGGTAGCCAGGCTCTTGGCAGCAGGTTTTATCGTTGAAGTGTTTCATCCTGAGTGGTTGGCTAATCCGGTGCTAGTGCTAAAAAAGAATGGCACTTGGCGAATGTGTGTTGATTACACAGATCTAAACAAGGCTTGCCCGGCTGATCCATTTTCTCTTCCCGTATTGATCAAATCATTCATGCTACGGCGGGTTGTGAGCGCTTATGTTTTTTGGATGCATATTCTGGTTATTATCAAATCAAGATGGTAGTTAAGGAGCAGGAGAAAAAAACTTTTATAACTCCCTTTGGAGCCTTCTGCTATGAATCCATGCCCTTTGGGCTCAAGAGTGCCCAGGCGACCTATCAATGTTGCGTACAGAATTGCCTTCATAAGCAGATTGGGCGAAACATTCATGCATATGTGGACGATATTGTGGTAAAATCCAGGAAGGAAGAGACGTTGATAGCTAATTTGAAGGAAACTTTTGATAATCCTCGGGTTTATAAGATTATGCTTAATCCGGCCAAGTGTGTTTTTGGTGTACCGGCAGGCAAGTTTCTGGGGTTCCTGCTGTCGAACAGGGGAATTGAAGCTAATCCGGAGAAGATCAAGGCTATTACGTCCTTGGCTAAACCGGCGTGCATCAACGATGTTCAACGCCTCGCAGGCCGCATCGCGGCACTAAGCCGGTTTATCAGCCGCTTGGGAGAGAAGGCCATCCCGCTTTACTAGATGATGAAAAAGACAGATCGCTTTGTTTGGAGTGATGCTGCTGATACTGCATTCGAGGACTTAAAGAAGCAGCTGGTAGAGCCGCCTATCCTTGCTGCACCAGTTGATAATGAGCTGTTGTTGTTATACATGGCTGCTAATGCCCGATCCGTAAGTGTTGCCATTATAGTGGAGCGTAAGGAGGCGGGGAAGGAATATCCGGTTCAAAGGCCGGTTTACTATATCAGCGAGGTGCTCATTGAGTCGAAACAGAGATACCCGCCTTGGCAGAAACTGGTATACGGAGTCTTCATGGCAAACTGGAAGCTTAAGCAGTATTTTCAAGGTCATCCCATCACTGTGTCAGTTCTGCCCCTCTGGGAGATATAATCCAAAACAGAGAAGCAACTGGCCGGGTTGCCAAGTGGGCCATTGAACTTAGTCCTCACGGGCTGAAATATGTGCCTCGTGCTGCAATGAAATCTCAAGCACTGGTGGATTTCATCAACGATTGGACGGAGTTGCAAGCACCGGAGGAGAAACCGGATCACACGTACTGGACTATTCACTTTGATGGATCCAGGCAATTGGAGGGCTCGGGGGATGGAGTCGTGTTAACTTCCCCATGAGGTGATTAGTTTTGTTATGTCCTCCATTTAAATGTTCCCTTGTACTAACAATGCAGCTGAATATGAGGCTCTCCTCCATGGTCTGCGAGTGGCTAAGGAGATGAATTTAAGCCGGGTTAAATGCTTCAGTGACTCAGACTTGGTGGCCCAACAAGTATCTGGTACTTGGTATTCCAAGGACCCGCTTATGGCGGCATATCGTCGAGAGGTGGACGCTGTCGCTGGGCACTTCAAGGGTTATCAGGTGGAGCATGTGGACCGGCGAAAGAATGAAGCGGCCGACGCGTTAAGCCGTCTGGGTTCCCAGCGTAAACCGGTTCCACCTAATGTCTTCCTGGACGTATTGCATAATCCATCGGTGAAATTACCTTCAGAAGAAGACTTGGTTGTTCCTGACCCGGAGGCTCAATTGGTAGCGGCGCTTCACGCTATTCCGGATTGGACAGTCTCGTACCTTGCGTATATGAACCAAGGCGAATTACCAGAGGATGAAGTCTTGGCCGGGCAGATAATCCGGCGATCCAAGTCGATGATTATTGTCAATGGGGAATTGCATCATTGTAGTGTATCCAGGGCATTTCAACGGTGCGTGTCGCAAGAGGAAGGCTGCGAGATTCTTCGAGAGATACACGATGGAGATTGTGGTCACCACGCCGGTTCAAAGTCTTTGGTAGCTAAAGCTTTTCGTCATGGGTTCTATTGGCTGACAGCTCATGCTGATGCGGAGGACTTAGTCAAAAAGTGTGATGCCTGCTAGAAATTCTCACGGCGTGCTCATATACCGGCTCAAGAATTGAGGATGATTCCAATTACTTGGCCGTTCGCGACTAGGGGGCTAGAGATGGATGGGCCCTTTAAGAGATCTCCAGATAAGAACACCCACCTTCTGGTGGCGGTTGACAAATTTACCAAGTGGTTCGAGGCAGAGCCGGTCAGCAAGTGTGATGCAGCAACGGCGGTTCAATTCATCAAGAAGGTGATTTTCCGGTTTGGCTTTCTGCACAGTATTATAACTGATAATGGCACCAATCTGTCCAAGCGGGCTATGAAAGAATTTTGTCAACGAGAGCACATCCGGCTTGACGTATCTTCAATGGCTCACCCCCAGTCCAATGGTCAAGCTGCGAGAGCCAATCAAGAGATCTTGAGAGGCATCAAGCCCCGGCTCATGGTTCCTGTGCATAGGACGCCGAGATATTGGGTGGAGGAACTACCCTCTGTGTTATGGAGCATAAACACCACGCCCAATAGGTCCACGGGTTACACACCCTTTTTCATGGTATATGGAGCTGAAGCGGTTCTCCCTAGTGACATCCGTCATGATTCACCTCGCGTGGCGGCTTATATTGAAGCGTATAATGAGAAGGCGTGACAAGAAGCACTGGATTGGTTGGATGAGGAACTGACATCGCACCATACCATAGTCGCCGGGTTAAAACTAGAACGTTTCAAGAGGGCGATCTGGTGCTCTCGCTCATCCAAGACCAGACAAATATGCACAAGCTATCCCCGCCTTGGGAAGGACCCTTTGTGGTCATCAAGAATCTACACAACGGGTCATACTACCACATCGACGTTCGAGAACACAAGGATTCTCGCACCACGGAGGAGGAGACCCAACGGCCGTGAAACATTGCTCATCTTCCGCCTTACTATACCTGAGCCATAGGCTCGGCTTTATGTACATATATTTGCAATGTATATATTATGATAATAAACCGGCATCCCCGTCAAAGCGGGGTATCTGCTGCTTTTTCATAAGAGTTTATCACATGGGGGCTTCTGTGTATAAAACGGAGTTCCTATGGCCGTCTTAGACCGGCTATCAAGCTAATATCATCATAGGAGCACAGCTCTGGTTACTTTAGTAATCCGGCTATCAAGCCAACATGATGGTAAGGGACAAAAGAGAGTTTGATGCATAGCACAACTCAAACATAGGCACCCGATGAGCACAGCTCACAATGTTACTTGGGGGCTCTTGTCGCACTGCGACAAAAAGCTTTTAAGGCCCTTGTAATAGGCTATCAAGCCACGGCTTGGAAGTCTGGTGTATATACCTAAAACCCCGGGTTAACCTGCCTGCATCAAGTAAGTCACTCCGTCCAGGTAAACCTGGTATGACCCGTCGAACGATTGAACAAGTCAATCTTATTCAGACCCTGAACTTGTCAACGTTAAAATGACGATTGGTTAATGTGAGGTCCATCTTAACAGACTTTGTGAAATGGTTTAACTCAGCGGCCTGGCAGCCCATGAAAAGCCTCGAATTTGGAGCCTGACAGCTCGTAAAAAGCCTCGAGTACAAGTTTGTATTTGTCTTTGTTTGCCAAGTGTTTATTTCTCAATGAGATTGTTGGTATTCATCTGATATCTATTGATTCGGCCTAGCGGTTGACTACAAGTCGCCACCGTTAATAAACCGGCGTTCATAGAACCCGGTCTGGTTTGATTACAAATCGCCAGTATTATCTACAGCTAAGCTAGCGTTTATCACAACCCAGTATGGTTTCATCATGAACCGGCAAAATATTGCAGGAGTCATCAATACTCACAATTCGGGATCATCACCCTTACTGCAAAAAGTTGGTCAAGCCAATGCCACAGTTTGATATCACAGGTATGATATAGGTTTCGTATTTTAATACAGCTCGGGTTATAAACCTAGATCATGTATTTGGGCATTATGACCCGTCCGGCGATAAACCGCCAGGATCCTTTAAATTTTGTCTTATGCAGAAACAGGTTGAGTAAAGTTGTTCAACGTAATAAGTAGAAATACTATGAAATTTCCAGATTAAGCAATATTATGCAGAGGAAATATGCATGATGACATGACAGACCAAATGTTTTAGCTAGCCTATTACAAGGCGTTTTGCAGCCCAAAAGAATATTCGTTCCTCGCTAAGTATTGGGACATATTAAAAGTTAAACCGGTACCGGTTCATGACCCCTCATCAGCCCGGCCAGACGGTTGTGGATCATCCTACGCCGTCTCTTCCTCGTTTCCATCCAGTAGCTGGAAGTCAGTGGTTGCCCAAATGATCCTAGTCAGAACCTGGAAAACAGCTTCATCGCTTATAAGCTCAGACGGGTCAACATCAGGGGCGTAAGTGTGCTTACGGATGGGCGGGATGAGATCCTCCATGTCATGGATAGGCGCGTTAACCCGACGATTGTCAGCATCATAACCCGCCTGATAGCGGGACATATCAGCTTCATCGGCTAGTTTGCTGGCCAAGGGCTGCATTTCTCTTGTCAAAGCTCGCAGGTCTTCGTTGGTGAATTCTGATCCGTCCTCTTTCATGCTTGGATAGACATTAATTACGTCCGCCAGATCAAGATCAGGGACCCATGCCTTTGCCCGAGTTAATGTAGTTAAAGCGCCCGCCCTCGCAGCCGATATCTTCAACTCTTCAAACCGGGCGGGTAGCACTGACAGTTTCTCCAAGGTCTCTTTTATCATTGTTGGGGCCGGTTTGTTATGAGAGGTGGTACAAATGATCATCTGTGCGCTGGTATAGAGCTGCTCTAAAAGAGTATAGACAGCCTTCAGCCTCTTCTGCATATCAGCGCCAAGATGAGCAGTACGTTTTCACGCATCAATGGAACTAATGTTAAACCGGAAGATTGTAGAGATATCATATTCAGAATTATAATAAGGGTGCTTACCAAAGACAGCGGTGTTAATAGCGATTATTTCGCGCTTTAGGCCAGATAACTCTTCTGACACCAGATTAAGGGCGGCCTCTACGTCAACTGCCCTTTTCTCCAAAGCGGCTCTTTCTGTCTCCCAATCCGCCCGTTCCTTCTAGAAGTCTTTCTTCAATTTTTCCATGCTTGCTAAAGTGCTGGTCAGTTCATCCTTGGCTTTGGAAGCGGCTGTCTGCTGGAATTTTAGGTTTTCTTGAAGGTCATCCACTTGAAATTCTTTTTGGTTTAGATCAGCCTGCAAAGAGATGCACACATCATACATTGGTAAAGCATATTGGAAGTCCCAAGCACATAACAAGTTATACACTTGGCACTTGGGGGCTAATGCATATTTGCAGTTCTCAGGCATCTTTATCAAAGTCCCAAGCACATATAAAGTTATACACTTGGCACTTGGGGGCTAATGCATTATTGTTCAAAAGAGAGTTACAAAATAAAAGCCTCGATTCATGTTAAATAGATAAACCGGCACTTGGGGGCTACGGTGGAGTTGAGACAAGCTATTGGGCTTAGGCAGGAATAAGATTGCATAAATTAAGCAGAAGTTTACCTCATATCGTTCCATCATAAGATTCACTAAACCGGCTTCATAGTCACACCTTCTATACAGCTGGTTCAGATAGCCGGAATGAAGGTCATGGGCGCTGATTTTGAGCATAGGTTGACAAGTCGGCATTCCATTGGCCTTTGCCCTTGCCAGAGACTTCTTCTTTAGCGGTATGTTTTGATAAAGCAACGGATTCACCAGGAGTGGTGTGACCAAAACCGTTGATTATAACATCATTCGTTGCAACAGCAGCGGCTTTGGCAGGGCTTGCCGGATTATTACTGGCCCGGACTGGGCTTGTTTGATTATCACCAAGGTCCATTGGTGCAGCTTCTTGTTCGGTAAAAAGTTTCATGGTCAGGTGGAGGTGGATCATCATGCAAGGCTTCAACATTTTCTTCTGCTGGCTCTGGAGTCTTCTCCGGTTCAAGGTTTATATCATCACCTGCCGGTTTACTCAATTTAGCCATTTTGCTAGGTTTTGGCCTACTGCAAAAGATAAAAGTAAAGATAGTCAGTGGAGTAAAGAGAAGGATTAAACAGGAAAATAAAAACTCACCCATGAACAGTTTTGAGAGGAGGAAGCTGTGTGACTGTTGACTCGCCAGATGACGAACGAGGAGTGTCCTGATAATTTGAATCAAATGGATTAAGAGGCTGGCGGAAATGACCCGCTTTGGGATAAAGAGCATCTGGAATATACAAGACCTCTGATCGACGTTTCCGGGCCGGAGTATGTGGTAAACCGGTAGATGTGATTACTTGACCGTAGTGCCCTATTGTGCGGCGAACTTCATGTTGCTGTTTCTTCGAAATAAAGTTTGGGTCCAAGTAAGCTAAAGGGTTAGAAAATCATACTTTCCGGCTTGCTTGACGAATTTTCGGTGCTGGCAGAGGATCTGAACCGGAGGAAAGGGTAATTACCTCAACATCATCAGCCTGGCTGCCTTCAGTGTTTTCCTGAGTATAATCATTGTCCATAAGATGCAAGAAAAGGGAGCCAAGGGAGTCAAGTGATAACTCTGAGGCCGGTTCATCATCATCATCAATGTTTAAATCGGATGGCTCAGCGGTTTTCCTTTTTGCAGTTTTCTTAACAGTCTTGGTCTTAAGGCGAGTTTCCTTCATCGGTTTATCCTGAGGTTTCCTCTTCCTGAATGGATCATTACCCTGATAAAGATCGAGGGGTCATTCAGAAAGAATACTTAAACAGATTGAAATAAAGCAAACAGTATAAGAAGACTTACCGATGGCGGTTTATTGGATCCATAGAAAGGGGCCAGCCCAGTCTTGCTGCAGGCGTCCATCGTTTCATTCAATATTTTCTTAACAGACTCATTGATTTCACTCTCTGACAGCATAGCTTTAGTATGGCATAGAGGATCTTTGGGATCTCCAGTGTATTCACACATCAAACTGGAACGCCGGCTTAGCGGTAGAATGCTCCAAGAAATCCAACAGCGGACAAAATCAATGCATGTTAAGCCGTTTGCGGTAAAGGTCCGGAGCATTGAAAGTTGCGGTGCGTATTGGGATCGCTCCTGAGCACTTAGCCGTTGGGGGAAAGGATGATTATTGGGAAGCCGATGAGGGTGATAACCCGACAGAGGATTTTCATTGGCTGGAGATGTGTCTAAACAGTAAAACCAAGTCTGGTTCCAATCTTTAGGATGGCTGTGGTGTTTGGCATGAGGAAAGTTGACGTCCTTCCTTTTTTGGATGGACATTCCGCCAAGTTCAGTGTTGGGCCCGTCTGTAAACTCTGTGCGGCGGTTTAAATGGAAGAAATCCCTACACAGTCCAACTGAAGGTTCCTGTTGCAAATAAGCTTCACATAATACTTGAAAATTGCAAATATTGGACACAGAGTTTGGTCCAATATCTTGAGGGTGGAGTTGGAAGCTAGTGAGTACATCACAAAAGAATTTTGATCCGGGAGGGCTTAACCCTCGGGATAAATGATCAACAAATACAATCACTTCTCCATCTTTGGGCTTCGGAGGACATTCCGGACATGGGACTCTCCAATGGATGACGTCCTTCTTGCCTAAAGCGCCGGACTCAAGCCAACCGTTTAGCTCCTCTTCAGTAACCCGAGATGGAACCCAGTTGCAGGAAGTGAATTGCTTGGCTTTCTTTGCCATTTCAAGGGAAAAAGATGAAATTACAGTGAAGGGCCGGTTTATGATCTATGATTGGCAGGTATTGAGAAATATGCAATAATAAACTGGAATTGATTATCGGAAGTATTACGAGGGTGACTGCAATGGCGGTTTAAGCGGGGCCTAATGATATCTACCGGTTTATGATTTTTCTAAAAGTTAAACCGCCAGTGAGAATATGAAAGGTGCAGATCTAAAGTTATGGAAAAACGGGTTTCGCAAGTCAGCAACAGAATTACGGATCTACAGCATGTCAAAAAAGTTCAGAAATATTTAGGATCGAAACTGAACGGATACTGCAGCAGTTCAAATGATCCTAGATTGGGGATTACTTTAAAGAAAGGATAAGCACGTTAAAGAGTAGGGTTATTACTACAGTCGCGGGCAAAAACATCAGATCTACATTAGCCATCGGAGCTATGATGAGAGAACAGCGAAGAACAGCGCCTTAATCTTGACGAACTCGTGGGGGAAACCCTAATGAGATCTATATGGAAAGTAAAGAAAGGACTTACTAGAGTTGTCGGATGCGGAGGTGCGCTGGCGAGGTTCTGGTCCGAACAGGGTGATGTAGTGGCCTGGGCTGAAGCAGAGGCGAAGGTCGACGGCGGCGGCGGTGCTTAGGCACTGACGGGCACGAGGAAGAAGAAGGAGCAAAGAGATGAGGGGGAAAAAGAAAGGACCCCTTGTCCTATTTATAAGCCAAAAGGATAAACGACAGGCGCGGGAATAGAGGACCCCGAAAAATGGATATGGGACGGCACGGTCGCCTTGATTTTCGGAGGTTCAATAAATAAAGATTAAAACAGGTACATGCATTAAATGGACAGGTGACGTCATGGCGGGTTAACATGATCCAGGAAGATGACGTCATGGCGATTTACAAGATATTTGAAGCCACGGAGGACCAAACTTTTCCAAGGTGTTGAAGATTGACATGAACAGGTTCAAATCAATATGGGGCCTAATGCCAGGGATATAACTATTAGGTATAAACCGCCCAGGAGGGGCCGGTTTATGCCCATAAGGAATTACTTCTACTGAAGACCATCGACACAGAGTATGGCGCATTACTATAGAAGATTAAAGATCCAGAGCCCGAAGGGTGTTAGGGCTCGTAAATGTAAACCGCCATATGGCGTGTAACTTGTATTGTAAGATAGGAAAGGTAGAGACCAAGCCAGGCACGTTTATGAGACGGCCTCGGGAATCTGTAAACCGGACCGGGCGTCATCCTGTGTATATAAAGGGACGACCCGGCGATGGTTCAGGGACAGAAGACAACAACTCGAGACATGGGCAAAGCGGATTCGCTCCCTAGTCATCGAAACCCTATCAATACCACACCAAACTAGACGTAGGCTTTTACCTTCATCGAAGGGGCCGAAATAGTATAAAACCCCTTGCGTGCTTGTTTGCTTTAACCCCTTTAAGCTAACCCGTAGCGATGGATCCACGACTAAGTCCTTATGCTAAGACATTTGCCGTGACAAAACCATGACAGGTAGCGTGCCGACGGCGATCACATCGACATTGGAACCATTTCCCACGCGCATCGTCACCTCGTCCTTAGCAAATCCTCGTTTAATCTGTAGCCCCTGTTTCGAGTTACATATATTAGCAACCGAACCAGCACTAGTGCAGAACCGAGATATAGCACCGGTTGAGAAGGGCCTTCAGTGTCATTTCTGTAACTGCACTAAAGGGTGGGCACTAAAGGTCATCCCCCCTTTAGTACCAGTTCAACACGAACCGCCACTAAAGGGCCACCAGGTGGCACGAGCCAGCGCCGGGGGCGGGATCCCTTTAGTACCGGTTGGTAACACCAATCGGTACTAAATGGTTTAGGTGGTTTTGGGTTCGTGATTTCTTTTTCCTTTAATTTTTTGTTTTCCATTTAATTCTTTTTTATTTGCTAGTATTTTATGATGCTACATATTGTACACGTTATGCATATATATAAATAGAATTTCTCGTAGAACCGATATATATATATATATATATATATATATATATATATATATATATCATCGAATGTCTCACAACCACACCATTATTCACAAATACAGAGCCAGTGGCATACTCTCATCTCCCTTGCCCCCATACTCTCATCTCCTGCGCCCACAACTCCTGGCTCCTCAACCACTACTCCCCTTCCCAGCAATGCCTGGATCCGATGCCAGAGGCAAGTGGGAGGCTTCCATGGTCACCGAAAAGACCGTGGAGGATATATGGAGCATGGGGTATCTCGCCGACGACATCGCCCACAGAGTCCCCCCTAAGGGCCAAGTGACTCCCGTTCCTAAGGCGGGCGAGAGGGTAGTTTTCACCTCTCACTTTGTTAGGGGGCTAGGGTTTCCACCTCACCCGTTTGCTCGGGCTCTTTTGTTCTTCTACGGGCTAGATTTCCACGATCTAGCCCCAAACTTGATGTCTACTATGCAACCTTCTTCTTGTAGACGTTGTTGGGCCTCCAAGTGCAGAGGTTTGTAGGACAGTAGCAAATTTCCCTCAAGTGGATGACCTAAGGTTTATCAATCCTTGGGAGGCATAGGATGAAGATGGTCTCTCTCAAACAACCCTGCAACCAAATAACAAAGAGTCTCTTGTGTCCCCAACACACCCAATACAATGGAAAATTGTATAGGTGCACTAGTTCGGCGAAGAGATGGTGATACAAGTGCAATATGGATGGTAGATATAGGTTTTTGTAATCTGAAAATATAAAAACAACAAGCTAGCAAGTGGTAAAAGTGAACATAAACGGTGTTGCAATGATAGGAAACAAGGCCTAGGGTTCATACTTTCACTAGCGCAAGTTCTCTCAACAATAATAACATAACTGGATCATATAACTATCCCTCAACATGCAACAAAGAGTCACTCCAAAGTAACTAATAGCGGAGAACAAATAAAGAGATTATGGTAGGGTACGAAACCACCACAAAGTTATTCTTTTTGATCGATCTATTCAAGAGTCCGTAGTAAAATAACACGAAGCTATTCTTTCCGTTCGATCTATCATAGAGTTCGTACTAGAATAACACCTTAAGATACAAATCAACCAAAACCCTAATGTCACCTAGATACTCCATTGTCACCTCAAGTATCTGTGGGCATGATTATACCATATGCATCACACAATCTTAGATTCATCTATTCAACCAACACAAGGAACTTCAAAGAGTGCCCCAAAGTTTCTACCGGAGAGTCAAGACGAAAATGTGTGCCAACCCCTATGCATAGAGTCCCAAGGTCACGGAACCCGCAAGTTGATCACCAAAACATACATCAAGTGGATCACGTGATATCCCATTGTCACCACAGATAAAAACATGCAAGACATACATCAAGTGTTCTCAAATCCTTAAAGACTCAATCCGATAAGATATCTTCAAAGGGAAAACTCAATTCATCACAAGAGAGTATAGGGGGAGAAACATCATAAGATCCAACTATAATAGCAAAGCTCGCGATACATCAAGATCGTGCCATCTCAAGAACACGAGAGAGAGAGAGAGAGAGATCAAACACATAGCTACTGGTACATACCCTCAGCCCCGAGGGTGGACTACTCCCTCCTCATCGTGGAGAGCGCCGGGATGATGAAGATGGCCACCGGTGAGGGATTCCCCCATCCGGCAGGGTGCCAGAACGGGTCTAGATTGGTTTTCGGTGGCAACAGAGGCTTTCGGCGGCGGAACCCCTGATCTAGGTTACTTTCCGGAGGTTTCTGTATTTATAGGAATTTTTGACGTAGGTCTCACATCAGGGGGGTCTCCGGGCTGTCCACAAGATAGGGGCGCTCCCACTTGGGGTGGGCGCGCCCCCCACCCTCGTGGGCAGCCCGTGACTCTCCTGGCCCAACTCTTTTACTCTGGGGGCTTCTTTTGGTCCATAAAAAATCATCAAAAATTGGCACGTCAATTGGACTCCTTTGATATTCCTTTTCTGTAAAACTCAAAAACAAGGAAAAACCAAAAACTGGCACTGGGCTCTGGGTTAATAGGTTAGTCCCAAAAATCATATAAAAGTGTATACAAAAGCCCATAAAACATCCTAGAAAGATAATATTATAGCATGGAACAATCAAAAATTATAGATATGTTGGAGACATATCAAGCATCCCCAAGCTTAATTCCTGCTCGTCCTCGAGTAGGTAAATGATAAAAATAGAATTTTTGATGTGGAATGCTACCTAACATAATTCTCAATGTAACTTTCTTTATTGTGGCATGAATGTTCAGATCCAAAAGATTCAAGATAAAAGTCTATATTGACATAAGAATAGTAATACTTCAAGCATACTAACAAAGCAATCATGTCTTCTCAAAATAACATGGCCAAAGAAAGTTCATCCCTACAAAATCATATAGTTAGGCTATGCTCCATCTTCGCCACACAAAATATTCCAATCATGCACAACCCCGGTTTCAGCCAAGCATTTGTTTCATACTTTAATTTTTTTCAAACTTTTTCAACTTTCACGCAATACATGAGCATGAGGCATGGACATAGCACTATGTGGAATAGAGTGGTGGTTGTGGTGAAGACAAAGAGGAAGATGGTCTCACATCAACTAGGCGTATCGGTGGTCTATGGAGATGCCCATCAATAGATATCAATGTGAGTGAGTAGAGATTGCGATGCAACGGATGCACTAGAGCTATAAATGTATGAAAGCTCAACAAAAGAAACTAAGTGGGTTTGCATCCAACTTGCTTGCTCATGATGACCTAGGACATTTGAGGAAGCCCATCGTTGGAATATACGAGCCAAGTTCTATAATGAAAATTCCCACTAGTATATGAAAGTGACTAAACAAGAGACTCTCTATCATGAAGAACATGGTGCTACTTTGAAGCACAAGTGTGGAAAAAGATAGCAGCATTGTCCCTTTTTTCTTTCTTTTTTGACCTTTCTTTTTTCTTTGGCCTTTCCTTCTTTTTTTCCTTTTTTTCTTTTTTTTCTTTGGGACAATGCTCTAATAATGATGATCATTACACTTATATTGATTTACAACTCAATACTAGAACATAGTATGACTCTATATGAATGCCTCCAGCGGTGTACCGGGATGTGCAATGAATCAAGAGAGACATGTGTGAATAATTATGCATGGTGGCCTAGCCACAAATACGATGTCAACTACATGATCATGCATGGCAATATGACAATGATGAAGCATGTCATAATAAACGGAACGGTGGAAAGTTGCATGGCAATATATCTCGGAATGGCTATGGAAATGCCATAATAGGTAGGTATGGTGGCTGTTTTGAGGAAGGTATATGGTGGGTGTATGGTACCGACGATAGTTGCGCGGTACAAGAGAGGCTACCAATGGCAGAAGGGTGAGAGTGAGTATAATCCATGGACTCAACATTAGTCAAAAAGAACTCAAGTACTTATTGCAAACTCTACAAGTCATCAAAACAAAGTACTACACACATGCTCCTAGGGGAAGGGTTGGTAGGAGTTAACCATCGCGCGATCCCGACCTCCACACAAAGGATGACAATCAAAGAAATACCAAATGCATCAAATTTGTCACACAACTGTTACCATACGTGCATGCTACGGGACTTGCAAACCTCAACACAAGTATTTCTCAAATTCACAACTACTCTACAAGCATGACTCTAATATCACCATCCTCATATCTCAAAACAATCATCAAGTATCACACTTCTCATAGTATTCAATGCACTTTATATGAAAGTTTTTACTATTACCAACTTGGATGCCTATCATATTAGGACTAAATTCATAGCCTAAGAAAATTACCATGCTGTTCTAAAAGATTCTCAAAATAATATAAGTGAAGCATGAGAGTTCATCTACTTCTTCAAAATAAAACCACCGCCGTGCTCTAAAAAGATATAAGTGAAGCACTAGAGCAAATGACAAACAACTCCAAAAGATATAAGTGAAGATCAATGAGTAGTTTAATAATTATGTAACTATGTGAAGACTCTCTAACCTTTTAGAATGACAGATCTAGGGATATTATTCAAACATCAAGCAAAACAAAATAAAATAGATTGATGCTCCAAGCAAAACACATATCATGTGGTGAATAAAAATATAGCCTCAAGTAAAGTTACCGATAGACGAAGACGAAAGACGGGATGCCTTCCCGGGGCATCCCCAAGCTTAGGCTCTTGGTTGTCCTTGAATTTTACCTTGGGTTGCCTTGTGCATCCCCAAGCTTAGGTTCTTGCCACTCTTTATTCCAGAGTCCATCGAATCTTTACCCAAAACTTGAAAACTTCACAACACAAAACTTAACAGAAAACTCGTAAGCTCCGTTAGTATAAGAAAATAAAACCACCACTTAGGTACTGTTATGAACTCATTATAAATTCTTATTGGTGTAATATCTACTGTATTCCAACTTCTCTATGGTTCATACCCTCCGATACTACTGATAACCCTCAACCGTAAGGGATCGAGATAGTCTTCGCGGGTAAGAATAACCCAATTTATAGATTCGACACGCGGGGAGCCAAAGAGAATTTATTAGCTTTGACAGTTGAGTTTTCAATTCAACCGCACCTGAAATATACTTACTTGCAACAAAAGATAAGTGGTAACGGTGATATGATAGTGATGGTGGTGACAGCAAAAGTAAACAGCAAAAGTAACAACTAATAACCAGCAGGATTGAAGCACTGTAGGCTAGGGAGATGGATGGTTGGGCGCTGCACGGATGAGATACATCATGAATCTAACTTGGGGCAAGGCACACAGAAAACTAATGATCATCTAGGCAAATATCAAACATTAGGCATGTATCCCACAGGTAGTTGTACGCGCTTGCAATAAGAACTTGCACAACATCTTTTGTCCTACCATCCCGCTACGAACAGGGCCAAAAGGAACTTATGGAGATTAAGGTACTCCTGTCAAAGAGCACCGGAACAAAGCAATAAACTCAATGGATACATGGAATCCTCAAATTATGGACCATCCCCTTTGGTGTCCCAGGCTGTCACCTTTGGGAACGTCGGTTCCGGACCATAATAGGTGCAAACAACTCATAGATAGGATCAAGAACACAAATATATTCATGCAAACACATAGGGTTCAGATCTGAAAACATGGCACTCGGGCCCAAAGTGACAAGCATTAAGAGCAACAAGTTGAAGCAAAGATGATAAACACCAAAGTAGATGATAGGCAACATGCCCCCAACAATTTGATAAACTATTACATGATCTAACTCATCCAATCCCTACCATCCCCTTTGCCTACAGCAGGGAATTACTCACACATGGAAGGAGAAGTCATGGAGGGAGGATGGAGTGGTGATGATGATGACGATGGCGATGATCTCCCCTCTCCGGAGGCCAAATCAGCCTCCAGATTAGCCCTCCTGAAGAAGAACAGAGGGTGGCGGCGGCTCCGCGACCGAAACTGGAAAAACGACTTCTGTTCTAGGGTTTCCTCGCCACGGGAATAAATAGGAGCCAAGGTAGGGCACCAGAGGGGGGAGGACCCTCCCAGGCGGCCTCCTGGCGCGGCCAGGGGTGGGGCCGCGCCAGCAGGGCGCTTGGGGCCCCTCTGGCTGCCCTCTCGCCCCACTTCTGGCACAATGGCCCTTCGGGTGCGTGGATTTTCTGTGATTTTTCTTGGAATTTTCTGAGACACCTAAAAATCCATTTTCCTGCACACAATAAAACCATACAGGCAGCTCTGCTGAAAACAGCGTCAGTCCGGGTTAGTTTAGTTCAAATCATGCAAGAATGAGGGCAAAACAATAGCAAAAGTGTTTGGAAAAGTAGATACGTTTGAGACGTATCAACTCCCCCAAGCTTAGCATATTGCTTGTCCTTAAGCAATTCAGTTCAACGAACTGGACGCAACAAAGAAAACTTTGACAAACTCTTTTGCTTGATTAGATGTATATAAGCATGTACTACGAAAAGAGTCTAGCAAGTATTGAAACATTGCTATGAGGACAATGCACGAAGCAATCCTTCTTTCAAGTGACCAATCACAAATAACTAAAAGTAAATAATATGCTACTGAAAATCAAGACAAGATTACATTGCACATAGCTTGAACATACTAGAGTGGTATCTCGCTAGCCTCCATGAGTGAAGCAAAACATAAATGCAGAAACTCCTCTAGAGTTTTAAAGGAGACTAGAACTAAGAATTTCAGAATAAATAATACCACAAGCATGCAGACGACAATGTAATACTTTGGGACAATGCACATTACACTCAGAATGACAATTATGCTCTCCTAGTTGGTGCTTTGAAGAAAGAAGGTGGAGACTCTCGAACCGTGAAATTTGATGGCGAGGTTGAAAACCTGTGGTTGGAAGCAAAGACTAAACATGTACCAGAGCTCTTGGTTTTGAAAACAGAGGTAGAAATGATTTTGGGAGGTGCATATTTCGTCAACGAATGCTAGTAGACAACCCGATCACTTCTTATGCTAGACATGTTTCAAGGAACGGCTCCCAAGATGGGGACGATCACATCCCCTTAATCTCCTTTGTTTATCACTACCAAAGTTTTTTGATTTCTCATAAACAAAGCGTGAAGGAGGGTTTGTTGGTTGTGATTATCTTTTGTGAGCTGGGCGCACTCATGCCAGTCCCTCCTCGTATTAGGGGTTTGCAGATTAGACATGCAATCCCGGGATAAAACATGTCCAACATAAGAAGATCATGAATTACCTACTACTTCCTCATGAGCTAAAACAAAGGCACAAAATAGGATTAAATTTGAATAATTTCGAGATGGTACAAGAAAGTCTTCGTTAGGATGGCCGGTAAATACCACATAGGAAGGTATGGTGGACTCATATGGAATAACTGGCTTGAAAGGATTTGGATGCACAAGCAGAATTCCGCTTAGTGCGAGCGAAGGCTAGCAAGAGACTGGGAAGCGACCAACTAGAGAGCAATAATGGTCATAATCATGCAGAGCGACAAAGCAACATTGAATTGGGCATGAAAGTGATATAACTATTCTAAAACTCAAAGATCATCAAGGCAAAGCAGACTTTTTAGTCTTAAACATGTGTAAACATGTGCCAAGTCAATCCAAGAATTCTCCAAAGGGAAATACCACCTTAGTATACCAAACTATGAACAATGCAATGCATGTAAATCATTTCAATAACACATTATATACTCTAGCTATTTGAGATTAGCCACAAGGAAAGCATGAACCACTGGGAAAGCATTGTAAACATAGCACTATGTCGCTACAAGCTAGTCTCTAGATCATAAGTACATGCATATGTACAAAAGTAGAAACAAGAAGAGTTCATACCGGTTTTCCTTGTTGCTTCCCTTCCGTCGATCTTCGTCATTACTGCCTTGTCACTCGCACGATCGAACGTAGGAAATATAATTAAAAGCCATCACGGACTCGAGCTGAACTCCGAAAACAAAGCAAACTAAAGAGAGAAAGGAAATCTTTTTGGGTTTTTTCAAAGGTTGAATGAAAGCAAAAGAAAGAGAAAATATTTTTGTTGTTTTTGCAAAGAAAGAAACAAAGAAGAACGGGCAAAAACTTCGAAAAGATCAAAGCGAACAAAAATAAAACGGATAATACAATGGAAAAGTGAGAAGGGCACGTACTCCCCCAAGCTTAGGCTTTTGGCCTAAGTTGGTAGTAGCTACTGTCCCCAGGAGCCTCCTGCTCCGGGGTGGTACAGGTGAGTCCAAGGGTCGTATAAGGATTCCGGCGCGTACACCGAAGTCCTCGGATCCTCCCACGAAGAAGGGTCCGCACTCCAAGCAGAGGAAGACCCTTCACCAAACTGGGTGATGGTCTCCCCCTGAAAAGGTGGTAACTCAGCGTGCTCCTCCTCGTCGGGCACAACCCCCTCCATGGGGTTAAGAAACTGATGTTGGACCATGAACTCATCGAACTGGATAACATCAAAGGACCATCCGTTCCTGCGAGAAAAATCAAACAAAAGAGGTGCAGGTAGACGGATCTTGCGTTTCGCGGTAGTTCCGAAACGCAAGATATAAACAAGGTTACCAAACTCAGAAGTCATGGTAACAAACTTATGCCTTTTCATAGCAGCAAGATCAAAACTTAAATAAGTAAAAGGCTTATCATCAGGGTGTGGGGTGCCTTTAAGATACTCTAAGATAAGTGTGGCATAAATGCCACCAAATAAATCTCCCTTGTTACCGTTCATAGCAAGGCGTCGAGCAATTAAGGCACCCACATTATAATCAAACCTCCCTGAGAGGGCAGTTGCCAGGATAGCAATATCCGGCGCAGAAATGCTGTTCGTGTTGTCACGAGCTAACACCCCTCTAGCAACATAATACGCAAAATACCTGAGGTGAGGGAATAAGATGCAGGAGATTTTTGACCGATGAATATCCCTCGTATCCATGCTGCAGAGAGAGTTGAAGACGGTTCGCAGCTCGGAGGGCTGAGAGGTCATCTTCGCCGTCCGCCCAATGTTTGGCACACCTATTATTTCACAAAACTTTTCCAAGGGCATGGTCAAAAGATTATTGTAAATTTTAAACTCAATAGAACCAATATCAAGGTTATATCTAAAACTGTTAATGAAACCGGAGGTGAGTTTTTGATACTGAGCAACACGGCACGTGACGAGCCATGTCAGACCTGCATTAGCACAAAGGTTATAAAACTCATCCTTAATTCCTGCAGCTTCAAGGAATTCATCACATGGGAACATCATCGCACGTGCTGGATTTGTGTCTTCCAACAACTCTAGGGGCACATGATCTTCATTGTAGCTCACCCTAGCAGTCGAGGGTGAAGCTGCGGCTCTAGTAACTCGATCAGAGCGCGCGGGCTTCTTCTTCTCAAGCCACCCCTTTGCCCTTCCTGGAGGCGGGACCTGTGGGCCCCAGGCGCCCTATGGGCGCGGCCAGGGGGCAGGCCGCGCCAGCTGGCCGCCTGGGCCACTGGTGGCCCCCCCCCTGGTCAGCCCCAGGTGCCTCTGGGTCACTCCCGGCATGGAAATTTTTATTTTTATTTTTCTGGAATTTTTCTGAAAACTTCACTGTTGAAAATTTTTCGAAGTTCGAAAAGCTGCAAAACTTTCTGAAAACTTAAAGCAGTGATTAGTATTGTGAAGCTTCAAAAACACAAACACTTAGTACAGCAAGGAGAACAAAAGCTAAAACAAATGAAAACATAACAAGCTCAACTTTTTACCTGTATAAAACATGCTCACTAGTAAGGTTGATCAAGTCTTACCAACAAACCGGCGATATATAGAGCAAAAAAGTCCCACCTCTTATGAAGTGATCATTGCACCTTTACTTTAATGGACATTGTCCCCACCATAATAGTTTTGTATTTGTGGTGCACATGTAGTGGACGGTCCCATTCTCCAATCTTCACGGTCTCGATATTTTCTATAGAGTTGAGGCCATGCCTCTTGTCGGTCTTATTTGGAAAATACACCGTTTGTTCTTTATCATTCACATTGAAGGTAACCTTTCCTTTATTGCAATCAATAATAGCACCTGCGGTGTTAAGAAAAGGTCTACCAAGAATAATGGACATGCTCCCATCCTCGGGCATGTCAAGCACGACAAAATCAGTAAGGATCAAACAATTAGCAACTTCTATGGGAACATCCTCACAAATACCTATCGGGACGGCTGTTGACTTGATAGCCATCTGAAGAGAGATATCTGTAGGAATTAGTTTCTCTAAACAAAGCCTCTTGTAAAGAGACAAAGGCATAACACTCACTCCTGCTCCAAGATCACATAAAGAAGTTTTGACATAATTATTCTTTATGGAGCAAGGAATGGTGGGTATACCTGGATCACCAAGCTTCTCAGGAATCTTGCCACTGAAAGAGTAGTTAGCAAGAATAGTAGATATTGCTTCATTAGGAACTTTTCTTTTATTAGTAACAATATCTTTCATATATTTTGAATAGGGAGGTAACTTAATAGCATCAGTCAAAGGGATTTGAAGAAAAAGAGGTTTCATCCACTCATAAAACTTATTGTAATGCTCTTCTTCTTTAGATTTGAGAGACTTACCTGGAAAGGGCATGGGTTTCTGTAACCATGGTTCTCTTTCCTTCCCATGTCTTCTTGCGACGAAGTCTTCTCTAATGTACTTCTTGCGTTTGTCAGGTGCTTCTTCTTCTCGAACTTCAGGCGGATCATTCTTCTCCTTATCCTTTTCTTCAGGTTCGGCACCGTCTTCAGTCTCAGCATCGGAGGTAGATATACTGTTGGGATCAACAGCTGGCTCTTCACTTGTAATAGGATCATTGGAATTGTCAGCCTCCTTGTGTTTCTTCTTCTTCTTCTTTGGAGAGCCAACAATTTCTTCTTCCTGCATTTGAGAATCTTGCTCGATTCTCCTCGGATGCCCCTCTGGATAGAGAGGATCTTGAGTGCTAGTTCCTCCTCGGGTCTTAATCCCGAAGGCCTATAAATCATCTTGTTTGGTATTGTTAGCAAGCAAATCTTTTTGCACATTACAAATTTGTTCAAGCTGAGTTTGAACCATATGAAAATGCTTCACAAGACATTTAACATCATTAATTGTTCTACCTAGAACATCAAGCAAACTTTTGATAGCAAGGGAATTATCATGCAATTGACTTTGTATCCTCTCATTAAAATGACTTTGCTTCATAATAAAATTATCAAGCTCATCTAAACATTGATCAGGAGGCTTACCATGAGGGATGTCACTTGCGTTGAAATCTAAAAGAGAGTGTACCTCTACCATAGGAGGGTGAGTGGTAGGCTCACACAACTCCTCAATATGGGGTAGATTCTTCACGTCTTCAGTTTCCCTTCTCTTTAATAGACTTCTTTGCTTCTTGCATATCTTCGGGGCTTAGAACAAGCATGCCCCTCTTCTTTGGTGGTGGAGGTGGTTCAGGGACGGACCAATCTTCATGGTTTTTGGCAATCCTGCCCATCAATTCTTCTGCATCGTCCGGTGTTCTTTTCCTGAAAACACAACCAGCACAACTATCGAAATAGGACCTGGATTCATCAGTTAGACCAGCATAAAATATATCGATTAATTCATTCTTAAGGACTCCATGTCCTGGTCTAGCCTGGATCAGACTACAGTACCTCCCCCAAGCTTTAGGGAGGTGCTCATCCTGCAACTGTTTAAAGTTATAAATTCTTTGTAAAGCAGCATGTTGCATATGAGCAGGAAAGTACTTATCAACAAAAGAGTGAGCTAAGTCTTGAGGACTCTTAATGGAACCACATGGTAGTGCATCATACCATGTTTTAGCACCTTCCTTCAAAGAGAAAGGAAGAAGCTTAGTCACATAAAAGTTTCGTATCTTTTCATTCGTGGTAAACAAGCCACCCAACTCAGTGAGTTTGGTCAGGTGTGCAATAGCATCATCATTTTCTCTGCCATAAAATGGGTCAGCTTCAACCATAGATATAAGTGAAAGATCAACAGAGAAATCATAATCAGGATCATTGATGCATATAGGAGATGTAGCAAATTCAGGATCAGGAACAGTCTTGTTCTTCAAGGAGTGTTTTTCAAGCAGCTTCTTAATAGCTTCAGGGTCAGAGTCGGCAAACTCTGTCAGTTCCCTGCATAAATCATCATCAAGCATAATGTAATCATCATCAAGGAGTCTCTCCTTGAGTTTACTCAAATCAGGATAATCATAAGTTCCACCAATAGGGTAGCGAGTAACAGGAATTTCAATTCCAGATTTTTTTGCAGAAGCAGCGATCTGTTTCTCAAGAGCATAACCAAGTGAACCAATATCATCAAGAGTAGTAGAAGCATCATCAAAAGTATCGGACATAGTAACAAATTTAGTAGAAGCATCATGTGGTGGTGGTGAGGCAAACTTACTCATAACAGAAGGTGAATTAAGTGTAGCACTAGTGTTCAGAACAGTACCTCTTCTTGTAGTGGATAGTAAGATCGGAACCTTGGGGTCTCCTTTCTTACCCATAGCAGATGAAGTGCAGCAGGTAGGATACTTCAAGTAGACTTGTAAATATTGCTATGCTCCCCGGCAATGGCGCCAGGAAACGGTACTTGATAACCCTCAACCGTAAGGGATCGAGATAGTCTTCGCGGGTAAGAATAACCCAATTTATAGATTCGACACACGGGGAGCCAAAGAGAATTTATAAGCTTTGACAGTTGAGTTGTCAATTCAACCGCACCTGAAATATACTTACTTGCAACAAAAGATAAGTGGTAATGGTGATATGATAGTGATGGTGGTGACAGCAAAAGTAAAGAGCAAAAGTAACAACTAATAACCAGCAGGATTGAAACACTGTAGGCTAGGGAGATGGATGGTTGGGCGCTGCATGGATGAGATACATCATGAATCTAACTTGGCGCAAGGCACACAGAAAAGTAATGATCATCTAGGCAAATATCAAACATTAGGCATGTATCCCACAGGTAGTTGTATGTTCTTGCAATAAGAACTTGCACAACATCTTTTGTCCTACCATCCCGCTACGAACGGGGCCAAAAGGAACTTATGGAGATTAAGGTACTCCTGTCAAAGAGCACCGGAACAAAGCAATAAACTCAATGGATACATGGAATCCTCAAATTATGGACCATCCCCTTTGGTGTCCCAAGCTGTCACCTTTGGGATCGCCGGTTCCAGACCATAATAGGTGCAAACAACTCATAGATAGGATCAAGAACACAAATTAATTCATGCAAACACATAGGGTTCAGATCTGAAAACATGGCACTCGGGCCCAAAGTGACAAGCATTAAGAGCAACAAGTTGAAGCAAAGATGATAAACACCAAAGTAGATGATAGGAAACATGCCCCCAACAATCTGATAAACTATTACATGATCTAACTCATCCAATCCCTACCATCCCCTTTGCCTATAGCAGGGAATTACTCACACATGGAAGGAGAAGTCATGGAGGGAGGATGGAGTGGTGATGATGATGATGATGGCGATGATCTCCCCTCTCCGGAGGCCAAATCAGCCTCCAGATTAGCCCTCCCAAAGAAGAACAGAGGGTGGCGGCGGCTCCGCGACGGAAACTGGAAAAATGACTTCTGTGCTGCGGTTTCCTCGCCACGGGAATAAATAGGAGCCAAGGTAGAGCACCAGAGGGGGGAGGACCCTCCCAGGCGGCCTCCTGGCGCGGCCAGGGGTGGGGCCGCGCCAGCAGGGCGCCTGGGGCCCCCCTGGCTGCCCTCTCGCCCCACTTCTGGCACAATGGCCCTTCGGGTGCGTGGATTTTCTGTGATTTTTCTTGGAATTTTCTGAGACACCTAAAAATCCATTTTCCTGCACACAATAAAACCATACAGGCAGCTCTGCTGAAAACAGCGTCAGTCCGGGTTAGTTTAGTTCAAATCATGCAAGAATGAGGGCAAAACAATAGCAAAAGTGTTTGGAAAAGTAGATATGTTTGAGACGTATCAACTACTCATAGATTCATCAAAATAAGCAAACAACACATAGAAAACAGAATCTGTCAAAAACAGAACAGTCTGTAGCAATCTGTAACTTTCGAATACTTCTGTAACTCTAAAAATTCTAAAATAAATTGGTGGACGTGAGGAATTTGTCTATTAATCATCCGCAAAAAGAATCAACTAAAGAGTACTCTCCAGTAAAAAATGGTAGCTAATCTCGTGAGCGCTAAAGTTTCTATTTTTTACAGCATGATCACATAAATTTCACCCAAGTCTTCCCAAAGGTTCTACTTGGCACAAACACTAACTAAAACACAAAACCACATCTAAACAGAAGCTAGATGCAATATTTATTCCTAAACAGAAGCAAAAACAAAGAACAAAAATAAATTTGGGTTGCCTCCCAACAAGCGCTATCGTTTAACGCCCTTAGCTAGGCATGATGATTTCAATGATGCTCGCGTAAAGGATAAGAATTGAAACATAAAGAGAGCATCATGAAGAATATGACTAGCACATTTAAGTATAACCCACTTCCTATGCATAGGGATTTTGTGAGCAAACAACTTATGGGAACGATAATCAACTAGCATAGGAAGGGACAACGAGCATAACTTCAAGATTTTAAGCACATAGAGAGGAAACTTGATATTATTCCAACATGTAGAAGCATATTATCCTCTCTCATAATAATTTTCAGTAGCATAATGAATGAATTCAACAATATAACCAGCACATAAAGCATTCTTTCATGGTCTACTTGCATAGAAATTTTACTACTCTCCACATAAGCAAAATTCTTCTCATTCATAGTAGTGGGAGCAAACTCAACAAAGTAACTATCATGTGAAGCATAATCCAATTGAAAACTAAAATCATGATGACAAGTTTCATGGTTATCATTATTCTTAATAGCATACAAGTCATCACAATAATCCTCATAGATAGCAACTTTGTTCTCATAATCAATTGGAACCTCTTCCGAAATAGTGGATTCATCACTAAATAAAGTCATGAACTCTCCAAATCCAGTTTCATAAATATTATCATCATAAATAGGAGGCATGCTAACATCAAAATAAGTTTTCTCATCAAAGCTTGGGGGACTAAATATATCATCTTCATCAAACATAGCACCCCCAAGCTTGTGGCTTTGCATATCATTAGCATCATGGGTATTCAAAAAATTCATACTAACAACATTGCAATCATGCCCATCATGCACATATTTTATGCCAAGCATTCTATGTAATTCTTCTTCTAGTACTTGAGCACAATTTTCCTTCCCATCATTTTCACGAAAGATATTAAAAAGATGAAGCATATGAGGTAACCTTAATTCCATTTTTTATATTTTTCTTTTATAAACTAAACTAGTGATAAAACACGAAACTAAAAGATTCGATTGCAAGATCTAAAGATATACCTTCAAGCACTAACCTCCCCGGCAACGGCGCCAGAAAAGAGCTTGATGTCTACTACGCAACCTTCTTCTTGTAGACATTGTTGGGCCTCCAAGTGCAGAGGTTTGTAGGACAGTAGCAATTTTCCCTCAAGTCGATGACCTAAGGTTTATCAATCTGTGGGAGGCATAGGATGAATATGGTCTCTCTCAAGCAACCCTGCAACCAAATAACAAAGAGTCTCTTGTGTCCCCAACACACCCAATACAATGGTAAATTGTATAGGTGCACTAGTTTGGCGAAGAGATGGTGATACAAGTGAAATATGGATGGTAGATATAGGTTTTTGTAATCTGAAAATATAAAAACAGCAAGGTAGCAAGTGGTAAAAGTGAGCATAAACGGTGTTGCAATGATAGGAAACAAGGCCTAGGGTTCATACTTTCACTAGTGCAAGTTCTCTCAACAATAATAACATAACTGGATCATACAACTATCCCTCAACATGCAACAAAGAGTCACTCCAAAGTAACTAATAGCGGAGAACAAATGAAGAGATTATGGTAGGGTACAAAACCACCTCAAAGTTATTCTTTCTGATCGATCTATTCAAGAGTCCGTAGTAAAATAACACAAAGCTATTCTTTCCGTTCAATCTATCATAGAGATTGTACTAGAATAACACCTTGAAATACAAATCAACCAAAACCCTAATGTCACCTAGATACTCCATTGTCACCTCAAGTATCCGTGGGCATGATTATACGATATGCATCACACAATCTCAGATTCATCTATTCAACCAACACAAAGAACTTCAAAGAGTGCCCCAAAGTTTCTACCGGAGAGTCAAGACGAAAACGTGTGCCAATGTGACGCCCCCGATTTGACCGTACACTAATCATGCACGCAAATGTGTACGACCAAGATCAGGGGCTCACTGGAAGATATCACAACACAACTCTAGACACAAATAAAATAATACAAGCTTTATATTACAAGCCAAGGGCCTCGAGGGCTCGAATACATAAGCTCGAATACACAAGAGGCAGCGGAAGAAATAATATCTGAGTACAGACATGAGTTAAACAAGTTTGCCTTAAGAAGGCTTGCACAAAACATCAACGATCGAAAAGGCAAGGCCTGCTGCCTGGGACCTCCTAACTTCTCCTGGTCGTCGGCGGCCGTCACGTAGTAGTAGCCTATGTCGGGGTAGTAGCAGTCGTCAAGCATGGCATCTGGCTCCTCGACTCCACCATCTGGTTGCATCAACCAGCAAGAAGAAAGAAGGGGAAAAGGGGGAGCAAAGCAACAGTGAGTACTCATCCAAAGTACTCGCAAGCAAGGATCTACACTACATATGCATCGGTATCAATGAAAAGGGTAGTATCTTTGGACTAAGCTGCAGAATGCCAGAATAAGAGGGGGAGAAGCTAGCCCTATCGAAGACTAGCATCTTCTGGAAACCACCATCTTGCAGCAAGAGGGGAAAGTAGAGTAGTATAACATAGTCATATTTATGTTGTTGTTCCAACGCTCCGGGATCCTTTCTCGACTCCCGAAGCAACATATTCAAACAATGCCTCAGCATCCAGTTCTAGTTGTAGCGATCGGGATACAACTCCAAGTGTCCGTTACCGTAGGACAGGCTATCGATAGATGTTTTCTTCCCTGCAGGGGTGCACCAACTTACCCATCACGCTTGCTTAACTCCGGCCCGACGCACCATCAGGTCATGCCCGCCCTCGGCCAAACAATACGCCGCAAACCGACCTAGGATTAATAGAGAGGTCATGCACGCCGGACTAAACCCTATGCCCCCAGGGGTCATGGGCCAATCGCCGCGGGAACTCCTGCACGTTGCGTACGCGGCCGGTGAGCAGACCTGGGAAACCTCCTTAAAAAGGTAGGTGCTTACGCAGTCCGACCTGACGCGCGCCGCTCAGTCGCGATGACGTCAGTAAAGCTTCAGCTGATGCATACGACGCAGAACGCCCATACTATGCCCACGTGATGGTTAGCGTATCAGGCCAGAGGCCCCTTGGATCAAATATCCAAACCGTTTAGTGTCTTGGGAACGCGCGGTAACGAGCAGAGACTCACGAACATGTGACCCCATCGCCCCGTCTCGAGAACTTGCGGCAAGGGCGAGTGCCCGGCCACGCCTCGTATTAATCTCGCGGGCACCTTCCAGGTCAACCCGACTACACATCACTCGCAATTAAGCTCACGTGGGTACCCCTCAGGGTCGACCCGTCTTTAGTAACCAGGTTCAGTGTAAAGTCATAGTAACCATAGTAACTGTGTGTCTGACACCAAAGGAAAACCTGAGGAAATCACCCTCGATGGAATTCCACCTGATGTTTATCGTCATGGTGAACGAAAGAGGAGTCACCCTCGAGGTCCAGCCTTGAGGAGTTGCATGACAGTGTCGTTATCGGGAGTGGAGAAAGAGGAATCACCCTCGATGACCACTACCGATGAACTAACCTACAAGGTTAACATCAGAAGTGCTGATGAGGTCTCACCCTCGGCACTCGATAGTAACCCAGTAGTGTCGAGCAACTAAGGGGAATGTGATGTGCGGTGCCGGGTACTGGTCTTCGATCCTGTTGATCGGGTCTTCTGCTAATCCAGCGGGGCAGTCGGGACAAGGTAGGGGGTCACTGGTGGATCTCTAACCAGCCTATACTAAGCAGTTTAGTATAAACATGTAAGGTATGAAAGCAGTATCAACAACAGGCTATGCATCAGAATAGGATCATACAAAAAGCAGTAGCAGTTCTAATGCAAGCATAAGAGAGAAGAGAATGGGCGATATCGGAATGATCAAAGGGGGTTGGCTTGCCTGGTTGGTTTGGCAAGGAGGGGTCGTCAACACTGTAGTCGATCACCGGGGCATCTTCGTTCTCGGGGTCTACCGGAGAGAAGAGGGGGGAGAAACAATAAATACAAAGCATATAGATGCAATAAAGAAGCACGGCAAGTTAACACGCAGTGCTAGGGTGCTCTAACGCGGTGCTACACGGTACCGGCGAAGGGGGATAGCATCCGGGAAAAATATCCCCGAAGTCTGGCTTTTTCGGACAGATGAAACAGAGGGGGAAAGTTGGATGTTCGCTAAGTTAGGGATGTGTGGCGGATGAACGGACCGCGTATTCGGATTTGTCTCATCATTCTGAGCGATTTTCATATATAAAACATTTTCATCCAAGTTACAAATTATTTTATACGATTTTCTGAATTTTTAGACAATATTCTGAAATTAATATTAATTCGAAAATAATACTAAAAATGCTACGTTGAGCTGTAGAGAGGCTGGTAGTGGGCCCTGTTGACTGCTGAGTCAGCAGTCAACAGTCAACTGTTGACCAGTCAAAAGGTTTGACTGGGGTCCACCTGTCATTGACCCTACTTAACAGAACTAATTAGCTAACCCAATTCATTAGGATAGTTAAACGGAGTTAATTGAGTTAAATAAAATTAATTACTAACTAATTAATTATTTTATTAATTAATTATTTTTATTAATATATTTTTTAACTTTTATTTTTTTTAAGGGGGCTGGGCCCTACGTTCTGGGGCCCATAGGTCAGTGGCATGAGCCACCGGGGCGGGCGGTTAACGGGCGGGCGCCCGTGTGGTGCCCGGGCGAAACGGGCAGGGGTGCCCGTGGTAGCCACCAGCGTGGGCGCCGGCCAAGGCGCAGCCCGCCCGAGCGCGGGGGAGGCCACCGGGGCATGGCCAGGCTGGGCGCGAGGCTAGGCGGCGGGCGTTGCCGGCGGGCGCGGTAGAGCCGGCGTGTTTGGGCGCGGCGGAAGCAACAGGGCTGCAGGGAGGAGGCCGGCGGCAGGGGTGTAGTGCTGCGGTGCGAGGGGACCGGTCGGAGCGAGCAGAGAGGACGGACGGAGGCGGCGGGTCAGCGCGCCGGCGCGAGGCAGGGGGAGTGTGACGGGCACGGCGGCCAGCAGCGGTTGGACGCGGGCGGCTGCGGCCGCGCCGCGGTACGCGCAGGCGAGGCCAGGGACGGGGCTCGCGCGCGGTGGAGCTCTCTTGCGGCCATGGCTGCACGTGGCTGCGTGCGTGGCCTTCGGTGCAGAAGGGCATGGGATGGTCGACAGAGAGGGCACGGGGGCGGCTGGAGTTGCGAGGCGCCTGCAGGGCTAGGGGCATGGCGATGCGAGACGGGGAGCTCGCTGGCTACGTGGGAATGCTCAAAGAACTAGACGATGCTCGGGCGCGAGCTCGGTGTTGGGTTACGTAGTATTTTCAAAATTTTCCTACGATCACGCAAAATCTATCTACTAGATGCATAGCAACGAGGGGGAGAGTGTGTCTACGTACCCTCGTAGACCGGGAGCGGAAGCGTCAAGTGACGCGGTGGATGTAGTCAAACTTCTTCGCGATCCAACCGATCAAGCACCGAACGTACGGCACCTCCGCGTTCAGCACACGTTCAGCTTGATGACGTCCCACGAGCTCTTGATCCAGTTGAGCTTCACGGGAGAGTTTCGCTAGAACGACGGCGTGGTGACAGATATGATGTATCTACCGGCGCAAGGCTTCGCCTAAGCACTGCAACGGTATGACCAAGGTGTGTTTCTGTTGAGAGGGGCACCGCACACGGCTAAAAAAATTCAACTTGTGTGTCCTAGGGTGCCTCCCTGCCCCCGTATATAAAGGAGCAAGGGAGAGGCCGGCCCTAGAGGGGACGCGCCAAGTGTGGGGAGTCCTACTAGGACTCCCTAGTCCTAGTAGGATTCCCCTTTCCTTTTCGGAGTAGGAGAGAAGGAAAGAGGTGGAGAGGGAGAAGGAAAAGGGGGCTGCACCCCTTGTCCAATTCGGACAAGAGGGGAGGCGCGCGCCTCCTTCCTTTTGGCCTTTCTCCTCTATTCCCGTATGGCCCAATAAGGCCCATATACTCCGAAAAATACCCGAATCACTCGGAACCTTTCCGATGTCCGAATATAGTCGTCCAATTATCGATCTTTACGTCTCGACCATTTCGAGACTCCTCGTCATGTCACCGGTCTCATCCGGGACTCTAAACTCCTTCAGTACATCAAAACTCATAAACTCATAATACCGATCGTTATCAAACGTTAAGCGTGCGGACCCTACGGGTTCGAGAACTATGTAGACATGAACGAGACTCATCTCCGGTCAATAACCAATAGCGGAACCTGGATGCTCATATTGGCTCCTACATATTCTACGAAGATCTTTATCGGTCAAACCGCATAACAACATACGTTGTTCCTTTTGTCATTGGTATGTTACTTGCCCGAGATTCGATCGTCGGTATCTCTATACCTAGTTCAATCTCATTACCGGCAAGTCTCTTTACTCGTTCCGTAATACATCATCTCATGAGTAACTCATTAGTCTTTTTCTTGCAAGGCTTATTATGATGTGCATTACCGAGAGGGCCCAGAGATACCTCTCCGACACTCGGAGTGACAAATCCTAGTCTTAATCTATGCCAACACCACGAACACTTTCGGAGACACCTGTAGAGCATCTTTATGATCACCCAGTTACATTGTGACGTTTGATAGCACACAAGGTGTTCCTACGGTATTCGGGAGTTGCATAATCTCATAGTCATAGGAACATTTATAAGTCATGAAGAAACCAATAGCAGTAAAACTAAACGATCATAGTGCTAAGCTAACGGATGGGTCTTGTCTATCACATCATTCTCCTAATGATGTGATCCCGTTGATCAAATGACAACTCATGTCTATGGTTAGGAAACATAACCATCTTTGATCAATGAGCTAGTCTAGTAGAGGCATACTAGGGACACTCTGTTTTGTCTATGTATTCACACATGTACTAAGTTTCCGGTTAATAAAATTCTAGCATGAATAATAAACATTTATCATGATATAAGGAAATATAAATAACAACTTTATTATTGCCTCTAGGGCATATTTCCTTCAGTCTCCCACTTGCACTAGAGTCAATAATCTCGCTCACATCGCCATGTGATTTAATACCGATAGTTCACATCGTTATGTGAATATGTCACACCCTGATTTTCATATCACATTGCTTAAGCTAATTTTCATGTTAAAAATGTGGATTTGCAAAAACTTTTGAGTGTTTTTGACTTTGCTTGATTTGACTCTTGTCTGCAGTTTGCTAGTGCTCTAAAAATCAAATATATCCTCCAACTCTTATACTTCATCTCCTTGACCCAAAACCTTTTCCCAATGATCATGCCATGTGTATAGACCAGTATAGAATTTTCTTATAAAAATATTTTGGCCAAATGATATTTTCTAAAATTAGTTTTCCAAAAACCCCTGAATTGAGGTTTGCACTGCAAGTACCTTATTTAGGGTGTGAAAAATCTTTCAAAAAGTATATTTGAATCCTATTAGATATAGGACTCCCAAAAACCACAAAAGTATAATTTTAAAAGTTATTTTTATATTTTATTTAAAAGCTTTTTCTTAAGGCCAGAAATGTTCTTTAATAGGGAAAAATTATTTAATCATTTCAAAAATATTTGCCAAAATTCAGGGAGACTCATAGGACATATATTGTCCATATATAAGAGTTTCAACACATGGTCATGTTCAAAATATTGGACAAATCCTTCCAAAACCCTTTCTAGATATTTCAAGCTTTTGAAATATTTACAAAGGAAATATTCTCCAAAAATTCCAGGGAAATTCTATCATGTCATATATGACATATTTGATGATCTTGCAAAGCCTCATGCCTTGAAGATCAAGGAAACATCCTAAAACCCCTTCAAAACCATTCTGTCCATATTTGAAGTTTGAGCAACTCTACATTGCCAAACTTGTCCAAATGCTCTCAAATTTGGTGCACATGCTAGAATGGCCTAATAAGGCATCTAGACCAAATGGCACAAGATTTGGAATAGAGCAACTTGATCAGATCACCACAAAACCACTTCTGTTCAAATTCAAATTTGAACAACTTTACATTGTCAACTTTTTATCTGGAGCCTCAAACTTTTAGGGCATGTTCATAACGCCAAATGATGATTCTACACCAAGTGGTGCATCAAGGGGAGATGATTTGCTTGACTCAAACATGGTGAAACCATTTCTGTTCATTTCTAGGGTTCACCAAAGTTACATTAGCCACTTTGCCCAAATGAGCTCAAATTTGGTGTAGGGGCCTAATTATATGTGACATTTGATCCTGTTAAGTCCCATGCCAAGTGGATACCATTTGCTTGATCAAACACTGATCAAACACCTTCTGTTCATTTACTAAAACAAGTGGTTGAACCCTTTTTACTTTTCTCCATGGCCTCAAGTTCTTACCACAGCTTCCCCTAGTCCTACTCTACCTCCAGTAACTCTCCTCTGCCTTATCTCAATTATTGGAGGGTAAAAACCCCATTTTTACCCTTGTGGACAGCCACCCTCTTCTCCTCCTTCACCTCCCTCCTCCTCTCAGTGGTTCCCCAGGGCATCCAAGACCACAGAGCCATTGTTTACTACCCCCTCTACCCCCTGGACACGGTTGGACACAACAGGACACGGCCAGGATAGCACAGGCCCAACCATGCCGGCCAAAGTCGTGCTCTGGAGCGCGCTACAGTGCGCTCCCGCACTGTAGCCGCCCCCAATCGGCTGCCTCCGACCACCTTGGGCAGAGGGAGCGTGTCCCCCGAGGCCCCCTCGACGTCTGGGACACGGCAGTACGGTCGGCCCTATCCTCCCTGGCCCTCCTCCTCTCGCTCCACGAGCTCGCCGTGCGCGCCCTGGACCGCGCCCACGGTGCACCACGGCTGCCCTATATAAAGCCTTCCCCTCGAGCGCCCGTTGCTTCCTCTGGAACCTCCTCTTCTCCGTGAACCTCCCAGACATCCCCAACCTCCCTCCCGTGGCCTCCTTGCCCCTCCAAGGCCGGAGTGCCGCCGCCGATCGCCGCTCGGGATCGGGCGCCCCAGCCACTCCCTCCTTCCCCTTCTTCGTTTCGAGGTCCACGCCGTCCTCAGGGAACCTCCAGGGACGGGCCGGTCCTCCCCTTGGCCTGGGAGGCCCTCCTGGCATGGTGCCGCCGGAGAACCCGCGGCCGCCGCGGCCTCCCTGTGGAGGCGAAGCTGTGGCCCTTCCTGGGTGGGCTCGCAGCCACCCTCGGGTGCGGGGAGGGGAGCCGGAGCTCCTAGACACCCCGGCCGGCCCTCCAGCATCCCCAGGCCACGGCTGCGCCGGCGGCCGGAGCTGTCCCCCGCGCGGCGTCGGGCTGGAGAAGAAGACCGGGGGCGACAGGCAGCCTGCGGCCAGGCCCCGCAGGTCAGTGACCCCAGCCGGCTGCCACGTAAGATAAGTGGAGGCGAGGCGGCTGGGGGGGCGCTTCCCCAGCGCGAAGGCGCACTCCAAGGGGGCGCCTCCGACGTCACCGCTCCCCCCTGTGCACGCGGCCGAGCCATGGGCCGGCCCAGTTTCTATCCATCTATCCTCCGCCCAGTCTGCAAGATAGGGTATAACCCCTTCCCTTTTTTCTTTTTCTTTATTCTGTCAATTTCAAATACTTCCCAAATATTCATATAAACTCCAAATGGAATGATTCAAATTTTTGGTAGCTTCTAAAATCATGCCCTATCACATGGCGCAACATGCACATTATTCCAAAAACTTTTCCTATGCAAATATTTATCAAATACCCATTTTTCACTTTCTGTGATTAACTTTAGAAAATCACAGAGAGCTCATTTTTGATCCAAATGCAGTGATTCAAGTTCCTAGATGCTTGTCATGTCCAAACTTAGTTTTGGAACATTTTTAATAATAGTTTCTGTACCCCACCAAATAATGAGCCATTTCTTCCTATTTATCAGCTTTGGAAAATCCTAGGAAATTCATTTCAATTCCAAATCCATTGAAACCAACTCCAAAATGCTTCTAAAATCATGACTTGATGATGGGTACCTTTGCTCATCATTCAAGGAATTATTTCTGTATACTTCTTCCAAATCCATAAACCCTTTGGTTCCATCATATTGAAATGTTCCCAACTACCTATTGATCCAGCACCTATGAAACCACCTTAGTCATTTCTAATATGACCAGAGGTATCCTAGAAAAGTCCAACTCCTATTTTTAGAGCACTTTTATTGTTGCTTTGATTGTGTTGCTTATTATGATTGTTTCCATCGTTAGTTGACGTAATAAACGAAGTATTCGGAGATGGACCAGAAGATTTGAAGACTCTGAAGAATAAGGCAAGCAGCCCTTTGACCATGTTCAAGAACCCTTTTTATGCATGTCTCATAGCACCTTTATTATTCAATGCATCGGAATCATGTTGAGGTGGAAACCACTTTGGTTGCTACCCCTGTTACTTTACTGTTGAAACTTGCATCAAACATGACCCTACCTTCCTATGAGGGTTATGTGGGTGGGAGTAGATAGAAGTATGCTATAGTAGTTGGCTACGCAAAGTGGGTCGGGGTTATGCATTGAGTGAAACAAGTGTGGTCTAACATACTTGCAAATGACCCAGTGGGTGCCACTAATGCCCCTGGGAGTTGATGAAGAGCTAGGGCACTACTTGGTGAAGAAGTGGTGAGCCGAGGCTTGACGAAAGTGTTGTTTACAGAGATGGATTAGATTTATGTGTGACTACCGTCCCAACCAATCTTGCGCAACCACTCTACCCTTATATGGGAAAAGGGCATTATTGACTACCTAGGTCGATACTAGCATGGTGCCCGCATTACTAGTGACGGGGGTGACATGAGGTCACTCTCGGGACGGGGTCGTGCTTGGATAGGCGGCCATGACTGTTTTCACAGGGCACCGGACACACCGTTGGTACCCCGTGCTTGTGATATGTGATGAATTCAGAGCGAGTCTCCACAAACCTTGAGATGTGAAATGTTTGGCACGGGGCTGTTACCAATCGAGTGGACTCCATATTAGTGTCGCCTAGGGAAAGATAGTGATCGGGTGCTTACCCCGGGTACTTGAGGTACCGCGGGTCGTGGATGACACGGAAGTTCCCCGGATCTTGTGGGTAAAGTGTGCAACCTCTGCAGAGTGTCAAACTATTCGAATAGCCGTGTCCACGGTCATGGACAGTTGGGTGGTGCTACTTAGACTATGTCCATAAGTTTCTGGGAAACAACACGATTCAGAGATATTGATGATGTGATTGTGAGAAAGTTACTATGAGCTTGAGCAAAGAGTTGATTACAACTCTTTCTCGATATTGATGTCTGTGACCTCCTGATACTTGTTACACACACATGCATATCCTTGTCATATGTTGATCATACTTGCACATGAAAATCTAGCTTTCCGCAAAACTACCAATTTAGTTGTAGAGCCTTGCATAATTATTCTGTTACCACACTTGGGTTGCTTGCGAGTACATTCAATGTACTCATTGGCTTGCCACTGGTTATTTTATTGGCCAGGCAGGAGAGAACAGGTTATGATGGAGATTTCTCGGTGACGAGTATGCGAGCTAGGACGCTTCCCAGTCAGAATGCCTGTAGGGTTAAGGCAGATGGCATGGGTCCCAGTTGTCTTTGAAGATTTTCCGCTGCGAGGATATACTCAAGGCTTGACCATTATGGTCCTATTTGTGTAACACGGAATGTAAGGATGTAAGACTCTTGTTATTCAGCTTCTGTGTGTTCAGTGAGCATTGATCTCTGGGATCACTGTACACGTGCATTCGGTGATCACGACTTGCGAGTCGGGGTCCCCACAGAGCTGGTATCAGAGCCATCCTGACTGTAGGAAGCCTTAGTTAGCATGGTCGTTAGTTAGGGTAAAACTATTTTCCAAAACTACTACTAGTTTTCAAAACTATCTATACTTCTCTTCCCTTCTCCGTTTTTCGAAAACTAGGCTATGCTCGATCTCTTCCCCTTCAAAACCTTGGTCGCTAAGACCCCTATGCCCCTGACCACTGGATTTTCTGTAATCCTCGTGGAGTGCACCTTGCCAAACACTCACCCACCACTTTTGCACACAAGATTGGTGACACCACAACAAGACGGTACCAACAGAAACTACATCCTCGATGGATGAGGACATGAAGACCCAGAAGATGGTGGTACCCTTGACAAGAGCCCCCAAGATGGAGCAACCCTAGCCTACGATGACCAGGGAATAGGTTATGCAAAGTCATGATATGCATCGCTAATAGAGTAATCATGTCACTATCGTTGTTGTATCGGCAACCACCGGTGGATGAGAACCTCGCCATTTGGTCCGCCTCACTATAGTGAGCAGGAAAACGGTTCTCTTCATCCCCCGCTCTTGGTGTCGATGTTTTCATCAACAAAACCGACATGGTGGACCTCTATTATGCCATGTTATTGTCATTACATATGGATTGCCTACCTGGTACCCTTGACGCCCCAGAAGGCACAAGGGATCGTCATGATTAAAGAGACAAGAGAAGACCAAGTCAACGCCAGCTACAAGGAGGCACCTTCACCACATCACCTCATTAGGCGAGAAGTTGTTGAAGATTCTTCAGGCTCAACCCGGATCATTCCTCAAGCAACTACAAGGGGCATAGCAACATCCGAGGAAGCTCAGAAGACTGCATGAGGCACAAGTCACGACACTGAGTCCGAGAACCCCTAGGGTAGGATGAGTCGTGTACCCCCTATGCGCAGTCGAGTCCATATGATGGTTCGAATAGAACCATGATTGTGTGTTGTTTGCTTTTATTCATTTGTGTTTTGATATAAGTCGCACTTTTGCCCCAGGCAACAAGAGCATGGCTATATCACCTCCCTTGCCTTGCTTCTTTTGTTTCTGCCTTATTGCACCTATTTGTTGCACCTGCACTATAGAACCCCCTTTAGGCATTCCCCTCCTCTACGCTGCTTCTTCCCTCTATTCTCTCTCCCCAATTGAAGACCCGCAAGACAAGATGCACCAAGGATTCTACCTCGACAGCCAACTGGCACTGAAGACTTCTGCTACAACCTCCACGTTCTATTGCAACCCCGTAGAGTTATGTCTAACCCTCCAGACCAGTAATCCCATTCCTAGACCCTTTGAGACTTCCCGAGACACTCCAGCACGAATCCTTAACCATGTGCCTAACTCATGGTAAGGCGAGAGAACCTGTTAAGCCTTTGTAACCTTGCACAACACTGGGTTCGTAAAGGAGCTAGTGGACACGATGAGTGAGCACATTTTCATCCTGATATAGCACGAGGTCTGACGATGCCATAGATAGACCAGTTCGAGGATATTGGGCAGATGACTTGGTGGATTACATCAGTGACTTCGAGGAATTATCTGAGACCTTGATGGATTGTGAGGTTTTCATATTGGTGAGATCATGACTTTGGGGAAGTATGTAGGAGTGCCCGCTGGGCATGAGACTTGGATTCATGTAGGTGATTCTGGTTGGTATAGATGCTGGATATGTCTGCATGTTTCGGAGTAAGATTGGATTTAGGCCTATGATCCTGATTATGATATCATGCTTCTCGGTGGACAATAACCTAGGAGATTGGATTATTTGTCGAAGTTAATTTAGGGATCTGTATAGTCGTGATCTTGGAGTTTACTTGACCCGGATGACGGGAATATGGTGGACATACTATCGTGATGCATAGTCCTTCCGAGTATTTGGGGATTATAGAGACTTGAGATCTTGTGGAACACCGTAGACATCGGATTTGTAGGATTGTTGGGTTATGTGGTGATTGATGGTAATTACCGGGCTATTGGAGTTGATCCATAGGAAGGAAACAAATCTTGGAGTAGCATGTGAAGTGTTTCCTTAGATTAGAGATGCATTATCTTGAGCCTTGCAAGACTAGGTTGAGTGCTTGGATTATGGAGATTAATTTAGGCTCAGCAGCATGTATGATCTACCTTTGGATTTTAGAGGTAGACGTACATATGGATTTGGGGATCTTAGACAAGTATGATTTTGTTAGACCGTCTCTTGAGAATCATGAGGATATGTATGGCATGAGTGGTGATTGAAGTTGGTCACTGCGAGAAGATGCTTTTTCCGTTTGGAGTGCTAGATAGAGCTATTGGCATCTCAGAAACTGTGCTTAAGGGTAAGATGATATAAGTTCATTCACTCACTAGAATCCTTGAAACCCTTAAGCCCCACCGAGCCACGACCTGGTCAGATTCTGACCACGGGCCTTGACTCAGAGTCAGGAAGGCCTCTACATTACTCAACCGAGACCACCACCAATACCCCAGCTTACCTTGCGTACCCTTAGACCTCATGGAGCAATTGGACAAGTTGGGTAACATCATTATTTGATGGCCTACTTGTCTGCCCGAAGACAAAGAAGAGACGGACAGCTGGATGGAAGACATCTGAAGACCGCCCTGTCAAGAAGGAAGATCCACACCGACCACCGTCATCAAGAAGAAGACTTCCGCGTTGAAGGCCGGGCGTATCTGCAAACCACCCCTCTCAAGGAGCCGAGCATTTCCGTGTCGAAGGAACGCTCACACCAAGTTGTATCAGGACTTGAAGGCACGATTCTGGTGGCATATGATGAAAAGAGAGATTTTTGCAACCTACGTTGCAAAGTGTGATGTGTGCCAAAGGGTCAAGGCTGAATATCAGCAACCCACCGGATTGCTTCAACCACTCAAAGTTCCTGAGTGGAAGTGGGATAAAGACGGAATGAACTTCGTCACTGGATTACCAAGGTCAGATAAGAGGGCATGGCTCTATCTGGGTCATAGTCGATCATCTGACCAAGGTGGTCTATTTCATTCCTGTCAAGACCACTTATGATGGCAACCGGCTGGCAGCTCTCTACATCGACCGAATCGTAAGTCTTCACGGCATTCCCAAGGAGATTGTGTCAGATCGAGGAACCCAGATCACCTCAAAGTTCTGGAAGAAGTTCCGAAAAGCCTTGGGAACCAAGTATCTTTCAGCACGGCTTTCCACCCCCAGACCGGAGGTCAGACTGAGCGAGTCAATCAGATTCTCGAAGTCATGACTCCAAGCCTGTGTCTTGGCATATGGAGCCAAGTGGGAGGATTGTCTCCTTCTTGCCGAGTTCTCCTATAACAACAAGTTACCAGTCGAGCCTTCAGATGGCACCATTTGAGGTGTTGTACGGACGTTGATGTCGCACACCCCTCAACTGGTCAGAGACTGGAGAAGGACTAGTCTTTGGACCGGATATTCTCCGCGCAGCGGAGGAGCAAGTCCAACTAGTCGGAGAACGTTTGAAGGCAGCCAAGTCAAGACAAAAGAGCTATGCTAACACTCACCGTCGGAACATAAGTTTCCATGTCAGGGACCACATGTACCTGCGGATAACTCCTATGAAGGGAAACAAGCGTTTCCACGTCAAGGGGAAGCTCGCACTAAGGTTCATTGGACCCTTTGAGATCACTGCAAGTCATGTGGTAGACGGATCCCCAGCTAGATCTACCACCTGAGATACTCTCCGTGCACCAAATCTTCCACGAGCCCCCACTCTGGAAGTACCTTCTACCTCCTAGCTAGCCCGATGCCCGCAAGGACATCGATCACCGAGCCTTTGGCATCTAACCCAACCTAACCTATGCAAGAGACCCCTCAGCAACCTCCATCAAGGACGACATCAAGCAAGAAGCCATACCATCAAGCACTTCAAGATTCTAAGGAGCACCGCTCGGAAACAGAACAAACAAGATGAAGTGAAGACTACCCCGTATCCAAGACTCCGCTTCTCTTTCCACGCCTAGTCTGGGAATCTCGGGGACGAGATTCTTGTAAGGGGGGTAGGTCTGTCACACCCTGATTTTCATATCACATTGCTTAAGCTAATTTTCATGTTAAAAATGTGGATTTGCAAAAACTTTTGAGTGTTTTTGACTTTGCTTGATTTGACTCTTGTCTGCAGTTTGCTAGTGCTCTAAAAATCAAATATATCCTCCAACTCTTATACTTCATCTCCTTGACCCAAAACCTTTTCCCAATGATCATGCCATGTGTATAGACCAGTATAGAATTTTCTTATAAAAATATTTTGGCCAAATGATATTTTCTAAAATTAGTTTTCCAAAAACCCCTGAATTGAGGTTTGCACTGCAAGTACCTTATTTAGGGTGTGAAAAATCTTTCAAAAAGTATATTTGAATCCTATTAGATATAGGACTCCCAAAAACCACAAAAGTATAATTTTAAAAGTTATTTTTATATTTTATTTAAAAGCTTTTTCTTAAGGCCAGAAATGGTCTTTAATAGGGAAAATTATTTAATCATTTCAAAAATATTTGCCAAAATTCAGGGAGACTCATAGGACATATATTGTCCATATATAAGAGTTTCAACACATGGTCATGTTCAAAATATTGGACAAATCCTTCCAAAACCCTTTCTAGATATTTCAAGCTTTTGAAATATTTACAAAGGAAATATTCTCCAAAAATTCCAGGGAAATTCTATCATGTCATATATGACATATTTGATGATCTTGCAAAGCCTCATGCCTTGAAGATCAAGGAAACATCCTAAAACCCCTTCAAAACCATTCTGTCCATATTTGAAGTTTGAGCAACTCTACATTGCCAAACTTGTCCAAATGCTCTCAAATTTGGTGCACATGCTAGAATGGCCTAATAAGGCATCTAGACCAAATGGCACAAGATTTGGAATAGAGCAACTTGATCAGATCACCCCAAAACCACTTCTGTTCAAATTCAAATTTGAACAACTTTACATTGTCAACTTTTTATCTGGAGCCTCAAACTTTTAGGGCATGTTCATAACCCCAAATGATGATTCTACACCAAGTGGTGCATCAAGGGGAGATGATTTGCTTGACTCAAACATGGTGAAACCATTTCTGTTCATTTCTAGGGTTCACCAAAGTTACATTAGCCACTTTGCCCAAATGAGCTCAAATTTGGTGTAGGGGCCTAATTATATGTGACATTTGATCCTGTTAAGTCCCATGCCAAGTGGATACCATTTGCTTGATCAAACACTGATCAAACACCTTCTGTTCATTTACTAAAACAAGTGGTTGAACCCTTTTTACTTTTCTCCATGGCCTCAAGTTCTTACCACAGCTTCCCCTAGTCCTACTCTACCTCCAGTAACTCTCCTCTGCCTTATCTCAATAATTGGAGGGTAAAAACCCCATTTTTACCCTAGTGGACAGCCACCCTCTTCTCCTCCTTCACCTCCCTCCTCCTCTCAGTGGTTCCCCAGGGCATCCAAGACCACAGAGCCATTGTTTACTACCCCCTCTACCCCCTGGACACGGTTGGACACAACAGGACACGGCCAGGATAGCACAGGCCCAACCATGCCGGCCAAAGTCGTGCTCTGGAGCGCGCTACAGTGCGCTCCCGCACTGTAGCCGCCCCCAATCGGCTGCCTCCGACCACCTTGGGCAGAGGGAGCGTGTCCCCCGAGGCCCCCTCGACGTCTGGGACACGGTAGGACGGTCGGCCCTATCCTCCCCGGCCCTCCTCCTCTCGCTCCACGAGCTCGCCGTGCGCGCCCTGGACCGCGCCCACGGTGCACCACGGCTGCCCTATATAAAGCCTTCCCCTCGAGCGCCCGTTGCTTCCTCTGGAACCTCCTCTTCTCCGTGAACCTCCCAGACATCCCCAACCTCCCTCCCGTGGCCTCCTTGCCCCTCCAAGGCCGGAGTGCCGCCGCCGATCGCCGCTCGGGATCGGGCGCCCCGGCCACTCCCTCCTTCCCCTTCTTCGTTTCGAGGTCCACGCCGTCCTCAGGGAACCTCCAGGGACGGGCCGGTCCTCCCCTTGGCCTGGGAGGCCCTCCTAGCATGGTGCCGCCGGAGAACCCGCGGCCGCCGCGGCCTCCCTGTGGAGGCGAAGCTGTGGCCCTTCCTGGGTGGGCTCGCAGCCACCCTCGGGTGCGGGGAGGGGAGCTGGAGCTCCTAGACACCCCGGCCGGCCCTCCAGCATCCCCAGGCCACGGCTGCACCGGCGGTCGGAGCTGTCCCCCGCGCGGCGTCGGGCTGGAGAAGAAGACCGGGGGCGACAGGCAGCCTGCGGCCGGGCTCCGCAGGTCAGTGACCCCAGTCGGCTGCCACGTAAGATAAGTGGAGGCGGGGCGGCTGGG
>LR738710.1:645006791-645073055 GCA_902687465.1 Secale cereale
GGGGGGGGGGGGGGCGCTTCCCCAGCGCGAAGGCGCACTCCAAGGGGGCGCCTCCGACGTCACCGCTCCCCCCTGTGCACGCGGCCGAGCCATGGGCCGGCCCAGTTTCTATGCATCTATCCTCCGCCCAGTCTGCAAGATAGGGTATAACCCCTTCCCTTTTTTCTTTTTCTTTATTCTGTCAATTTCAAATACTTCCCAAATATTCATATAAACTCCAAATGGAATGATTCAAATTTCCGGTAGCTTCTAAAATCATGCCCTATCACATGGTGCAACATGCACATTATTCCAAAAACTTTTCCTATGCAAATATTTATCAAATACCCATTTTTCACTTTTTGTGATTAACTTTAGAAAATCACAGAGAGCTCATTTTTGATCCAAATGCAGTGATTCAAGTTCCTAGATGCTTGTCATGTCCAAACTTAGTTTTGGAACATTTTTAATAATAGTTTCTGTACCCCACCAAATAATGAGCCATTTCTTCCTATTTATCAGCTTTGGAAAATCCTAGGAAATTCATTTCAATTCCAAATCCATTGAAACCAACTCCAAAATGCTTCTAAAATCATGACTTGATGATGGGTACCTTTGCTCATCATTCAAGGAATTATTTCTGTATACTTCTTCCAAATCCATAAACCCTTTGGTTCCATCATATTGAAATGTTCCCAACTACCTATTGATCCAGCACCTATGAAACCACCTTAGTCATTTCTAATATGACCAGAGGTATCCTAGAAAAGTCCAGCTCCTATTTTTAGAGCACTTTTATTGTTGCTTTGATTGTGTTGCTTATTATGATTGTTTCCATCGTTAGTTGACGTAATAAACGGAGTATTCGGAGATGGACCAGAAGATTTGAAGACTCTGAAGAATAAGGCAAGCAGCCCTTTGACCATGTTCAAGAACCCTTTTTATGCATGTCTCATAGAACCTTTATTATTCAATGCATCGGAATCATGTTGAGGTGGAAACCACTTTGGTTGCTACCCCTGTTACTTTACTGTTGAAACTTGCATCAAACATGACCCTACCTTCCTATGAGGGTTATGTGGGTGGGAGTAGATAGAAGTATGCTATAGTAGTTGGCTACGCAAAGTGGGTCGGGGTTATGCATTGAGTGAAACAAGTGTGGTCTGACATACTTGCAAATGACCCAGTGGGTGCCACTAATGCCCCTGGGAGTTGATGAAGAGCTAGGGCACTACTTGGTGAAGAAGTGGTGAGCCGAGGCTTGACGAAAGTGTTGTTTACAGAGATGGATTAGATTTATGTGTGACTACCGTCCCAACCAATCTTGCGCAACCAATCTACCCTTATATGGGAAAAGGGCATTATTGACTACCTAGGTCGATACTAGCATGGTGCCCGCATTACTAGTGACGGGGGTGACATGAGGTCACTCTCGGGACGGGGTCGTGCTTGGATAGGCGGCCATGACTGTTTTCACAGGGCACCGGACACACCGTTGGTACCCCGTGCTTGTGATATGTGATGAATTCGGAGTGAGTCTCCACAAACCTTGAGATGTGAAATGTTTGGCACGGGGCTGTTACCAATCGAGTGGACTCCATATTAGTGTCGCCTAGGGAAAGATAGTGATCGGGTGCTTACCCCGGGTACTTGAGGTACTGCGGGTCGTGGATGACACGGAAGTTCCCCGGATCTTGTGGGTAAAGTGTGCAACCTCTGCAGAGTGTCAAACTATTCGAATAGCCGTGTCCACGGTCATGGACAGTTGGGTGGTGCTACTTAGACTATGTCCATAAGTTTCTGGGAAACAACACGATTCAGAGATATTGATGATGTGATTGTGAGAAAGTTACTATGAGCTTGAGCAAAGAGTTGATTACAACTCTTTCTCGATATTGATGTCTGTGACCTCCTGATACTTGTTACAGACACATGCATATCCTTGTCATATGTTGATCATACTTGCACATGAAAATCTATCTTTCCGCAAAACTACCAATTTAGTTGTAGAGCCTTGCATAATTATTCTGTTACCACACTTGGGTTGCTTGCGAGTACATTCAATGTACTCATTGGCTTGCCACTGGTTATTTTATTGGCCAGGCAGGAGAGAACAGGTTATGATGGAGATTTCTCGGTGACGAGTATGCGAGCTAGGACGCTTCCCAGTCAGAATGCCTGTAGGGTTAAGGCAGATGGCATGGGTCCCAGTTGTCTTTGAAGATTTTCCGCTGCGAGGATATACTCAAGGCTTGACCATTATGGTCCTATTTGTGTAACACGGTATGTAAGGATGTAAGACTCTTGTTATTCAGCTTCTGTGTGTTCAGTGAGCATTGATCTCTGGGATCACTGTACACGTGCATTCGGTGATCACGACTTGCGAGTCGGGGTCCCCACAGAATAACACCCATAGTTCACATCGCCATGTGACCAACACCCAAAGGGTATACTAGAGTCAATAATCTAGTTCACATCGCTATGTGATTAATACCCAAGAGTAATAAGGTGTGATCATGTTTTGCTTGTGAGAGAAGTTTAGTCAACGGGTCTGTCACATTCAGATCCGTATGTATTTTGCAAATTTCTATGTCTACAATGCTCTGCATAGAGCTACTCTAGCTAATTGCTCCCACTTTCAATACACATCCAGATTGATACTTAGAGTCATCTGGATTTAGTGTCAAAGCTTGCATCGGCGTAACCCTTTACGACGAACTCTTTATCATCTCCATAATCGAGAAACATTTCCTTAGTCATCCAGTTACTAAGGATAATTTTGACCGTTGTACAGTGATCTACTCCTGGATCACTATTGTACCCCCTTGACAAACTCATGGAAAGGTACACAACATGTTTGGTACACAGCATGGCATACTTTATAGAACCTATGGCTAAGGCATAGGGAATGACTTTCATTCTCTCTATATTTTTCTGCCGTGGTCTGGCTTTGAGTCTTACTCAACTTCACACCTTACAAGTCAGGCAAGAACTCCTTCTTTGACTGATCCATTTTAAACTACTTCAAAATCTTATCAAGGTATGTACTCATCGAAAGTCTTATCAAGCGTCTTGATCTATCTCTATAGATCTTGATGCCCAATATGTAAGCAACTTCACCAAGGTCTTTCTTTGAAAAACTCCTTTCAAACACTCCTTTATGGTTTCCAGAAAATTCTACATCATTTCCAATCGACAATATGTCATTCACATATACTTATCAGAAAGGTTGTAGTGCTCCCACTCACTTCTTGTAAATACAGGCTTCACCACAAGTCTGTATAAATCTATATGCTTTGATCAACTTATCAAAGTGTATATTCCAACTCCGAGATGCTTGCACCAGTCCATAGATGGATCGCTGGACCTTGCACATTTTGTTAGCACCTTTAGGATTGACAAAACCTTCTGGTTGCATCATATACAAGTCTTCTTTAATAAATCCATTCAAGAATGCAGTTTTGTTATCCATTTGCTAGATTTCATAAAATGCGGCAATTGCTAACATGATTCGGACAGACTTAAGCATCGCTACGGGTGAGAAAGTCTCATCGTAGTCAACTCCTTGAACTTGTTGAAAAACTTTCGCAACAAGTCGAGCTTTGTAAACAGTAACATTACCGTCAGCGTCAGTCTTCCTCTTGAAGATCCATTTATTTTCGATGGCTTGCCGATCATCGGGCAAGTCAACCAAAGTCCACACTTTGTTCTCATATGTCACATCCCTAGTTTAGCACTTGCATTAGGACTAGCTAGAGTGTGCATCATGTTTACTTATCAAACAAACCTGAAATGGGAATGACAGAAACCCCAGCACCCCTCTTCTAACAACTAGGGTTTGATAAATCTTTTCCAATGTACCCAAATGCCCTTAAAAAATGTTCATCATTTCTGCCTTGGTCTTAAACCTCTGCTAAAAATGGTGCACAATTTTCTAGGACATCTAAGGGCTCTGGATTAAATCATATGGTATTTGAATTTGGGCATTTAAATGCTATAAAATATTTTAAATGCTCAAATAATCATAAACTATAATGTTCCATACTGTTTATAATATATACAGTGGGCATGACTAGTTTTATGAGTTATAAAAATGTTCTGACATTTTATTTAATTCAACAAAGTTGCAAAAGAAATGAAACAGAAAGTAAATAGAAAAAAATAGGAAGAAGCAGACTTACCTGAGCCCACTTACCTGCTGGCCCAGACGGCCCAGCCCACCAGGGGCATCCCCGTCTTCTTCGCCGTGCCAGCGCACGAAGCAGCTCGGTGGCGAGCGCCGCCGACGCGCCGGCCACCTCCTGCCTGCCTGGCTGGCCCTTCGACCCTCTGGATGGACCTGGACGACGCCACGCAGACCCCTCAACCGTTTCCCCTCTCCCCTGTGTCTTTCCCCCTCCTCTCTCCCCTCCGCCGAGCTCCACCGAGCGAGCTCGTCGCCGTCGATCGCTGCCACCGCGCCCTACGCCACTCCCTCGCCTCCCCGACGCACCATTAGCTCCGCCGCATCGCCCCGAAGCTCCCCACCGACGCACACGACGCCAGAAGCCCCGCAACGCCCTCCCCGCCGTCGTCTTCAACCTTCGGCACCGGAGATCGCCGCCGCCCGTGCGCCGCCATCCGACCTTCCCCGAGCTCGCTTCGACGCCCTCTACGACCGCTGTGAGCTCACGCTTCGAACCCCTCTCTCCACGGGCTCGATTATGCCTTGTAGCCGCCGCCCCCTTGCTGACCGAAGATCACCGCCGCCGGCCAACTCGCCGCCGTGGCCACAGGCACCGTGCCTCGTGGCTGAGCACGCCATTAGGATCAGTAGATCACCAGCAAGCTAATGCCAGCTTTAACTCCTCCTATCGTGCACCACAACACCATCCCGGCCAACTCCATGCGAGCACCACCGCAGACGAGCTCGTCGCCGTCGACTCCGGCGACCAATCGACCAACCAGTGGCGACGTTGGATGCGGTGCATCACCAGGAGCACACAGAGCCCATCCGCGCGGCAAATGGTTGCTGGAACAAGGATTCCGACGAGTCACCGCCGTGCGAAATGGTCGCCGCCGGCCAAACTCCGGCGGGCTGACGTGGCCTGTTAATTAGGAGCTAATAGTAATTAGATTAATCACCACAGTCACTGACAGTGGGCCCCTTTGCTTAGTCAAACCCAGTCAACCCTAGTTTTGACCGGAATTAGCTCCTGAGACACTGACATGAGGGACCCACCGGTCAGGTTTGACTTGGACTAGTCCTGTTGACTGACTGACGTCAGCATGATGTCATGCCGACGCAGTAAAGGATTTTCTGGTATTTTTAGATTTAAAAATAATTTAGGAAAATTCCAGAAAATGTCTAAACTTCAAAAAATCATATAAATTCAACAGTAGCTCAGATGGAAAAGATTTATATATGAAAAGTAATCAGGAAAATCCAATCTTTCCAATGGCACTGGTTTCATGCATGTTTGAGCAAGTTAACCTTGTTGTATACATTAAAACATGATAATGCACTTATTTAAATAATAACTAAAGTGCCAATTTGAATCTTTGATTCAAATAGGCTCAAAGCCTTCTGGTTATAGTTGCATTAGCCAAAACACATGCATCTTGCCTTGTCATAAGCATGCATCATACTGTTGCACTTGTTTGTTTAATGATTGTATCGCCGGTATTCTCTGTGTTAGGTCCTGCTCCCGAGGATACTGCTGTGTATCCAGTTGAAGAGCAGTACCCGACAACCACTTCAGGCAAGCAATCATTGATCATTCCGATATAAACCCAATCTCCTCGCTCCTGCTCTCTTTTACTGCATTAAGGCAACAACGTGTGAACTGCTACTTGCTGCGGTAGTTGAACCCTATTCCCTTGCATGACCTGTCATTGCCATAGTAAATAGTTGAAACCCACTAGCATGTGTAGGAGTTGATTGAGCCATGTGATGTGTGATCCACCATGCTATTTGTTTATGTTGCCTGCTATGCTTAGAGTTGTGTCAGGTCTGGTTCATCTGGGTGATGGATCAGAGTCAAATGATCATACCGATAAAGAGAAGGAAGTGTGGAATACGCTTGGTAAAGGTATCGATGAAAGGCCATGTAGGAGTACATGGTGGGTTGTTTCATTGGAATCGTCCATAGGACCCGAGATCTGTATGTGTGGTTCAAGTTACAGCTACTACCACACATTGGGATCCTTAATTGACCCTCTCGGCTTATTAATTACCCTCGATCTCTGTCCAGGAGTTGCAACTAGTTTCTGGTGTTTATAGTTTACTGGAGGTCGTGCACAGCGTTGACCCTCGGGGTGGGTTGTGATGTGACAGGTACATGGCATGGTGTACCGGTTGCCTGTTTGGTGACTCGGGAACCCTGTACACATCGTTTGGGGCCGTGAGCGACACCCCGGCCAGATCTCCCCACGGATGGAACCCAAATAGGCGATAAACCTGGACGAGAGACTTGAGTAGTTAGTCAGGTCGTGACCGACGACCTCGCTGGGCTTCCGCTTGAAGGTTGCCGAGTACACGCCGAGTAAACGACGATAAGTGGTGGGAGCGTGTGTGAAGAGGTACACCCCTGCAGGGTTAACAATCTATTCGAATAGCCGTTGTTCGTGGTACGGACTACTTGGTTACTCTTACAGTTCATAGAAAAGTTGATGGATACTACTAAAAGCCTCAAGATAAGTGTGAGTGCCGTGGATGGCCCTTCCGTAGGATGACGGAAGAGGATCCCCGGTAGTGTATTGTTGTGATGAGTAGAGGACTCGTGTTCGTAATAACATCTTGCAATCCGTTGAGAGTTGTAGTATAGGTTAGCCAAGAGTCAAAGCTGGCTTTCTGCTATAAACTCCACTGCCCCCTTTGATAATGTTGCATGTATGATAGGTTCTGTGGTAAGACTTGCTGAGTACTTTGTACTCATGTTTGCTTAATAACTGTTGCAGAGGAGAACCCTACCCCTGCTGATGGGTTCTACATAGACGTTGACGTCGACGAGTAGCTTGACACCCAGACGGAGATCTGGAGCTTGTGAAGGGCCTTGTAGATAGTCAGGCTACACCAAGCCTGTTTTATTTTCTAAGTTGTCTGTACTCAGACATGTAGCTTCCGCTTGTGCTTGTATGACTGTATGACTTGAGTGTTGGGTCATGTAACCCCTACATGTATGGATATGTTATGTATGGCTCTTGGAGCCTCTTAAATAAAGTACTTTGAGTCATAGAGTTCTGTTGTGATGCAATGTTGTATTTGCACATATTGAGTATATGGTGTGTATGGTTGAAATGCTTGGTATGTGTGGGATCCGACACCTAGTTGTTTTCTTTTGGTAGCCTACCTTACAGGGAAATGCCTCCTAGTGATTCCAATGAGCCTTGGTAGCTTGCTACAGCTCGGAACACGTAGGCTGGCCGGCATGTGTCCTTGTCTGTTCCTGTGTCTGTCCCTTAGGGGAAATGTCACGCGTTGTTCCTTTAAGTCCATGTAGCTTGCTACGACTTGGGTTCATACGTTGATGACCGACACGTTCGTTGCTGGGTCATGGATGCCTGTCTCTGTAATCTAGTGCCACTTTTGGTTTATAACTAGCCATGTCGGCCCGGGTTCTCTGTCATATGGATGCTAGCGACACTGTCATATACGTGTGCCAAAATGCGCAAACGGTCCCGGGCCAGGTAAGGTGGCACCCGTGGGGTTACCGTGTGTGAGGCCGCAAAGTGATATGACGTGTTACATCTAGATCGGTGTGACTTAGGATCGGGGTCCTGACAGCGTTGGCATCAGAGCTGGACTGCCTGTAGGTTTCTCAAGCCAAACTGGTCGATGTTGAGTCTAGAAAAATTCTTAGTTATATGTAGGGAAATTGATTGTGGAAGGGAACGTAAGGCTCTTTTTACTCCTCTACCTTATGCCCTTCTGATCTGATTCAGTCTATTCTTTCTACGGGGATTTAGGACTAGGCCTCTTATCCTTGCTAGGTTCACGTGTTACTAATCCGTAGACTCTTAGGATTGTTGGTTTCAAGCCTCAGTTCAGTTTCTATCCTTTTAGTATGATGATTGTTGGACCCGGAACCTTGATATGGAATTGTTGAGTGGCTATGCTATCATTTGTATAATGTCTCAAATCTTTGTTTGAGCATTTACAGTTGTTATGCTGCCCGATTTCTTCCAGAAACACTAATGCCTTTGCATTATTTCGTGTTTCAGATGTCTGGCCGCACCCCTCACCAAGTGGTTCGTTTGACTCGGTGCATTAATGTGCCCGGTCACACGGCCATGTTAGTCTGTGTGCTGACTGAGACCGGTTATCGCTGGTATCCTGAGTACACCGTGGAGGAACAGTACCGGGATTTCATTCAGAGTCAGTATTTCTGCACATTCCGGATATACCCCTCATATCCCGGAGCTAACGACCCCATCCATTGGTCTTATGGACTCGGGGTTACCATCGAGATGGCAGTACAGGATGCCGCCTATTCGATGATGACCATTCTCCGGGCCAGGCATGCCCTGTTGCTGAACACTGAGTTCTGTTACATGCCAGCCTCACTTTCCGGAGAGGAAGGCTACTACACTGGTCTGTATACTGATGCTGCTCATGAAGAGCCACTGCTTCAGACTACTGTTCAGATGTTGGAGGATAGGGACCGTGAGGTCCGTGCCCTCCGAATGGAGCTGTATAACACTCGAGCCGCCCACTTGACTACTTTGACACGGCTTGCACCTGTTGTGCACACCGGATATCTGGACATGCGGGATTTGTACCCCGTGCGGAATCGTCTGCCTGATCGCATGGATTGGCGTGACGTTGGGGGTATTACACCTCCACGTGGGCGTCGATTACCACCAGCATCGGGACCGAGGCCACATCCGTGTCCCTATGGTCCACAGCCTTCGAGCGCTCGCGAGTTTCAAGATCCGTCTGTTCCACTTCCAGGCTACGGTGGTAATCTTTACGAAGATTACTACGGGAATGTCTGAGCTAGACCGTGGTAGTAGTAGTATTGTAGTAGTTGTATTCCCACAGTCCTACGCGTCTTGTGGAATATGACTTAGTGTGTACTGAGTTCCGGAGGTGTAGTTAAATAATGTATAGGAGCTTGGAATGCCTCTGATGGGATGTATCGTCTTTCACCGCAGTTGTACTTTAGCCTTGGCTTGTACTAAACTATGTATGGTGTGTATGACCACTGGTGTATATATAGCAGTTTCTATATTACCATGTCGTACGGATGAACATCTTTGCATTCCGTGTCATCCATTACATTCTGCACTTCTATGTCAAATTTTTGCCATCCTTGTCTAAACCGTCGTTTTGTTTTCCTAGGATGGTCAACACTCGCAACACTCCTGCTGCTCAGGAGTAGGGTGAGGCTAGTGGGGCTAGAGATGGGAATCTGTCCCAGCCACCCTCCTTGGCGGAAGTTATGCTCGAGGTAGAACGGAACAAGAGGGAGACCAACCGTCTGCTGGAACGTATAGAGCAGAACACTGGGTTCCGTCAGAGGAATGACGTGGTGTCAACCAATGACTTTATCAAGATGTGTCCACCGAAGTTCCATCATTCCACTGAACCTCTGGATGCGGATGACTGGCTACGTAGTTTCACCCACAAGCTACACTCTGCCCGTGTGACCGAACCTGACAAGGTTACCTACGCTGCCTACCATCTTGACGGCCCTGGCAGTCTTTGGTGGGAAAACTTTGAAGCTATGCGTCCTGCTGGCCAAATCACTACTTGGGTTGAGTTCAGTGAGGCATTCCGTGAACATCACATTCCGGAAGGTCTCATGGATCGCAAGCGGGAGGAATTCTGCAAGTTCACCCAGGGTCGTTTAACCGTGGATGGCTATAGGCGCGAGTTTGGCAACTTGGCACGCTATGCACCTGAGGAAGTATCCACCGATGCCAAGAAACAGGCGAGGTTCCGCAAGGGACTCAGCCCTAAACTCCGCCGAGATCTACATCTGCACGAGTGCACTTCCTTCCAGAATTTGATAAACAAGGCTATCAGTGCTAAAACGGGCCAGACCGACTTCGAGACCACACGCAAGCATACTCGAGACCTTGGTTCCTCATCCGGCTCTGGCTCTCACAAGCGCCGTGTGTGGGTTCCTAACACTGCTCTGCCACCCAAGTACACACCGAGGCCATCCTATGAGGCGCCTCGCCCAACTCAACAGTATGCACCTGCTAAGACCTATGGAGGACCACCTTCCAACTTTGCTCCACGCACTAGCACTGTGACTTGCTTCAAGTGTGGAGAACCAGGGCACTACATGCGTGAGTGTCCCCAGAACCAGCCAGGAAAACCCGTTGGCCGTGGTAAGCCAACCGGCAAGGTGAATTATGTCAAGCCAATCCCCACTGCACGTGGTCATGTCAACTATGTCTCTGCCGAGGAAGCTTATGAGGATCCTAACGTCGTCCTTGGTACGCTTCTCGTTAACTGCCATCCGGCATCTGTTCTTTTCGATACTGGAGCATCCCATTTGTTCATATCTGAGAGCTATGCTCGATTGCACAACATGACTTTTTGTGACATGCCTACTTCCATGGTTATTCAAACTCCTGGTTCAAAGTGGCAAACCTCTAGGGTAAGCCATGGAAATGAAATCCTTGTCGATAGACTTGTTTTCCTTGCATCTATAATCGCTCTCAAGTCCTCAGACATAAACATCATTTTGGGTATGGATTGGATGACAACTCATTACGCCAAGATTGATTGCTATACTAGGACCGTTCAACTTACACACCCATCCGGCAAGATAGCCAATGTCTTGACCCGAATGGCTGAACGTCAGCTCTACTCTCTTAATGCCAGCCCTCTACCAGAACTCGAAGATATCCCGGTAGTCCGTGACTTTCCGGATGTTTTTCCAGAAGAACTGCCAGGAATTCCACCTGATAGAGATGTCGAGTTCGTGATAGATCTTATCCCTGGAACTGTCCCAATCTCTAGGAGACCTTATAAGATGGCACCACTAGAATTAGCTGAGCGTAAGAAACAACTCGATGAGTCCTTGCAAAAAGGTTTCATCCGTCCTAGTTCTTCCCCTTGGGCTTGTCCCGTCCTCTTCGTCAAGAAGAAGGATGGAACAGAGCGGATGGTTGTAGATTACCGACCTGTCAATCTGGTCACCATAAAGAACAAGTATCCGCTCCCCAGGATCAACGACCTATATGATCAGCTCGCTGGATCCTCAGTCTTCTCTAAGATGGATTTGAGGTTGGGTTACCATCAAATCAAAATCAAGAACGGGGACATTCCTAAAACGGCTTTTGTTACTCGTTATGGCCAATATGAGTACACCGTCATGTCCTTCGGGTTAACCAATGCCCCAGCCACCTTCTCCCAGCTAATGAATTCTATCTTCATGGAGTACTTGGATAAATTCGTCGTGGTATACCTCGATGATATACTCATCTATTCCAAGAACAAGAAAGATCATGTCGAGCATTTAAGGCTGGTATTGACGAAACTTCGAGAGCACCGCCTTTATGCCAACTTCTCTAAATGTGAATTTTGGTTGCCGGAAGTAACCTATCTAGGTCATGTGATCTCTGGCAAGGGTATTGCTGTCAATCCCGAGCGAGTTCAAGCCGTCCTTGATTGGACTCCCCCTGAATCGGTCAAGCAAGTTAGGAGTTTTCTTGGCCTAGCGAGCTATTGCCGACGCTTCGTCGAGAATTTCTCCAAGGTTGCTAAACCTCTAACTGAGCTCCTCAATAAAGATAAAAAGTTTGAGTGGACCCCATAGTGCGAGTCCAGTTTTCAGGAACTGAAAAGACGCCTGACATCTGCACCTGTACTGGTACCACCAGACTTTTCCAAGGATTTTATAATCTATTGCGACGCCTCGCGACAAGGACTAGGTTGCATACTCATGCAAGATCGTCAAGTGATTGCTTACGCATCCCGGCAGTTGCGTCCACATGAGGATAACTATCCTACTCATGATCTAGAGCTTGCAGCTGTAGTCTATGCACTCAAAACATGGCGACATTACCTCCTTGGTAATCGCTGTGAAATCTTCACTGATCATCAAAGTTTGAAGTACATCTTCACCCAGCCGGATCTAAATCTCAGACAAAGACGTTGGGTTGAGTTGCTCACAGATTACGACTTAGGAATCACTTACACCCCTGGGAAGGCCAATGTCATGGCTGATGCACTAAGTCGTAAGTCTTATTGCAACAACTTGATGTTACAACAAGGACAACCACTTCTCCACGAGGAATTTCGTAAGCTTAACCTTCACATTGTTCCTCGAGGATTCCTTTCCACCTTGGTGGCGAAACCTACCCTTATGGATCAAATCATAGTTGCCCAGCGGTATGATAAAGGCATATCTCGGATCAAGGAGAACATTGCTAGCGGAGTTGCTAGTAGTTTCTCTATGGATGATCGAGCTGTTGTGTACATCGAGAACCGCTTGGTGGTACCCAAGAAACAACAACTACGACAAATGATTCTTAAGGAGGCTCATGAATCTCCTCTCACAATTCATCCCGGTAGTACCAAGATGTATCGGGACCTACATCAGAGATTCTGGTGGACTAGGATGAAGAGAGAAATCGCTCAATTCATTGCTAGCTACGACGTTTGTCGTCGAGTCAAAGAAGAGCATCAACGGCCTGCTGGCACCCTTCAACCTTTAGCTATTCCTGAATGGAAATGGGACAAAGTCGGTATGGACTTCATTACCGGGTTTCCCAGGACCAGGAAAGGGAATAATGCTATCTTCGTCGTTATCGACCGCCTCTCTAAAGTAGCTCATTTCCTGCCTGTTCGAGAGAGTATTACCACTAGCCAGCTAGCAGACTTGTATGTCTCTCGGATAGTATCACTTCATGGTGTGCCGTTGGAGATTAACTCATACCGTGGAAGTCTTTTCACTTCATGATTTTGGGAAAGTTTCCAGAATGCTATGGGAACTCATCTCTCCTTCAGTACTGCCATCCATCCCCAGTCAAGTGGTCAAGTGGAACGAGTCAATCAAATTCTGGAAGGCATGCTTCGAGCCTCTGTCTTCTCTTTCAGTATGGAATGGGAAAAGTGTCTTCCATTTGCCGAATTCCCTTATAACAATAGTTATCAAGCCAGCTTGGGCAAAGCCCCCTTCGAAGTTCTGTATGGACGGAGATGTCGAACACCTCTTAACTGGTCAGAAACCAGGGAAAGACAATTCTTTGGCCCGGATATGATCCAGGAAGCAGAAGAGCAAGTTCGCATCATTCGTGAGAGATTGAAAAGAGCCTAGTCTCGCCAGAAGAGCCAATATGATAGTCATCATAAGGCTGTGACTTTTGAAGTCGGCGATAAGGCTTACCTTCGGGTTACTCCTCTTAAGGGAACCCATCGTTTCGGTATCAAAGGCAAATTGGCCCCTCGTTACATCGGTCCTTTTCGCATTCTTGCCAAATGAGGAGAAGTTGCCTACCAATTGGAACTACCTCCGCACCTCTCCTGAGTTCATGATGTGTTCCACGTTTCTCAACTCAGGCGTTGCTTCTCGGATTCTATCCGCGGAGTGGACCACGAAACGCTTGATCTCCAGGACAATCTCACATATCGAGAATACACCGTTCGTATTCTTGATCAAACCGAGCGCACAACTCGACGCCACAATATCAAGTTTCTCAAGGTTCAATGGTCACATCATTCCGAGAGTGAAGCTACTTGGGAAAGGGAGGATCGTCTTCGACTTGAGTACCCCACCCTCTTTCCGGAGGAACCCGAATCTCGGGACGCGATTCTTTTAAGTGGGGGTGAGTTGTCACATCCCTAGTTTAGCACTTGCATTAGGACTAGCTAGAGTGTGCATCATGTTTACTTATCAAAGAAACCTGAAATGGGAATGACAGAAACCCCAGCACCCCTCTTCTAACAACTAGGGTTTGATAAAATCTTTTCCAATGTACCCAAAATGCCCTTCAAAAATGTTCATCATTTCTGCCTTGGTCTTAAACCTCTGCTAAAAATGGTGCCCAATTTTCTAGGACATCTAAGGGCTCTGGATTAAATCATATGGTATTTGAATTTGGGCATTTAAATGCTATAAAATATTTTAAATGCTCAAATAATCATAAACTATAATGTTCCATACTGTTTATAATATATACAGTGGGCATGACTAGTTTTATGAGTTATAAAAATGTTCTGACATTTTATTTAATTCAACAAAGTTGCAAAAGAAATGAAACATAAAGTAAATAGAAAAAAATAGGAAGAAGCAGACTTACCTGAGCCCACTTACCTGCTGGCCCAGACGGCCCAGCCCACCAGGGGCATCCCCGTCTTCTTCGCCGTGCCAGCGCACGAAGCAGCTCGGTGGCGAGCGCCGCCGACGCGCCGGCCACCTCCTACCTGCCTGGCTGGCCCTTCGACCCTCTGGATGGACCTGGACGACGCCACGCAGACCCCTCGACCGTTTCCCCTCTCCCCTCTGTCTTTCCCCCTCCTCTCTCCCCTCCACCGAGCTCCACCGAGCGAGCTCGTCGCCGTCGATCGCTGCCACCGCGCCCTACGCCACTCCCTCGCCTCCCCGACGCACCAGTACCTCCGCCGCATCGCCCCGAAGCTCCCCATCGACGCACACGACGCCAGAAGCCCCGCAACGCCCTCCCCGCCGTCGTCTTCAACCTTCGGCACCGGAGATCGTCGCCGTCCGACCTTCCCCGAGCTCGCTTCGACGCACTCTGCGACCGCTGTGAGCTCACGCTTCGAACCCCTCTCTCCGCGGGCTCGATTATGCCTTGTAGCCGCCGCCCCCTTGCTGACCGAAGATCACCGCCGCCGGCCAACTCGCCGCCGTGGCCACAGGCACCGTGCCTCGTGGCTGAGCACGCCATTAGGATCAGTAGATCACCAGCAAGCTAATGCTAGCTTTAACTCCTCCTACCGTGCACCACAACACCATCCCGGCCAACTCCGTGCGAGCACCGCCACGGACGAGCTCGTCACCGTCGACTCCGGCGACCAATCGACCAACCAGTGGCACCGTTGGATGCGGTGCATCACCAGGAGCACACAGAGCCCATCCGCGCGGCAAATGGTTGCCGGAACAAGGATTCCGACGAGTCACCGCCGTGCGAAATGGTCGCCGCCGGCTAAACGCCGGCGGGCTGACGTGGCCTGTTAATTAGGAGCTAACTGTAATTAGATCAATCACCACAGTCACTGACAGTATGCCCCTTTGCTTAGTCAAACCCAGTCAACCCTAGTTTTGACCGGAATTAGCTCCTGAGACACTGACATGAGGGACCCACCGGTCAGGTTTGACTTGGACTTGTCCTGTTGACTGACTGACGTCAGCATGATGTCATGCTGACGCAGTAAAGGATTTTCTGGTATTTTTAGATTTAAAAATAATTCAGGAAAATTCCAGAAAATGCCTAAACTTCAAAAAATCATATAAATTCAACAGTAGCTCAGATGGAAAAGATTTATATATGAAAAATGATCAGAAAAATCCAATCTTTCCAATGGCACTGGTTTCATGCATGTTTGAGAAATTTAACCTTGCTGTATACATTAAAACATGATAATGCACTTATTTAAATAATAACTAAAGTGCCAATTTGAATCTTTGATTCAAATAGGCTCAAAGCCTTCTGGTTATAGTTGCATTAGCCAAAACACATGCATCTTGCCTTGTCATAAGCATGCATCATACTGTTGCACTTGTTTGTTTAATGATTGTATCGCCGGTATTCTCTGTGTTAGGTCCTGCTCCCGAGGATACTGCTGTGTATCCAGTTGAAGAGCAGTACCCGACAACCACTTTGTCAGGCAAGCAATCATTGATCATTTCGATATAAACCCAATCTCCTCGCTCCTGCTCTCTTTTACTGCATTAAGGCAACAGCGTGTGAACTGCTACTTGCTGCGGTAGTTGAACCCTATTCCCTTGCATGACCTGTCATTGCCAAAGTAAATAGTTGAAACCCACTAGCATGTGTAGGAGTTGATTGAGCCATGTGATGTGTGATCCACCATGCTATTTGCTTATGTTGCCTGCTATGCTTAGAGTTGTGTCAGGTCTGGTTCATCTAGGTGATGGATCAGAGTGAAATGATCATACCGATAAAGAGAAGGAAGTGTGGAATACGCTTGGTAAGGGTATCGATGAAAGGCCATGTAGGAGTACATGGTGGGTTGTTTCATTGGAATCGTCCATAGGACCCGAGATCTGTATGTGTGGTTCAAGTTACAGCTACTACCACACATTGGGATCCTTAATTGACCCTCTCGGCTTATTAATTACCCTCGATCTCTGTCCAGGAGTTGCAACTAGTTTCTGGTGTTTATAGTTTACTGGAGGTCGTGCACAGCGCTGACCCTCTAGGTGGGTTGTGATGCGACAGGTACATGGCACGGTGTACCGGTTGCCTGTTTGGTGACTCGGGAACCCTGTACACATCGTTTGGGGCCGTGAGCGACACCCCGGCCGGATCTCCCCACGGATGGAACCCAAATAGGCGATAAACCTGGACGAGAGACTTGAGTAGTTAATCAGGTCGTGGCCGACACCCTCGCTGGGCTTCTGCTTGAAGGTTGCCAAGTACTCGCCGAGTAAACGGCGATAAGTGGTGGGAGCGTGTGTGAAGAGTTACACCCATGCAGGGTTAACAATCTATTCGAATAGCCGTTGTTCGCGGTACGGACTACTTGGTTAGTCTTACAGTTCATAGACAAGTTGATGGATACTACTAAAAGCCTCAAGATAAGTGTGAGTGCCGTGGATGGCCCTTCCGTAGGATGACGGAAGAGGATCCCCGGTAGTGTATTGTTGTGATGAGTAGAGGACTCGTGTTCGTAATAACATCTTGCAATCCGTTGAGAGTTGTAGTATAGGTTAGCCAAGAGTCAAAGCTGGCTTTCTGCTATAAACTCCACTGCCCCCTTTGATAATGTTGCATGTATGATAGGTTCTGTGGTAAGATTTGCTGAGTACTTTGTACTCATGTTTGCTTAATAACTGTTGCAGAGGAGAACCCTGCCCCTGCTGATGGGTTCTACATAGACCTTGACGTCGACGAGTAGCTTGACACCCAGACGGAGATCTGGAGCTTGTGAAGGGCCTTGTAGATAGTCAGGCTACACCAAGCCTGTTTTATTTTCTAAGTTGTCTGTACTCAGACATGTAGCTTCCGCTTGTGCTTGTATGACTGTATGACTTGAGTGTTGGGTCATGTGACCCCTACCTGTATGGGATATGTTATGTATGGCTCTTGGAGCCTCTTAAATAAAGTACTTTGAGTCATAGAGTTCTGTTGTGATGCAATGTTGTATTTGCACATATTGAGCATATTGTGTGTATGGTTGAAATGCTTGGTATGTGTGGGATCCGACACCTAGTTGTTTTCCTTTGGTAGCCTACCTTACAGGGAAATGCCTCCTAGTGATTCCAATGAGCCTTGGTAGCTTGCTACTGCTCGAAACACATAGGCTGGCCGGCATGTGTCCTTCTTCGTTCCTGTGTCTGTCCCTTAGGGGAAATGTCACGCGTTGTTCCTTTAAGTCCATGTAGCTTGCTACGACTTGGGTTCATACGTTGATGACCGACACGTTCGTTGCTGGGTCATGGATGCCTGTCTCTATAATCTAGTGCCGCTTTTGGTTTATAACTAGCCATGTCGGCCCGGGTTCTCTGTCATATGGATGCTAGCGACACTGTCATATACGTGTGCCAAAATGCGCAAACGGTCCCGGGCCAGGTAAGGTGGCACCCGTGGGGTTACCGTGCGTGAGGCCGCAAAGTGATATGACGTGTTACAGCTAGATCGGTGTGACTTAGGATCGGGGTCCTGACATCATACATGGATCCCATCTTAGATTTCATGGCCTCAAGCCATTTTGCGGAATCTGGGCTCATCATCGCTTCCTCATAGTTTGTAGGTTCATCATGGTCCAGTAACATGACTTCCAGAACCGGGTTGCCGTACCACTCTGATGCGGAACGAACTCTGGTTGATCTACGAAGTTCAGCAGAAACTTGATCTGAAGTTTCATGATCATCATCATTAGCTTCCTCACTAATTGGTGTAGGAATCACTGGAACTAGTTTCTGTGATGTTCCACTTTCCAATTCGGGAGAAGGTACAATTACCTCATCAAGTTCTACTTTCCTCCCACTCACTTCTTTTGAGAGAAACTCCTTCTCTAGAAAGGAACCACTCTTAGCAACAAAGACCTTGCCATCGGATCTGTGATAGAAGGTGTACCCAACAGTTTCTTTTGGGTATCCTATGAAGATTTACTTCTCCGATTTGGGTTCGAGCTTATCATGTTGAAACTTTTTCACATAAGCATCACAGTCCCAAACTTAAAGAAATGACAGCTTAGGTTTCTCGTCAAACCACAGTTCATACAGTGTCATCTCCACGGATTTAGATGGTGCCCTATTTAACGTGAATGTAGTTGTCTCTAATGCAAAACCCCCAAAGCGATAGTGGTAGATCGGTAAGAGACATCATCGATCGCACCATATCTAATAAAGTACGGTTATGACGTTCGGACACACCATTACACTGTGGTGTTCCAGGTGGCGTGAGTAGTGAAACTTTTTCACATTGTTTTTACCGAAGGCCAAACTTGCTAACTCAAATATTTTACCTCTACGATCATATCGTAGAAACTCTTATTTTCTTGTTACGATGATTCTCCACTTCACTCTGAAATTCTTTGAACTTTTCAAATGTTTCAGACTTGTGCTTCATTAAGTAGATATACCCATATCTGCTCAAATCATCAGTGAAGGTCAAAAAATAACAATACCCGCCACGAGCTTCAACACTCATTGGTCCACATACATCTGTATGTATGATCTCCAACAAATCTGTTGCTCGCTCCATTGTTCCGGAGAACGGAGTTTTAGTCATCTTTCCCATGAGGCATGGTTCGCAAGCACCAAGTGATTCCAAAAGTCCATCACTATGGAGTTTCTTCATGCGCTTTACACCATTATGACCTAAACGGCAGTGCCACAAATAAGTTGCACTATCATTATTAACCTTGCATCTTTTGGCTTCAATATTATGAATATGTGTATCACCACGATCGAGGTCCAACAAACTATTTTCATTGGGTGTATGACCATCGAAGGTTTTATTCATGTAAACATAATAACAATTATTCTATGACTTTAAATGAATAACCGTATTGCAACAAATATGATAAAATCATATTCATGCTCAACTCAAATGCCAAATAACATTTATTTAGGTTTTACACTAATCCCGAAAGTATAGGGAGTGTGCGATGATGATCATATCAATCTTGGAACCACTTCCAACACACATCGTCACTTCACCTTTAACTAGTCTCTGTTCATTCTGCAATTCTCGTTTTGAGTTACTAATTTTAGCAACTGAACCAGTATCAAATACCCAGGGGTTGCTATGAACAATAGTAAAGTACACATCAATAATCTGTATATCAAAATATACCTTTGTTCTCTTTGCCATCCTTCTTATCCGCCAAGTATCTAGGGCAGTTCCACTTCCAGTGACCATTTCCTTTGCAGTAGAAGCACTTAGTTTTAGGCTTGAGTTTTAGCTTTGGGTTTCTTCATGGGAGTGACAACTTGCTTGTCATTCTTCTTGAAGTTCCCCTTCTATCCCTTTGCCCTTTACTTGAAACAAGTGGTCTTGTTAACCATCAACACTTGATGTTTTTTCATGATTTCTACCTTCGCCGACTTCAGCATCGCGAAGAGCTCGGGAATTCCTTTCGTCATCCCTTGCATATTATAGTTCATCACGAAGTTCTACTAACTTGGTGATAGTGACTAGAGAACTTTGTCAATTACTATCTTATCTGGAAGATTAACTCCCACTTGATTCAAGTAATTGTAGTACCCAGACAATCTGAGCACATGCTCACTGGTTGAGCTATTCTCCTCCATCTTGTAGGCAAAGTACTGTCAAAAGTCTTATACCTCTCGACACGGGCATGAGTATGAAATACTAATTTCAACTCTTGGAACATCTTATATGCTCTATGGCGTTCAAAACGTTTTTGAACTCCCGGTTCTAAGCCGTAAAGCATGGTGCACTTAAACTATCAAGTAGTCAACATACCGACCTTTTGTCAAAACGTTCATAACGTCTACATCTGCTCCTCCGATAGGTCTGTCACCTAGCGGTGCATCAAGGACATAATTCTCTGTGCAGCAATGAGGATAATCCTCAGATCACGGAACAATTCTGCATCATTGCTACTAACATCTTTCAACTTAGTTTTCTCTAGGAACATATAAAAAATAAACGGGGAGCAACATCGTGGGCTATTGATCTACAACATAGATATGCTAATACTACGAGGACTAAGTTCATGATAAATTAAAGTTCAATTTAATCATATTACTTAAGAACTCCCACTTAGATAGACATCCCTCTAGTCATCTAAATGATCACGTGATCCAAATCAACTAAACCATGTCCGATCATCACGTGAGATGGAGTAGTTTCAATGGTGAACATCTTATATTGATCATATCTAGAATATGATTCATGCTCGACCTTTCGGTCTCCAGTGTTCCGAGGCCATATCTGCATATGCTAGGCTCGTCAAGTTTAACCCGAGTATTCTACGTGTGCAAAACTGGCTTACACCCGTTGTATTTGAACGTAGAGCTTATCACACCCGATCATCACATGGCGTCTCGGCACGACGAAATTTCGCAACGGTGCATACTCAGGGAGAACACTTATACCTTGAAATTTAGTAAGGGATCATCTTATAATGCTACCGTCGAACTAAGCAAAATAAGAGCATAATAAGATAAACATCACATGCAATCAAAATATGTGACATGATATGGCCATCATCATCTTGTGCTTTTGATCTCCATCTCCAAAGCACCGTCATGATCACCTCCGTAACCGGCGCGACACCTTGATCTCCATCGTAGCATCGTTCTCGTCTCGCCAACTATTGCTTCTACGACTATCGCTACCGCTTAGTGATAAAGTAAAGCAATTACATGGCGATTGCATTTCATACAATAAAGCAACAACCATATGGCTCCTGCCAGTTGCCGATAACTTTACAAAACATGATCATCTCATACAAAACCGTAAATCTCATCATGTCTTGACCATATCACATCACAACATGCCTTGCAAAAACAAGTTAGACGTCCTCTACTTTGTTGTTGCAAGTTTTACGTGGTTGCTATGGGCTTAGCAAGAACCGTTCTTACCTACGCATACAAAACCACAACGATGTTTCGTCAAGTATGTGATGTTTTAACCTTCACAAGGACCGGGTGTAGCCACACTTGATTCAGCTAAAGTGAGAGAGACAGACACCCGCCAGTCACCTTTAAGCAACGAGTGCTCATAATGGTGAAACCAGTCTCGCGTAAGCGTACGCGTAATATCGGTCCGGGCCGCTTCATCTCACAATACCACCGAAGCAAAGTATGACATGCTGGTAAGCAGTATGACTAGTATCGCACACAACACATTGTGTTCTACTCATGTGTCGTGGAATTAACACGTCAGATGTCCGGAGTAACGGACTTAGTGGTGAGGCCGCGCATCTATGTAGTAGCTTGAAGGGGTTGTGCGGAATCGAGAGACGCGATGCAAGACACGGATTTAGACAGCTTCGAGCCCCGGGAAACATCATCCGGTAATAACCCTACGTGCTGTTTGAGGCTAGGTCTCATTATGATCTTCTTGGTCTCGCCGGTGAACCTGCTTTTTGTGTCTAACCCTAGAAACTTGTCTAAACCTCTCCTCTAAAACTTGTCTCTTGTCTAACTTGTCTAAAACTTGTCCTCTTTGGGGAGCCCTGCCCCTCCTTATGTATGTTGAAGGGGCGGTTTACATGACTAGTCCTAGTAGGACCAGGATTGATCTATTACAAGGAGTCCTAGTCTTGTTTCCTTTGTATGAGAATATTCCTTATGCTTTCTTCATAAACCGGCCCACAATTAATATGAACCGGCCTTCTGGGCCTTGGGCCTTGTCATCCATGATCCGCCTGTCGGGTTACCACTGAGTGGTATTATTTAGGCAGCTTGCTAGTGAATCATTAAGTGTAAAATGTCTCTCAAGTAAACCACCAAGTCCGGCCGGGTTATAATTCCGGCCGATTGATACCGCGGGGGTATATCCCCGACATCATGCACATCATGCCAGAACTGAAAATTTGAAGATGTTCCTCTTTTATATGCATATTACCTATAGCCCCCAAGTGCCGGGTCATTATGTAATAATGAGCAGGGACTTTGTATATACTTCATTAAAAATAGCCTTGTATAATCTTGAAGAAATCCGGATTTGTTCATCCCAATCACTATGAAACTGAATATTCCATATTATGTAGCCCCCAAGTGCCGGGTCATTATGCAATATTGAGCAGGGACTTTGAAAATATGATCATGTGAACTTGAACAGCCATATGTAGCCCCCAAGTGCCGGGTCATTATGCAATAATGAGCATGGACTTTGTAGATATAATCATTGAAAATAACACTATATAATGTAACTTCCATCGTGGGGTTTGAATCCACGTCCACAAGGTTAAGAGCTTTGTGCTTTACCAACTGAGCAGTGGACCTTTCAATATAATGGATTAATACTTGTGTACCTTGAATTGTTGACAGGAGCAATTGGTAGCCCCCAAGTTCCGGTTTAGCTACATTTAGAAGGTGAACCGGTACTTCCAGATGAAGCAAATGATCTTTCCATTAGCCCCCAAGTGTCAAGTAGACAACTTGCTTGTGTGCTTGAGACTTGTGTATTTGATTTAATCTTAGTCTGAATAATGTAGACCCCAAGTGCCGGGTTGTAAGCCTGCAGCAACTCGGGACTATTCCTTTGTAGAATAAATCACTTCCATCGTTGAAATAATATCCATTGCGCTTTAAAGCGACTTTGAAAACCTCAATCATAATATTGATAACCATAATAGGAATCCAGCCATGTTGGCTATTGAAGAATGTAATCCGGTTTGAAGACCGGTTCCAATGATGTTTGATCACAATCGGGTCGGGTTTAATAAACACCGGTCATTATTTCATCTCATACTGGCGACTTATAGTCAAAACCAGGCCGGTTTAAGGAACACCGGTCATTATAACTGATCATATACTGCCAAATATATATATTTGAAAATAAAATACTTCATACCTGCGATCAAAATATGCTTGATATTCTTTAATCCGGTGAAACTTGCAATTTTCTGAGGGATTCTTTTGATAGATCCAATAATAATTCCGGGCTTTGATGATAAACTCCGGTTCATCTTGTTCTGCAAGACTTTGTTCAGAAATTTGTGGCTTGTTGCCTGATAGATGATCCAGGTTATAATGAACACTGGTTTACTCATGCTGGTATTAACGATCCAGACTTTTCACTTTACAGATATGTGGTCAGCTTCTGTAACTGTTCCACTCCGGTTTAAAGGGTTTAAAACACAAACACAAAAAAGATGCAAATTTTGCAAATAAGACCATGTAGTCGAGGCTTTTCAAGAGCTGCCAGGCTCAAAGCAAGGTTCAGCCAATCAATGGGACGTGGCATTATCCATCTTTCCCAGGGGGCCTAGCCAATCACTGAACGTGGCATTATCCAACTTTTCAGAGGGCCGAAAGAACCGCAAAAAAAAAACCAAGCCAATCAATGGGACGTGGTTTATCCAACACTCCCAGAGGGCCTAGCCAATCACTGAACGTGGCATTATCCAACTTTTCAGAGGGCCGAAAGAACCGTATATAAAAATTGATCCGATCACTGGGACATGGACGTTGCCATTCCCAAAGGGCCTCTAGGGTTCCTCCTGAACCGGTGGGTCAATTTAAACCAATCACTGAACGTGGATTTATCCAACTTTTCAGAGGGTCACCAGGGTTCCTCCTGAACCGGTGGGTAAATTCAAACCAATCACTGAACATGGAATTATCCAACTTTTCAGAGGGTCTCCAGGGTTTCTCCTGAACCGGTGGGTAAATTCAAACCAATCACTTAACGTGGAATTATCCAACTTTTCAGAGGGTCTCCAGGGTTCCTCTTGAACCGGTGGGTAAATCGTGAAGCGTCCTCTCTTCGAACCGGATATGATCTCATGTTCTTCAGAGAGTTTTTATTGCTTTTGAGTATATTCTGCAAAATCAGATAGACTGATGAAAGCATCTTATTTTCTTAATGAAAAATGATATATAATAAGAGAAATAACAATGTAGATGTACATCACCTGAGTAAATTTGAACCGGTATGTTGAATAGACCGGATCATAGGGCAGACAGTAAAACGACCGCAGTATCAGAGGCGGCTTAAACAGTTAAACCGGCTGTGGGGTTGTAAACCGGTGGAAACGAGCAAGTTGTCCCCCATGTTGTAAACCGGTGCGGATGCGTGAACCGGCCGTCCGCTTCATCAAGTAATGTGACACAAATAAAAATGCCATTGGAGAACGTTGCCAGTGCGTGCTTTGTTCCCGCAGTAGAATAATAATTTCACCTATGTATAAAACACAAATAAAGCAGTATAATGGTGCTCATAGGAGATAAAATGTCTTGATAAAGTATATAGGAGGGATAACACCTGATTTGCTTGAAGAACAGATGGGCCGGTCGGCGCCGACGGGCTAGTTGCCTTCCTCATTTTGAGCCGGCGTAGTCGTGAGAGACGGCCAGGGCGTTGCAAACCGGCGCGGTCGTGAAGGACGGCCGCGACGTTGTAAACAGGCGTGGTCGCGAGAAACGACCACGTTTGTTGTAAACCGGCGCTTGAATCCGTGGAATAATGACGATCATTTGTGTCGGACAATGTTTGGCGTGCCTCCACCTCCGTGGTATAATACCATTTTATAATGAATAATTTTCCTGCATATAGAATACAGCAGGGCGAGGAATTTTTGCTCGGATGAATTAATATGTGTTAAAAATAAATAGGAAATATATCACCTGATTCGCTCGGACAGCAGATGAGTCGGCAGCGGCATTGATGTAAACACAGCAACGGGGGTAGCGACTCGCACGTGTATCCGCCGGGTCGGTTTATCAGAACGGGTGCGGTACCAATGTGTTAGTATAAACCGGACCGCGGAAACGGAGGCGTGCGCACGTCCACTGGCGGAGGAGTTGGCCGCGGTGTTGGAGACCAGTGCCCGTGGGCGCGGACTGTCGGCCGGTGTGTTGATGTAAACCGGACCGCGACACACATGTTCGTGAAGCTGCGCAACAGAGCAGAGTTTGCCGCAGTCTGTGTATTCTTTCTAGCATCATGGTCATCTCTGGAGAATATTGTCTCTGGTCCCGATGCTGCTTAGCAGTCGTTCACCAGGAATTTTAACTTGTAGTGTAGATAGCCTTTCACGTGACATCAACTTGGAGCCCATGATATGCCTGGGAACTTGTGCCCTTGTAGCCTGTAGATAAACCAGTAGCCTCGGGTGTAAGCGATGACCAGACAAATCCAACTCGTGTCAATCTCGGTTACGGAAGCGCCCACAAGGAAAAAACTGTCGGATCTTGGTCTCGAAAAAATCGATCAGAACGAGTCATGGATCACGCGTGCGGCGGTGGTGGCGCGCAGAACATCGAACCCCAATCCCTCGATCTCATCATATCTGCCAATCTCCAAATTTAATCAGAATACCGAACGTAAACCGATGAATATGCCGGCTCTGTCCAAAGCTATCTCACGCCGGGTTATCCTGCACGCTCTCGTGCTGACACTTTTTCCATCTGATATCCCGTTGGCTTCTCGATCCCTGAAGAGTTCCCTTCAAGAACTCAACACCACCGTGCGCTGCCCCACGGTGGGCGCCAACTGTCGTGGAATTAACACGTCAGATGTCCGGATTAACCGACTTAGTGGTGAGGTCGCGCATCTATGTAGTAGCTTGAAGGGGTTGAGGGGAATCGAGAGACGCAATGCAAGACACGGATTTAGACAGCTTCGGGCCCCGGGAAACATCATCCGGTAATAACCCTACGTGCTGTTTGATGCTAGGTCTCATTATGATCTTCTTGGTCTCGCCGGTGAACCGGCTTTTTGTGTCTAACCCTAGAAACTTGTCTAAACCTCTCCTCTAAAACTTGTCTCTTGTCTAACTTGTCTAAAACTTGTCCTCTTTGGGGAGCCCAGCCCCTCCTTATATATGTTGAAGGGGCGGTTCACATGACTAGTCCTAGTAGGTCTAGGATTGATCTATTACAAGGAGTCCTAGTCTTGTTTCCTTTGTATGAGAATATTCCTTATGCTTTCTTCATAAACCGGCCCACAATTAATATGAACCGGCCTTCTGGGCCTTGGGCCTTGTCATCCATGATCCGCCTGCCGGGTTACCAGTGAGTGGTATTATTTAGGCAGGTTGCTAGTGAATCATTAAGTGTAAAACATCTCTCAAGTAAACCACCAAGTCCGGCCGGGTTATAATTCCGGCCGGTTCATACCGCGGGGGTATATCCCCGACATCATGCATATCATCTACGCATAGACCTGGCTCATGATGCCACTGTTGGGTTACGTAGTATTTTCAAAATTTTCCTACGATCACGCAAGATCTATCTACTAGATGCATAGCAACGAGGGGGAGAGTGTGTCTACGTACCCTCGTAGACCGGGAGCGGAAGCGTCAAGTGACGCGGTTGATGATCCAACCGATCAAGCACCGAACGTACGGCACATCCGCGTTCAGCACACGTTCAGCTTGATGGCGTCCCACGAGCTCTTGATCTAGTTGCGCTTCACGGGAAAGTTTCGCCAGCACGACGGCGTGGTGACAGATATGATGTATCTACCGGCGCAGGGCTTCGCCTAAGCACTACAACGGTATGACCGAGGTGTGTTTCTGTGGAGAGGGGCACCGCACACGGCTAAAACAATTCAACTTGTGTGTCCTAGGGTGCCCCCCTATCCTCATATATAAAGTAGCAAGGGAGAGGCCGGCCCTTGAGGGGGCGCGCCAAGTGTGGGGAGTCCTACTAGGACTCCCAAGTCCTAGTAGGATTCCCCTTTCCTTTCCGGAGTAGGAGAGAAGGAAAGAGGTGGAGAGGGAGAAGGAAAAGGGGGCTGCACCCCTTGTCCAATTTGGACCAGAGGGGAGGCGCGCGCCTCCTTCCTTTTGGCCTTTCTCCTCTATTCCCGTATGGCCCAATAAGACCCATATACTCCGAAAAATACCCGAATCACTCGGAACCTTTCCGATGTCCGAATATAGTCGTCCAATATATCGATCTTTACGTCTCGACCATTTCGAGACTCCTCGTCATGTCCCCGATCTCATACGGGACTCCGAACTCCTTCGGTACATTTAAACTCATAAACTCATAATACCGATCGTTATCAAACGTTAAGCGTGCGGACCCTACGGGTTCGAGAACTATGTAGACATGACCGAGACTCATCTCCGGTCAATAACCAATAGTGGAACCCGGATGCTCATATTGGCTCCTACATATTCTACGAAGATCTTTATCGGTCAAACCGCATAACAACATACGTTGTTCCTTTTGTCATTGGTATGTTACTTGCCCGAGATTCGATTGTCGGTATCTCTATACCTAGTTTAATCTCGTTACCGGAAAGTCTCTTTACTCGTTCCGTAATACATCATCTCGTGACTAACTCATTAGTCTTTTGCTTGCAATGCTTATTATGATGTGCATTACCGAGAGGGCCCAGGGATACCTCTCCGACACTCGGAGTGACAAATCCTAGTCTAAATCTATGCCAACACCACGAACACTTTCGGAGACACCTATAGAGCATCTTTATGATCGCCCAATTATGTTGTGACGTTTGATAGCACACAAGGTGTTCCTACGGTATTCGGGAGTTGCATAATCTCATAGTCATAGGAACATGTATAAGTCATGAAGAAACCAATAGCAGTAAAACTAAACGATCATAGTGCTAAGCTAACGGATGGGTCTTGTCTATCACATCATTCTCCTAATGATGTGATCCCGTTGATCAAATGACAACTCATGTCTATGGTTAGGAAACATAACCATCTTTGATCAATGAGCTAGTCTAGTAGAGGCATACTAGGGACACTCTGTTTTTTCTATGTATTCACACATGTACTAAGTTTCCGGTTAATACAATTCTAGCATGAATAATAAACATTTGTCATGATATAAGGAAATATAAATAACAACTTTATAATTGCCTCTAGGGCATATTTCCTTCCCTCGGGCGGTTGTGGCCGTTATGGTGATTCGAATGGCGGCGACGAGTCCTCGGACGTGGCAGCGGGGGTAGCTAACAGGGGAGCTAGAGCTCAAGGGAAGAGGGGAGGATGTGGGGGCTCACAGAGGGCCGGTAGGGGGCTCAGGGGAGCCAGAGGGGTGCCGGAGTTGAGAGGATTGACGACGACGTAGCAGTGGCATCCGATGAAGGGGGTCGAGGCAGACGGCGTCAAGGCGGCTCGCCGGCTCCAATCGAGTGGCTCGGGCGATGGAGAAGATGACGGTGATCCTCCTGGACAGCAGCTCGGGCGCCGGGGTGCTCGGTGGCCACGAGGGCGCGAGTGGACGCCGGCGATGGCACTCGGGAGAGAGGGGAGAAGCGGATCCGGGGCGAGAGGGGGATGGGAGGGAACTAGGGTTCATCCGGGGGTGAGGGGGCCTTTTATCCAGCGCGGGCAACTGCGGGATGGCCGGCATGTGGCGGATCCCCGCCATGGACGATGCTCAAGCGGCCACCACGCTCGAGTGAACAGGAGGAAGAAGGAGAGCGTGCTAGTGGGCTGGGCCAACTGGGCTAGCTAGCTCGGGTGGGCCGAAGCCCAGGTGAGGCAGGGGTGTCCTCTCTCTCTCTCTCTCCTGTGCTTTTTTCTTTTCTTTTAAAGCTTTTCTCTTATGCAATTTGCTTAGCCACCTTTTGAGTTTTGTAAAATAAGTGACTAAGCTCAATAATTATAGTGCAATAATACCTAACACCAAAAACTAATTTGAGGGGAAAATACCACTGCATAAATAATTTAGATTAATTAAAAGGTTACTAAATGTTGTTGTTAGCCAATGTTTTAGATTGCTAGAGTCACTTAAGTAAAACAATTAATATTGATTATGTTTTTATAATTGCTTCTAGATTATTTGCAGCATTATGAACATTTTAGATTTTATGTTTAAAAACTTTTATTTTTGACTTAAATTTAAATTTGAAATTGGACCGGATTCGAACCAACGCGAGTTTAACAATAGTAATCGAAGTGACCTGGCATCATTACGAGAGGGTTACTGTAGCTTGATTACCCGGGCGTCACAGCAAACCCCTATGCATAGATTCCCAAGGTCGCGGAACCCGCAAGTTGATCACCAAAACATACATCAAGTGGATCACGTCATATCCCATTGTCACCACAGATAAGCACATGCAAGACATACATCAAGTGTTCTCAAATCCTTAAAGACTCAATCTGATAAGATAACTTCAAAGGGAAAAGTCAATTCATCACAAGAGACTAGAGGGGGAGAAACATCATAAGATCCAACTATAATAGCAAAGCTCGCGATACATCAAGATCGTGCCATCTCAAGAACACGAAAGAGAGAGAGATAAAACACATAGCTACTGGTACATACCCTCATCCCCGACGGTGGACTACTCCCTCCTCGTCATGGAGAGCGCCGGGATGATGAAGATGGCCACCGGAGAGGGATTGCCCCCTCCGGTAGGGTGCCAGAATGGGTCTAGATTGGTTTTCGGTGCAACAGAGGCTTTCGGTGGCAGAACGCCCAATCTAGGTTACTTTCCGGAGGTTTCTGTATTTATAGGATTTTTTGGCGTAGGTCTCATGTCAGGGGGGTCTCCGGGCTGTCCACGAGATAGGGGGGCTCCCACTTGGGTTGGGCGCGCCCCCCACCCTCATGGGCAGCCTGTGACTCTCCTGGCCCAACTCTTTTACTCCTAGGGCTTCTTTTGGTCCATAAAAAATCATCAAAAATTGGCACGTCAATTGGACTCCATTTGATATTCCTTTTCTGTAAAACTCAAATAATAGGAAAAAATAGAAATTGGCACTAGGCTCTGGGTTAATAGGTTAGTCCCAAAAATCATATAAAATTGTATATAAAAGCACATAAAACATCCTAGAATGATAATATAATAGCATGGAACAATCAAAAATTATAGATACGTTGGAGACGTATGAGAACTCAATCCTTCACATATCTGCTTTCATAGTGATGTGTGAAGCTTTTCTCCGCGTCCCCCCACACTTCGGCCTGTGGCTCAAGACCTTCAACATGAAGCCGAAGGTGGTGGACGAGGAACATGTAGAGTGAGGGGGCGCTATGATTAGTAAGCTCCCGAACGCTACTTGTCCCAAGGGCTCGTTCGTGGCGACGAACAAGGTCTGGCAGCAGGAGTGGTTCTACATCACCGAACCCCGCGACACCAACCGGGCGGCGGAGCCTGCATTCAGATCCGGACCCCCAGAAAGGCTAACATCCTGGACCAAAAATGGTCTGGACTGGGGTTCGCACACTGAGGTGATGACTCTTGTGAGACGTGTGTCCGGTGTGATCTCCAAGGGGCACCTGCTCTCCTCCGTGGTCCAGGTGATGCTGACTTGACTCGTTCTCCCTTGCCAAAGTTGTGATTCCTCCCTATGGGAGTTCGATCCGGCAGGAGACAAGCCACTGAAGCATCTCTTCGGCTCTACGCACAAAGAGATCTGGAAGCACCTCTTCAAGAGCCAGAAGGAATGGCCCGAAGAGGACGAGGATGCGGGCTTCAGCACTGAAGTTTCCACCACAGAGGTAATAATGATCCTTGCCGAACACATACCCTTTCCCTTATTTAATGATAATTATAGTTGGAATTTTTACGTGATATACAGGGCTGGACGAAGAGGGCGACTCGGATCAAGTGTCCGGCGCCTCTTCCCGAAGACCCAGCATTGCCTCTATTGACGGCGATGCTCGTTCCGGCGCCGTACAAGGCGCCGACCAAGAAGCCCAAGAAGTTGAAGGGCTAGGGGACTAGGGATAGACCCCGCCTACGGGCAAGAAGCCCGAAGACCTCCAAATCCTCTCTTCTGACGAGGTAGAGGAAGATGATGAGGAGGTAGAGGAGGAAGAAGAAGTGCCTCTTGCGCAAGGCAAGGGGAAGAAGAGGGGGCCGCCGCTGACGCGGGCACGGCCGCGCCCCAGAGGAAGCTAAAGCTCGGAGATAGTTCAGATTCGTCTGAACATAGCTTCGTGGTGAAGCCTAGGGAGAAACCCCTGCCCAAATCGTAAGTTTATCCGGATTGACTATTTCACCTTTGTTTATTCAGTATTTGTGATATCTACCTAGTATTCTTCTCCTGCTAACCTACAGCCCTCCCGGTGTAAACCCCGACGTTACATCATCGGAGGGGAACTCTCTGGCGCCTAGGGAGACGGAGAGTGACCCGCCAATCTGGGATCCATCGCCCGTAATCGGCGGGGACACCGGAGTGTCGTCCCAGCGGGTTCTCTCTGCCCAAGGATATGAGGGCAGGGCAGGAGACGGGGCGGCCGAGGGTAATACCTCGACGGCCGCTGACCACGGGGAAACGGCCCCCATGGAGACCGAAGACGTGGGGCCCAAAGAATCCGGGGCTCCACCGAATACCATCTTGGAGCCTAGCGCGGCTCCCGGGTCGGAAGACCTGGCTCCTCAAGCGAAGGAGGATACGGCGGCGCCGGGAGTTAATCCGGAGGCGCCGGATTCTATGGAGGGAGCTCTTCAAAGTGCTCTCATCATTGAAGAACACCACACCGTGATGGGTGCGGTGATGAAGAAGATTCAGTCCGTCAAGGGTGGACTGAATGAAGCCTTCAACAGCCTTTTGACAGGCTTTGAGGTAATCAATGTAATGATTTTTTATAGAATTTTTATTTATAATGCACATGTATAACTAGTAGCCCCTGATGCTTTGTGTGATTCTGGAAAGAATCGGACGAAGTATCCATATTGTAGCATTCTTATAGAGCCGAACTGTTCGTGCAGGCTTCACTAGTTGCGGCAACTACGCGAGACGCGGAAGTTGCTGAACTAAACCGGAAGCTCGAGGTGGCTAATGTAGACCTCGGTCGTGTGAACCTATGTTTTGATGAAATGCAAGGTATGCGGATTCTATAAAATGTCAATAAGACCTGATTAATTGAGTATGTACAAACTCTAATGTTATATTCTGTGTTACAAAGTTGGCGCCGAGGAGCTCGAGGCCCTTAGGGGCGAGGTTGCTAAGGCCAAGAAGGCGGCCGAGGCAAACCAGGCAGCCGCTGATAAAGCGGCTGTCAAATTGGAGGCCGTGAAGGCGGAGTGCGAGAAGCACAAATCTCGGGTGTCCGAAGTTGAGGTCGAGCTCCAAGATGCCATCCGTAAGTGTGAGGCATCGGAGAAGAAAGCTTCGGAGCAGGCGACCGAGCTGGCTGCGGGAGTAAAGTCCTCCCAGGATGCGCGAGGCGAGGCGTGCCGTGCCTGCGAGGAAATCAACCAAGCACGACAGATAGCATCTGGTAAGATATTTCTCTTACAGAGCATCTTTGGAAGGCGGAAGTATATTGCGCTGACATGATTGTGGAGTTCTCCAGGCGTGTTTGCTGATCTTCCGAGGAGCAGTGCAGATGCCGCTTCATACTTCCATGCCCAGGAGGGGAACGACATGGAGAAACTGTTTTGGTCGCAGTTCTATGCGCCACAACATCCAGTGCCCCTCAACAACCAGATGAAGCAGCTGGTCGAGCTGCACAACATGGCGGGTTCGGCCATGAAGGACTTAATAGTCCGCCTATGGCCCGCTGAGCCAATCCTAAGTAGTTACGTCGGATTGGTGAAGCGGCTTGTTGAGGCGAGTCCACGGGTCGACGTATTAACGCGGTCGGCTTGCATAGAAGGTGCTCGGATGGCCTTCGCTCGCGTCAAAGTGCACTCGGCGAAGATGAATGCAGTGCATATAGCTACTGCTGGCCTGCCCGTAGGCAAGGAGCACCGCAAGCCGGAGAAGTACTTCGAGGACGTCGTCGAGGGCGCCCGCCTTGTAGAAGGCCAGTGTTCAAAAGATGTTGTTTTCGAATGATTGTATCCAGATGTCAAGACTATGCTTATGAATCCAGTGTTTATAACTTTTGCGCTATTTATAATATCAGCGTCTTTTTTACCTCCTATGTGACTGTTTATCTAAATCTGAAAGTTTCCAGTCGTCGGCTTCAGCCCCCAGGTACATAGTACTAGGGTGTTAGGTCATATGCAAATACACTCTTTATCCAACGTCTTGGTCCGTATAGGAGGTGTATGCGCAGCGAATCAGGCAATCAGACTATGCGGCGTTATTGCTTTCACTTAGTCATAGGAGTTTGACAAGTGGGGCTTGGTACTAGCCCCTGGTGCGGATAATATTTCCGAAGCAAGGAATCCTTTTGCACCTGGCTGGGCGAAAGACCAACCCTTCGTATAACATAGGGTAGATCTCTATCGATCGTAGTATAACACTAAGTCGCCGGATTGTGGACCAGGTTCTTGCTTATCGTGACAGTCAGTTTTCGTCTTTCTCTACTGAGGTACTTGATCGTACTAGCCAGAAGTACTATCGCAGTAGTTCTCTGTTTACACCCGAGCCGAACAATCAGGAACGCAGGGGTAAGCACACGAGCCGAGCAACCCAACTATTAACCTAAGACATGATTCAGAACTGATGCATATAATGCAAATATCCAGGACGCCGAACACTCCCTATAGGTGTTCGATCTTTTCAGCATATACCAGGGTTGACTATAGCCCCTGGTAGTAAACCCTTATTGACAAGGCACATATGGCAATCTAATGCGGGAAAAGAACATTCCATGGTGAGTGAATAAAACTCTGGATATTAAAAAAAACTGTTCTATTAATATACATCTATAGCACAGCGAGCCGCAAACTTTTACATATGATGCCGAGGACCTTTTTTGGACATTTTACATGCCAAGAAGGTGTGTAAGAAAGAGAAAAAAAGGTTTACACAGGGTCTTAATCTAAAGAGAAACCTTAGTGTGGGTCCCTACTGCATATCTGCGCCATTTTCTCCTCTATAATGTGTCCTTGAAGGTGCGAGTACGATGGCCATCTGTAGAAAAAGAAATAAACCTGGAAACGAAGAAGTCAATCTGGTGTGGCCAAATAAGTCTGGTTCATTTTAATGGACCAAAAGAAGATAAGTTTAAAGTCCGAATAGGGTCTAGCCGAACTACGGACTGTATGCAGGTGCCCCTGGTCGCCGCCCAAGGAATTTTTTGGGCATAATTATGTACTCGAGGCACATATGCTATCAGCTTATGGGGTAGTCGGCGGGGGCATAGCTTTCAGTTTTGCTCAGGTTCATCTGAGCTGCCGCACTGAGGCGTGCGCCGGACACGTTTAGTTGTGTCCGCTGTTGATAGAATATTCGGCTTGAATTGGCCGCATTGTACTTCGGCTGCTAAGGCCGCACTGTCTTCCTCCATACGGAGAGAGCGCGCCATATTTCCATGACCGTGATAACGCCACGTGGTCCGGGCATTTTGATCTTTAAATAGGCATAATGCGGGACTGCATTAAAGCAGGCGAAGGCCGTCCTTCCGAGTAGAGCGTGATAGCCACTTCGGAACGGAGCTATGTCGAAGAGTAGTTCTTCGCTTCGAAAGTTGTCGGGAGAACCGAATACAACCTCCAATGTTAAAGAGCCTGTGCAGGGAGCTTCGACGCCCGGTCGTGCTGCTTGGCTTGATTCTTGATGGGTCGATCCCCATTTTGTGGACAGTGTCCTCATATATCAGATTAAGACTACTGCCACCGTCCATAAGGACTCACGTTAGATGGTATCCATCTATTATTGGGTCGAGCACTAAGGCAGCCGAACCCCCATGCCGAATAGTAGTCGGATGATCCCTACGATCGAAAGTGATTGGACAAGCTGACCATGGGTTGAATTTTGGGGCGACGGGCTCAATGGCATAAATGTCTCAGAGTGCGCGCTTGCGCTCCCTCTTTGGGATATGAGTGCCATATATCATGTTCACTGTTTTGACCTTCGGTGGAAATTTCTTCGGTCCCCCTATATTCGGTTGGCGAGGTTCATCCTCGTCTTCGCTCTGAGGCTCCTTCCCCTTGTGTTCGGCTTTTAGCTTGGCGGCCTGCTTGAAAACCCAACAGTTACGGTTGGTGTGATTGGCAGGTTTTTCTGGAGTGCCATGGATTTGGCAGGGCTTGTCTAATATTCTGTCCAAACCTGATGGACCATCTTTGTTGCCTTTGAATGGCTTCTTCCGTTGATCGGGTCTGGAGCCACTGAATCTGGCGTTTACCGCTGTATCATCTGGGCTTCCAGGATTGTTTCGACACTTGTTTTTATTTTATCGTGGCTTTCCATTGCCGTCCCTAGCTTCAGATGTTGCAGGGTCGCTGGTGCTGCTACGAGCTAACCAGCTATCCTCACCCACGCAAAAGCGAGTCATGAGTGTAGTTAGAGTTGCCATTGTCCTCGGTTTTTCCTGTCCAATGTGTCTGGCTAGCCATTAGTCCCGGATACTGTGCTTAAATGCCGCTAAGGCTTCAGCGTCCGGACAGTCGATGATCTTGTTATTGTTAGTGAGAAACCTGTTCCAAAGCTTGCGGGCTGACTCCCCGGGTTGTTGGATGATGTGACTTAAATCATCAGCGTCCGGGGGCCGCACATAAGGCCCTTGAAAATTGGCCCGAAAAGCGTCCTCAAGTTTGTCCCAACTCCCAATGGAGTTTTCTGGGAGACTATTTAGCCAGTGCTGAGCTGGTCCTTTTAGCTTGACGGTAAATATTTGATGGCGTGGAGATCATCTCCTCGAGCCATGTGGATGTGAAGAATAAAATCTCCTATCCAGACGGCAAGATCCATCGTTCCATCGTACGCTTTGATGTTCACGGGTTTAAACCCTTCTGGGAAATCTTGACCCAGGACCTCATCGATAAAGCATAGAGGGTGTGAAGCTCCTCTGTATCTTGCTATATCGTGGTGTATGTCCGATGGTTGTGGTGTTCGGTATTGACCCCAAACTAGTATGTCACTGGCGCGATTGGCTTGATAGCCGCCGTCCCGTGCGGGAGCTCGGTCTCTTGGTCCGAATATGGATCTGGTCTTGCTAGATTTTTTGTTTAGGTCCTCATGCAGATCATGCTTTCGGACTTGGGGTGCACCCTCCTTTCCTTTATGGGGTAGGGGTTTGTTTACGCCATTGCTAGCGACTCTATCCCGTCCGCGAGGTGGTTGGTCCGGCTTGTCGGCGGTGTTATTTTTCGGTAGGACGGGCGCGACAGCCTCGTCGTTGAATTCTAGCAGCAGCTTGCGCTTGGGATAGCCCTTCGTTTGGCCGTTAAAGCCATGTTTCTGTTCGGCATCTAGCACCTCATTTCATCTATCGTTGAGCGTGTCCTGTGCAGCTCAAAGCTGTCTCTGCTGCTTTTTTAGGCTCCGTGCGATGGTTATAAGCCGCCGGTGGATGCGTCTTTGTTCAGAGGGTTCTTCTGGGACGGTGTACTCATCGTCATCCGGACTAACCTCTTCTTCGGAGATCGGTTCGTAGTCACCGTCTTCGGCATCACTGTCATCAGGCTATGGTTTCGGACTCTATTCGTCGTCCTCTCGCTCCTCCTGCTCTATCTCTGGATCTGTGGGGTCTTTGGCTTGTTCCAGAATATCACCGTCATTAATCACGGTGTTGCTGTCCTTTCCTTTACGGGATTTTGTTCGGCATTTTGGACGCCGACGCTTGGGAGGTTCTTCGGCAGGTTTATCCTCGGGATTGTTTTCACCGTTGCCTTCCGCCTCTTTGGCTGTGTCCACCATATACACGCCGTATGAGGACGTAGCTTTCCACCGCCCTGTTATGGGCCGGCTTTGATCTGTATCTGCTTCAGCTTCAAGGTCCATCTCGTTGAATTCTTCTGAAGCGTAGTCGAGTAGATCGGTTAGGTCTTCAACCGTGGCTACCAAGTGGGTGGTGGGTGGGGAACAAAATTCTTCATCCCACTGGGTATAGCGTGGTTGTTCATCAGCCTCCAGTTCAAACCGAATATAGTGCGGCTGTGTGTTCTCGTCCAAGGAGAGAGATCTTAACGACCTTAACATGTCGCCAAGTGGTGAGTGCTGGAAAATATCTGCAGCACAAAATTCGATATGCGCCTCATTGGATTTGAGGGGCGCAGTGACGCGCAGTTCAGAATCCAAGGCCAGAGCTAAGTCCGGGGTTCCGGTAACACAGACCCCATCAGTTGGGACCATGTGCGGCTCTAACACCATAGAGTTTGCTGCTCCCGTGGTGGGGTTGTGACACAATCCATTCTGGATCTAGGGCCAGAATTGTTACAGGTGTTATTTCCTGATCCGGTGACGGAGTTAAGTCCTGATCATCGTGGTGGCAGAGAGGGGTTGCCGCTGGCTCGAACCCAGTAAAGATCAAGTCTCCATGGATATCAGCAACGTAGTTCAAGCTACCAAATCTGACATGGTGGCCTGTGGCGTAGCTCTCGATCTGCTCAAGGTGGCCTTCAGTGTTGGCACGAAGCGTGAAGCCGTCAAACACGAAGAGTTGGCCAAGAGAGAAGATCCCTTCGACGTCGCCGTTGTAGTTGTCGACGTAATCCATTAATCCTTCTGTTGACGACATAGTGGAACTCTCAATTAAAGCACCAATGTCGGTGTCAAAATCGGCGGATCTCGGGTAGGGGGTCCCGAACTATGTGTCTGAAGATCGATGGTAATAGGAGGCTGGGGACACGATGTTTACCCAGGTTCAGGCCCTCTCGATCGAGGTAAAACCCTACTTCCTTCTATATTAATATGAGTGAATATGTGTATAAGAGTTGATCTACCTCGAGATCGTAAAGGCTAAACCCTCAGTCTAGCCTATGAGGATTGTATGATTCTGTTTCTAGCCTCTACGGACTAAAACCCTCCGGTTTATATACACATCGGAGGGGCCTAGGGTTTGTACATTTTGTCTTGCAGAGGAAGGTAAATCTACACCCGAGCCTAAAACTTGCCATTACAAGAATTCAGGAGTCATATCCTGATATGAGAGATGATCTTATATAGCAATCTTCATGGCCCACCAGTCCGGCTCACCAGGAGTTTGTCTGGCCACATGAGGACCCCCCGATCCAGGACTCCCTCACCCATAGCTATCTATCAGATTTGCTCCTTTCGGACGCCATCATGCGAATGTTCTCGCAAACGTAGTATGCACATAGTTTAGTCCCCAGTGCGTGCTTCAGGGCCTTTACGAGAATGGAATTTAGTCTGATAATAAATAATCAAGCATGATAATTAATTGTATTGAAACAAGAATTAAAGAGATATCTAGCTACTACTACTTAATTACTTACCTTAGGTCGAAACCAATACAACTTTTTTGCCATTTGCTTGGAGTCACTTTGATGAACTTTTCCCAAGCCCTGCCCGCTGGCAAAGAAAATGAATAAAGGGGTTACTAAATAGTTGATATCAGGAAATGATGAACTAAATAGGCCGAGATATAGTTAATAATGATTGAAATTACATGTCGACTATGTGACACCCCAAGACCGATGCGCCAGGTGTCAGCCAATCATTCGTTGTCGTTGCCATGTCATCTGCTTGCGTGTGCATCTTTGCCTTCTCATCATGTGCATTGTGTCTTCATGTTTTCATATCTTGCATCCGTCCGAGACCCCCTCGTCCTTTCCGTTGTCCATTCTGAGCCCAGACACACTCGCACGTGCCCGCGGCACCTCCGTTTATTTATTTTATGAGTGGCCGAAAAACGTTCTCGGAATGGGATGAAACTTGGTGTGTGGTCTTATTATAGTGTAGACAGGCCGCCTGCCAAATTTCATCGCATTCGGAGCTCGTTTGATAGCCCAACGGATAGATATAATGGCACTAGTCGCCGGCTAAATCGTCGGACATTTTCGGTCTCCGAAAACCCCCACGGGCCTCTCTCCTCTCCTCTCATCTCAGCCCACACCCCTCTACACAGCCCACTAGGCCTAGCCTACTCCCCCTCTGCTCCGGTGCCGTTGGATCGTGATCCGATGGCTCCGAAACGGCCTAAAACACCTAACCCTAGACCCCCTGTACCCTATTTAATCAGCCCCTCCATGCCATTTTGGGCATCCTAGCCTTCCCCTACCCCTAGCCTCCTTCCTCCTCGAAATCTGCGCAACCAACCCCTCCTCCTCCTCCAAATTCTGGTGCCTCCACCTCACTAGCGCCACTTGGCAAGCCCCCATTGGCCGCCGCCAGCTGAGTCATCGCTCTGGGCTAATCTCGGCGCACCACCTGGCCTCCCCCGCTTCCCACCGTGCCAGGCCCGTCACCGGCCCGCCCCCGGGCCGGATCTGGGCCCCGAGGCCCGCGAGCGCCGCCGCCCGAGCCCGCCTCTCCGCCTCCTCCCGCGAGCAGCTCCGCCGCCTACGCCTTCCCGCCGCCGCATCGTCCGTCACCTCAGGCCTGGCCCAAGCGCCGCCCCGCCGGTTGCTCTCTGGGCCCGAGCGCCCCAAGGCCCGCTCCCCGCCACCGTTGGCTCACCGCCGGACCTCGTCGCCGAGCTCCGCCCGCGGCCGCAGTGCCTCGCCACCGGCCAGATCCGGCCTCCGCCGCCGGGATCAGGCCTCCCCGACCTCCTCCGACCCCTCCGCGCCCACCTGTCGTCGTCCTCACCACCGGGGTGGCCTCGCCGTCGCCCCACACGTCGTTGTCGCCGGCTAGCCGCGGCCATGGCGTCTTCGCCCGAGCCGGACATGTCCGGAGGAGCCGGACATGTCCGCCTCTCCTCTCCGTCTCGCTGACATATGGGACCCGCATCCAGCCACCGACGGACACGTCCGCTCCAGCCCGGACACGTCCGCCCCTCCGGAGGTCTTTTTCTTCTAGGTCCCCAAAACTTCATATTCTTATGCATACTTTACGATGCTGTAACTTTTTGTGTGCTTATCCAAATGATGCATGTAATATGTCAAATGATCGTGGTGATATGCTCTTCACTTTGTTCCATTTTGGCATGTTTGTTTGAGTTCATCTTGGTGCCCTAATCATCGTGGCAAGAGTGCTACTTGTTTAAAACTGATGTTAACTGTAATTTTGTTGCATGCTTGTGAGGTTGATAACTTTGTGCATGTTGGTCCAAATGGAGCATATGATATGTCAAAATGTTCATTGTGAAGTGCTCTACATGTTGGTTGCTGTAGAATTCAAGTTAGGTGTCATATTACCATGTTAATCTCTGTTGCAAAAGTGCATTTGGCTGTTAAGTGCTGAAACTTGTTATGAGATGCTGTTTTGACTTGCTCATTGCTATTGATGTGTTTGTCTTCATGCCACATGTCTATATGTTTTAGAAGCCCAATCATATGGTCTTTTCTGTGGTGCAATTCATTTTCCATGATATGCCTTGAGGTGACTTAAACAAGCTTGTAAACATTCCATGTTGTTGTTACTATTTTATACTTAGTGAAAAAACTGCCAAGTCTGGAATCTGTTAACCTGATGCCATGTTTGCTTGATGCCCCACTCAATTCCATGCTTGTTTTGGAGTGGGCAATGATCATGTCTTGTTGTCCATGTTATTGTCTATCCATTCATGCCCTTACTTGCACATATGACCTGTTGTAGCTTATTTATTTCTTGCTCTCAAGTTGCTATGAATTTTACCTGTCAGCCTGTTATCAGCATGATCAATTTGGTGAAGCTTGTTGTTATTGATCCATGCCTCCTATGTAGTTGCTCCAATGGAGTTGTTTGATGTATGTTATGTCTACTACATGTCCATGATCTTTATGTTCTTAATAGAGTTTATATGCTTGTTGTTTGGTGCCTCCGAAGGCAGCATCGTGATGATGTTTTTGCCTTCCCAGATTTTGACTATGTCTGGATAAATTTATTGCAACTTGCCATGCTTGTTTAATTGTGTTCCAGCAAGCTTTTGGGTGTGTTCTAAGTTCATGCTTGTTAAGTATCATGTCTACTTAACATCCATGCTTCTTGTTATCATGTTTGGGTGTTGTGGCATATATTTACCTTGCTCCAAAGTTGCTATGTGGCTGTTAACTTCAGCTTTGCACTGTAATTTGTTTTGCTCGTATCTTTTAGCCCGTTGCTCCGTTTTGAGTGTGTCCTATATGAAACTTGTGTGATTTTGCATGGAGAAGCATAATATCATATTGTTTTCATGTTTGGAGTGAGTTTGCTTGATGTTTGGGTGCATCTTGCACCGTTGCCATCTTTGACTTGTTTTGCTCATATCTTCTAGGTCGTAGCTCCGAATTAAACAAACTTTATATGAAACTTGACTAGCATTTCGTGTAGATCATCATGGTGCACGTTAACTTGCTGTTTAAAAACTTGAACATAAGGTTTGTTTAGATCTGGACTAATTTCAAATTATGCATATGAGGACTTACCGGATTTGCTATATGTAGTTTCCGGCCTCATTTAAACTTGTTGGCTTGTGTTGTTCTTGTGTGCTTCATCCCTTGCCATGTTTTGCATCATATAGAATTGTCTTGCACCATACTTGGTTGAGCATCTTGTCATGTTCTCGTGTTGTGTGTTTACCGTGTTGTGTGATTTCTTCTCGCTAGTTCTTTTACGTTGCGTTCGTGAGGATTCGTTCGACTTCACGTGGTTCGTATTCAAGGCTTCTTCTTCGTCTACTTCATGGATCCGTTATTCTTCCTTGCGGGATCTCAGGCAAGATGACCATCACTTTGGATACCTTTACTATCATTGACATGCTTAGTTGTCTCGATGCTATCGTTACATGTCGCGCTACCCATCTTTATTGTCAGCCCCTCTCCTTGTTGCCATGAAACCTCTAACCTTTGACACCTTCCTAGCAAAACCTTTGTTTGGCTATGTTACCTGCTTGCTCAGCCCCTCTTATAGCGTTGTTAGTTGCAGGTGAAGATGAAGATCGTTCCATGTTGGAACTTGTTGTTGGAATATCACAATAAGTCTTATATATATTAACACACCTATATACTTGGCAATGGGTGGAAGGCTTGGCCTTTTGCTCGGTGTTTTGTTCCACTCATACCACCTTAGGAGCCGATAAACCGGCATTATGTTCCTTGATTTTGCGTTCCTTACACGGTTGGGTATATGGGGACCCCTTGACAGTTCATCTTTGAATAAAACTTCTCCAGCAAGGCCCAACATTGGTTTTAATTTGCTCATAATAACAACTTAATTAATTAATTAATTGCATAGGGAGTTAGCGCTACCCGAGGATTCTTTCTACATAGCAGGGGGGCCAGTGCTGATGGTGTTGGTCCCAAACGGGGGTTATGCGGGGCCACCACGGGGAAACTCAAGGATTGGTTTTACCTGTAGACGAGATACGCGCGGCTACTATCAGGGTGTCGACACACCGGGAGGTCTTGCTGGACTTGTTTTACCATTGTCGAAATGTCTTGTGCACCGGGAATTCCGAGTCTGATCGGGCCTTCCCTAAGATAAGGGGTAATATTCTTATTATCTCTGCTGATCGTGAGAGCTTGTGATGGGCTAAGTTGGGACAGCCCTGCAGGGTTATGATCTTTCGAAAGCCGTGCCCGTGGTTATGTGGCAGATTGGCATTTGTTAATGTCCGGTTGAAGAAAATTTGTCAGAGGATCCGAAGTAAAACACACCACCGCGTGAGTAACCGTGACTGTCTCTTTTCACTTTGAGAAGAGAACACGGTGGGGTTATGTTTGACTCATAGGTAGTTCCGGATCTTTAGCGATCACTACTAGTTTGCGACTGTTTGCGTAGATGCTCATCTTATTTTTGTACTCGTAAGTTAGCCACCATACATATTGCTTAGCCGCTGCTGCAACCTCACCACTTTACCTCTTCCTACCCATTAAGCTTTGCTAGTCTTGATACCCATGGTTATGGGATTGCTGAGTCCTCGTGGCTCACAGTTACTGCAACAACAGTTGCAGGTATAGGTTTTCGATGTCTTGACGCGAGAGCGATGTCTTTTGCGTTGGAGTTCTTTCTTCTTCTTCTTCTTCAGTCTTGGGTTAGGTTCCTGGTCGGCAGCCTGGGATAGCAGATGGATGTCGTTGTGCTTTTCATGTTTGCATCCGTAGTCGGATGCCTTGTATTGATGTTGTTGTATTCATGTGACTTGTATGTATTGTTGTATCCCCCATGTATGTATGTAATGGTACGATGTAATGATATCCATCTTGCTAAGCGCCTGAGTTGCGATTGTGCCCCAATCACGTAAGCGTCACGTGATCGGGATAGAATCGCATCTTGGGCCTGACAGACTATCCCCTTCAAGATGGTGTAGTCACTTTGTTTTCTCCATAGTGAGTTCGGTACTTCAACTGTTCCTTCTTCAACTTTAATGATTAACAAGATCCAGTGGTAACTGCATGCGCACACATTTGCATGTCTTAATTAAGCGGGCATGTGCATAACACTCATCAACTACCCTAAACCCTATACACTTAATTATTAACATCTAGCTAGCTAGCTAGTAAGCAAAAACAGAATTTGTAGTACAAGACAGTGTCACTCACAGGAAGTTGTAAGGAAGTACTATATCTTCATTGGTATTGTGGCGCTTCAAGAACTCTAGCATGTTGTCCTCTACATCTTTTTTATTATAATTGTAACTCCATGTCTGTTCATTAATGGTATTTGGGTCAATGAACCCAATGCCATAGCGTCCAGTTTTTTTCATTTCATACATCCTCATCCTGCATAATACCACAGAAAAGAATATAGTGACGATAATTACAGGTAATGTTCATGATTTGCTTATGGTGAGTGGCGTGAGTGACAGAAGCACAGACCCGATGTAATGCCCAGGATGGAGTTATACCTCCTACGTGTCGAGGCACGACTTAAAGGCATAAATCCATCCTAGAATGATCTCAAGTTTGGTAATCTTTGCACAACTCATGTAAAAGAGGGGATAGTAAACAGAAAATAGTTGGCTTACACTCGCCACGTCACAGAATTACAGTACAAGTCTCAAACATCATACATTAAGAACATCACAACCCTCTAAGGGCAAAAGCCAAAAGTCAAAGTACCAAACTTAGATAAATAAACCACAGGCGGATCGAATCCTAGTAAGAGTCTCCACTACTGATCGTCCGGGTAGCGCACATAGTACCGACTACGCTCCTCGTCGTACTCCCAATCCAGCTCGGTGCCATCACCTGGATAGCTCACAGCTGGACCTGCATCTGGTGTGTGAAGTAACTGTGAGCCACAGAGGACTCAGCAATCCCGTCTCCGGGTAACAAGACTATCAAAGCCTTTGGGTGAGGATAAGGCTGAAGAAAAGATTAAGTATGCAGCAGCAACTAGCATCTAGCTTACGTAAGTGAGAGCGAGAAGAGAAAACCTCGGCGAGAAGTGATCACGAAGTGATCCTAGCTACAAGCTCCACAATCATAACCCCTCCGTGTTCAACTCCCGAATCCCTATTCGGAAATTGACGATCACGGAACACACGCTGATAGTGTATTAGTAACATTGTGTCAAGTTATCTACAACCGGAATTAACAAGCTCCCATCTGCCACATAACCGCGGGCACGGCTTTCGAAAGTTCAAACCCTGCAGGGGTGTTCCAACTTGACCCATTACAAGCCCACGATCCGCGGAGTCGCAACTCCAAAGTGGGAAGACCCGAGTATTCTCGGAATCCCGTGCTCAAGATATACCGAGCTAAGGTAAGGCTAATCCAGCAAATCCTCCCAGCGTGTCGACACCCTGATAGTAGCCGCGCGTATCTAAGTCTCAGGACACGACCGGATGAGTCATCCTACAGGTGTATGCCAGATACCTCAGGTTGCCCCGAGGCGGCCCCGCAGTCTGCTCGTTTCAGACCAACACTCATGTGGAGCACTGGCCCGGGGTTGTTGATTAAGAAAGAGGGTTAATTACTCCCTATGCAAGATTAGTTTGTTATTAGGCAAATAGTACCAATGTTGGGACTTGCTGGAAAAGACTTAGCACTTAGCGGTTTATCGAGGGGGTCCCATACACCCCAACCGTGTTAGGAACGCATAATCAAGGAACATAACACCGGCTTATACGGATCCTAACGGCATAAGTGGAACAAATCACCAAGCAAAAGGCTTAGCCTTCCACCCTTGCCAATATATAGATGATTTCATTTAGCAATTATATAGTGTGATATAACCCAACCAAACTTCAACATGAAGCAAGCATCTTCGATCTTCACCTGCAACTAGCAACGCTATAAGAAGGGCTGAGCGAAGCGTACTTAGCCAAGCAATGGTTTGCATAGGTAGGTTGGTTAAACATGGCAATTGGCTACAAGTAGGAGGCTGACAAGAAGATCATGGGCATCGAGGCAAAACTAAAGATCGAGACTACTAGCAATAGGCAAAGATAGTAATGTTATCGGGGTTCGGTCATCTTGCCTAAAGAGAAGTCGTTCGGATCGTAAGAAGGGTCCTCGTGCTCAACCTCGTTGGTAACCTCGTGCTCAACCTCGTACTCGGTCTCAGCTTCCGGCTCTAAACAAAACAATCACACCAAGCACCAATCAACAAGATGCAATGCGCACTCGAAAAAGATGAATGCATGATGGATGCACTAAGGATGCACATGGAGCACGTAAAATATCACTCAAGCAAATCACCTCAAAACATGATAACAAACTGATATTATTAATCTACACAGAAAATCAATCAAGTTTGATATAAGATTCGCTGAAATCGGAGTTACGGGCTAAAAGTTATGCCTGAAACAAGATTTGAGCGAAAGCTGAAAATTACAGCAACATAGCAACTTCGGAGCTCAAAATAATTGAGCTACAGCATTCAAATAACATGGCAAAGGACATGAACACAAACTAGACATATACTACAGCAACTAAGTCCAAGGTGCACCCCCAACGGAGTCACGGATCAATAGCAATGATCTTGGACATATTGAACTTGACAATAAAATTCTGACAGCAGAATTTTATTGAAACTTTGGAGCAAAAGATAAACGTGCTACAGCCACTTAAATGGACATGTGAGGACATGGATGGAAAGACAAGAAAATATAATACAAGGAACAATCAAAATCCACTCCAAAACTATCATGCTTTGTCCTAGAACATCACACAAACATGGCATTGGAACGTTACAGATTTCAGACTTGGTGAAAAATCACTAAGTCCTAAAACAGCAATATCATCATGGCATATAAAAGAGCATGTTTACGTCACCTCGAAACTAAACATGGCAAGAGGTGAGCACCTCATCAAAGTACACATGAAGGTGATCCCGAAACACACAAGCATGCATCATAGAGGTGAACAAAACGATAGCAACGAGCTCAACAAGATGGCATTTCGTAACAAGTGAAAACACATCATAGCCACATGTCACTTTGCAACGATGATAACAAGGCAATAATAAATCTACCATGCAACCTATCACAAGCAACAAGTAGAGCATGGCAAGACGAACACGTGGACATGTCATTTGCATCATTCGGACAAACGAGCTAAAAGATATCACATGGCAAAGGTGGCACAAAAATAACACATAGCAGCAGTTTATATCATGATGCACTCTTGCAACAGCAAAACAAGCACCTAGATGATCTCTAACATGCATGACAACAACAGGTAAAACGTAGAGCAAGTCTCCACGAACGTCTGGACATATTACACGCGCGAATCGGAGCAACAGGCAAAAAGTTAGAGCAGGTCAAACATAGCATCACAGATCAAACAACAGGTAGATCTAGGGTTTGAAAAAGAGGTAAAAACCTCAGATCTGGAAGTCCATGGGCCCGCGCGGCGGCTAGGGCCCAGGCGGCGGAGGCGGCCCGCGGAGCGGCTGTGGCCCGGCGGCTGACTTGCGGTGAGGTGCGGGCGGCCCAGGGCGGCGGCTGGCCCAGCCTGGGAGGCGAGAGGGGCGTCGCGTGGCCCGAGCGGTGGAGGCGCTGGTGCGGCCTGGAGGATCCGGCCCACCCGGCGGCGGAGGAAGGCGGGAGGCGGGCCGCGCGGGGTTGAGCGGGAGCCGGCCCAGGGCGGCGGGAGCGCGGCTGGCGCTCCGGCCCGCGAAGGAGGCGAAGCCCAGGCGAGGACGGGGAAGGGACCACTTCGACGGAGAGGGAGGCCTGGGCCGACGCGTCGATCTGCCTGGCGAGGGCCTCGAGCGGAGCTGATCTGGCGCGAGGGAGCGCTGCGGCGGCCGATGCGGTGCGAGACCTGGAGGTGCGGCGTTGACCCCGTCGAACGGATCTGGATCGGGACGACTTCCCCGATCTGGATCCCAGCGGCGGCGATCGAGGGACTGGCCGGATCGGCTGGTTCCTCGGGAATCGTGGAGGATTTTTCAAGTGGAGAGGAAGGAGGTGGTTGGATCTAAGAAAAAAAATAGGGGATGCCAAAATAGACCTAGAGGGGTCTATATATAGCAGTTTTGTAGGGTTTGGGGGGATTTAGGGGCGCTAGGAGCCCTCCGATCGCGATCCGACGGATCCGATCGCGGGGATAGATTTAAAAGGCCTAGGAGGAGATAAAAGACTGCAGTAGGGGTGTTTCCGGGACACGAAGTGAAGGCACTTCGGACCCACACGAACAACGGATGGAAAAACCAACGGAGTCCAAATGAGACGAGATTTGTGAGGCGGGTTGCACACAACAAAACAACAACACAGACAACAACCTCGCGGCACACCGGTAACGTTAACCGCCCGAACAACAAAGTAGGCCTACGGGACGTCACGGACACGTGAGGGAGCTCCGGAACGCGAAACGAACAACGGGAAGAAACACGCGGAACCGGATGCAACCGACAACACAATGCAATGCAACGCACATGTCTACATGATATGAATGAATGCCACACACTCACACAACAAAACGACGAAAACCGAAAGACAAAGAACCCGGAATGGAAATAGATGAAGCCGGAGATGTATTATATACCCAAAAGGGAAAGTATTACATCCGGGGCATTACAAACTCTCCTCTACTACAAAAAGATCTCGTCCCGAGATCTAGGACTGGAAAAAGGAAGGGTACTCGGAACGAAGATGATCTTCTCGTTCCCAGGTAGCTTCTCGGTCGGTGTTATGTGACCACTTGACTTTCAGAAATTTGATGGACTTGTTGCGGGTCTTGCGTTTGGTTTCTTCGAGAATGGCAACTGGATGCTCTCCGTAGGACAGGTCTTGTTGAAGATCAATCTCCTCAAACGGAATCATGCGCTCAGGTGCCTTGAAGCATTTGCGAAGTTGAGACACATGGAAGACATCATGAACATTTGCAAAGTTTGAAGGGAGCTCAAGTTGATTGGCTAGATCGCCTCTTTTGCCAAGAATCTTGAAAGGACCGACGTATCTAGGAGCAAGTTTCCCTTTGATACCGAATCTTTGGGTTCCTTTCATCGGAGAAACTCGGAGATAGACATGATCACCGATGTCGAAAGCCAAATCACGATGCTTGCCGTCATAGTAGCTCTTCTGACGCGACTGAGCGGCCTTGAGATTCTCACGTATGACTTTGCACATTTCTTCGGCTTCTGAGATCAAGTCATTGCCAAGGAGTTGGCGTTCGCCTGTTTCAGACCAGTTGAGAGGGGTACGGCACTTTCTGCCATAGAGAATTTCAAACGGTGCTTTGCCTGCACTTGCTTGAAAGCTGTTGTTGTAAGAGAACTCGGCAAATGGAAGGCAGTCTTCCCATTTCATGCCGAAGGATATGACACAAGCTCTGAGCATGTCTTCTAGGATCTGATTCACACGCTCGACTTGACCACTAGTATGAGGGTGAAAGGCAGTGCTGAACCTGATCTTAGTGCCCATGGCGGACTGAAAGGAGTCCCAGAACCTTGATGTGAACAAGCTTCCACGGTCTGAGGATATAACTTGAGGAATGCCATGTAGGGACACAATTCTGGAAGTGTACAGCTCTGCAAGTTGAGCTGCATTGATTGATTCTTTGACTGGAAGAAAGTGAGCGACTTTGGTAAGCTTGTCAATCACCACAAAGATAGCATCATTTCCTCGCTTGGATTTAGGAAAGCCAGTGACGAAGTCCATTTCAATGTGGTCGAACTTCCACTCGGGAATAGGAAGAGGTTGGAGAAGACCGGCTGGACGTTGATGTTCTGCTTTCACTCTTCTGCATACATCACATTCGTTCACGAATTGGGCAATTTCCCTTTTCATGCGTGTCCACCAGTAAGACTGCTTCAGATCTTGATACATCTTGGAACTGCCAGGATGAATGGAAAGGAGAGAATCATGAGCTTCTTCCATTATGAGCTTCCTGAGATCACCTTTGGGAACAACGAGTCTGTCCTCGAAGAACAAGGTATCTCTCTCATCAACACGGAAGCACTTGTATTTTGGAGTGCCCTTTGCAATCCCATGATTCACCTTCTTCACCATGGTATCACTGAGCTGGGCCTCACGGACTTGATCTTCCAAGGTAGGAGCAATTTGGAGATTTGCAAGAAAACCCTGCGGAACAACTTGGAGGTTGAGCTTCCTGAATGCTTCACAAAGCTCAGGCTGGTACGGCTTGATAAGAAGACTGTTGCAATATGCCTTTCTGCTCAAAGCATCTGCAATCACATTCGCCTTGCCTGGAGTATATTCAATGCTGGGATTATACTCTTGGATCATTTCGACCCAATGAGTATGGCGGAGGTTCAGATGCGGCTGTGTGAAGATGTACTTCAAGCTCTTGTGATCAGTGAAGATGTCGACCTTTCTGCCCAACAACAGATGTCTCCACGTAATCAGAGCATGTACCACAGCTGCTAGCTCGAGATCATGTGTGGGATAGTTCTTCTCACTTGGCTTGAGCTGCCGAGAAGTATATGCCACAATTCTCTTATCTTGCATAAGCACACCACCAAGACCTTGAAGAGAAGCATCACAGAATACTTCATAGGGCTTGGATTCATCCGGAGGAGTCAGAACTAGAGCAGAAACAAGCTTCTCTTTGAGGGTTTTGAATGCCACTTCACACTCTGGAGACCAAAAGTATTTGACATTCTTCTGAAGCAGGTTGGAAAGAGGCTTGGCAATCTTGGAGAAGTTCTCCACAAACCTTCTGCAATAGCTGGCAAGACCCAGAAAACTGCGGAGCTGATTGACGTTCTGAGGAGCTTCCCAGTTGACAATTGCTTCAACTTTCTCGGGATTAACCGCAATACCGTCAGCTGAGATGATGTGGCCCAGGTACAAAGCCTTATCGAGCCAAAACTCGCACTTGGAGAACTTGGCATAGAATTTATGCTCTCGGAGTCGATCAAGAACCAGACGTAAGTGCTTTTCGTGATCTTCTTCATTCTTGGAAAACACCAGAATATCATCCAGATACACAAGCACAAACTCGCCAGTATAGGGGTTGAAGATGTAATGCATCATCCTTGAAAAGGTAGGAGGAGCATTGGCGAGACCGAAGGACATGACGGTATACTCGTATGAACCGTAGCTCGTTCTGAAGGCCGTCTTGGGAATGTCTTCCTCGCGAATGCGAATTTGATGATAGCCCATTCGGAGGTCAAGCTTAGAGAACACTTTAGCTCCTTTGAGCTGCTCGAAGAGTTCGTTGATGTTGGGGAGCGGATACTTGTTCTTAATTGTCTTCTTGTTCAATGGCCGGTAGTCAACACAGAGACGCTCCGTGCCATCTTTCTTCTTGACAAATAAGACACCACAGCCCCACGGGGATGTACTAGGCCGGATGAGACCCATACTCTCCTGCTTATCAAGCTGCTTCTTCAATTCCTTCAATTCATCCGGAAAGAGCTTGTATGGACGCCGGCAAGCAGGCTCAGTTCCCGGCTCGAGTTCAATGACAAACTCCACCTGACGGTGTGGAGGCATGCCTGGAAGTTCTTCAGGAAAGACGTCTTGATATTCGTTCACCACCGGAATTTGATTTATGGCATTAATTTCGCCCTTATCATTAAGAGAGAAAAGCCGGATAGTATTATCCCTGGAGGCGAAGATAATCACATCATCATCAGAATGAGTCAACTTGACTTCCTTTTGAGCACAATCAATGTGAGCATCATGCTGAGAAAGCCAATCCATTCCGAGGATGAGGTCGATGTCAGAATTACCAAGAATCACCGGTTTAGCCAGAAAGCGATAATCACCCATGCGAATAGAAACATTCGGAGCAAATATGTTGGAAGTCATGCACTTGACCGAAGAAATTACTTGCAACCTCTGAGGCAGACTTTGGATGTCAACATTATACTTGGATGCAAATGGTTGAGACATGAAAGAGCATGAAGCACCCGAATCAAATAACACTTTAGCTGGAAAAGAGTTAACTGGAAGGTTACCCAAAATGACATCAGAAGAATTCTCCGCTTGTGCTGCATTCATCAGATTGACCCTTGCTGCCTTTGGATCATGCTTGACAATAGCTGAACTCACAGGTGGAGGAGGAGGAAGACGCTTCGGATTCGGACATCTGTTGGCATAATGACCCTTCTGGCCACACTTGTTGCACACCACTTCAGAGAGAGGACAGAAATGAGAGCCACTTGACTTGGAGCCTTGAGACTGAAACTGCTTCTTCGACTGGTTGCTCGGGTTGGGTGGGTGGGAGAAACCACGACCACTAGAGTTCTTGTTGTTGGAGTTGTTGAAGTTGTTGGAGTTGTTGTATGGAGCTCGAATCATTGGAGGAGGAGGAAGCCAGAATTTCTGATGCTTCGAGACCATCTGAGACGATGAGGAAGAGTGAACAGCATCTCGAATTCTCTTCTTAGAAGCCTCCATCTTAAGCTGAGCTGCCTCTTGTTTCAAAGCCATGTTATAGAACTTGTCGAATTCATCGGGCTCGAACAAAGTGAGAGCAAGCTGAAGTTCATCTTTGAGACCTCCACGGAACTGATAGATTTTGCTCTTGGCATCAGGAATGTCTTGCTTAGCATAGCGAGCGAGGTTTTGGAACTTGACATTATACTGATAGACTGACATGGAGCCCTGCTTGAGGTTGCGGAATTGCTCACGCATACCCTCGATGACACTTGTAGGAATGTGGTGCGAACGGAAATCCTTGCAGAAATTCTCCCAAGAGATCACTTGACCCGGCCTGGAGTCTTTGTACTGCTGCCACCAGTCAGCTGCTTGATCTTTCAGTTGGAAGGCTGCAAACTTCACATAATCATCTTCCTTCACGTTACTGCACTCAAAATGCTTCTTTATGTCGGTCAACCAATCCTCAGCATCAAGAGGGTCGACACAGTAACTAAAAGCTTTAGGATTGTTAGCCAGGAACTGGTTGAGGGTAGCATGGTGCTGCTGGAAGAAGTTGCCTTGATTCCCTGGAACACCCTGATTAGCTTGCATAGTTTGCATCTGCTGCATCATCTGCATCATCAACTGAGTGTTCTGGGCAGTAGTCTGCATAATTGCTCTCCAAGCCTCAGGCGGAGGAGGAGGGGAAGGAGGATGATCTGGGACCTCTTCCACCTCTGGGTTAGCGTTGGGAACCTTTTTCGGAGCCATCCTGTAAGAGATGACCACGAATCAGCAATTGATTGACAAAAGGCATAAGCTGAATCAATGGAATGAATTGCAACAAGTCTTCACAATAATCATTCGAACAATAAGAACGAAAGAAATCATTCGAACAAAAGGAACGAATGATATTCTTAGTTAAATGATAACATCAGTCTTCACGAGAAGCCACATAGGGAACAAAAGGATAAAATAAGAAAACAACAAGGTACGGACGGGAACAAACACAAGAGAGGAGTTTCGTTCTAACATCTTTGTGCTGAAAGCATATGAACGCGTTACGAAAAAGTTTTGCAATCCCCGGATCAGCATAGCCAAGGACCCTTTAAGATGCAACTCCTGATAGTAACATCGGTCATATAACCCCTTCACTCAATGTCGAACCCCGAACTCACTAACCTGCATTCGTTGGAAGAATGCCTACGATCTACTGGATAAAACCCACCTATAGATTTCCGAAAGATTCCAGTTATGCAATCAGGTGTTGGGGATACACGGGAAGCACCGCGCAATCAACTCTAAACCTACATCCAGGTGTATCCATCCTTCAACACATAACCAGTCTTTCTCGGAAACTGTGTACCTCGGACCTTCAAAAAGCATCCACTATAACAAGCTATGGCAATACTCTCGAACTACCTCCCCAGTACTGGGTGATGTCGGGGTTATCTTGCCACTGGCCGTATAGGGGAGATTTTCGATGTCGGCCGTCTTAAGTATTTAGTACTGCCGCGATATGCTTGTTACAATGATACCCCGAAGCTCAACTCCTCGGTAACAGGAGGCATCGAGAACAATATCCTTGTCACAAGAACATCGAAACAATCCCAGAATACTCGCGGGATTCCTAAAAAAAATTGTGCAATTTTTGAAGATAGGAGAGACAAGAGTAGATGTCAGGAGTCCTCACCAGAGAGAAAGGGGATGAGAAGCAAAGAAATCCTACTCTCCGATATAATATAGGACTCAAAAAGTTTTTAGTGTGTGCCTAGACTCGACCGTCAACGATTCGATCAAACAGTGGGGGCTCCTAGGTCGGAGAAGGCTCTGAATACCAACTTGTAATGCCCAGGATGGAGTTATACCTCCTACGTGTCGAGGCACGACTTAAAGGCATAAATCCATCCTAGAATGATCTCAAGTTTGGTAATCTTTGCACAACTCATGTAAAAGAGGGGATAGTAAACAGAAAATAGTTGGCTTACACTCGCCACGTCACAGAATTACAGTACAAGTCTCAAACATCATACATTAAGAACATCACAACCCTCTAAGGGCAAAAGCCAAAAGTCAAAGTACCAAACTTAGATAAATAAACCACAGGCGGATCGAATCCTAGTAAGAGTCTCCACTACTGATCGTCCGGGTAGCGCACATAGTACCGACTACGCTCCTCGTCGTACTCCCAATCCAGCTCGGTGCCATCACCTGTATAGCTCACAGGTGGACCTGCATCTGGTGTGTGAAGTAACTGTGAGCCACAGAGGACTCAACAATCCCGTCTCCGGGTAACAAGACTATCAAAGCCTTTGGGTGAGGATAAGGCTGAAGAAAAGATTAAGTATGCAGCAGCAACTAGCATCTAGCTTACGTAAGTGAGAGCGAGAAGAGAAAACCTCGGCGAGAAGTGATCACGAAGTGATCCTAGCTACAAGCTCCACAATCATAACCCCTCCGTGTTCAACTCCCGAATCCCTATTCGGAAATTGACGATCATGGAACACACGCTGGTAGTGTATTAGTAACATTGTGTCAAGTTATCTACAACCGGAATTAACAAGCTCCCATCTGCCACATAACCGCGGGCACGGCTTTCGAAAGTTCAAACCCTGCAGGGGTGTTCCAACTTGACCCATTACAAGCCCATGATCCGCGGAGTCACAACTCCAAAGTGTGAAGACCCGAGTATTCTCGGAATCCCGTGCTCAAGATATACCGAGCTAAGGTAAGGCTAATCCAGCAAATCCTCCCGGCGTGTCGACACCCTGATAGTAGCCGCGCGTATCTAAGTCTCAGGACACGACCGGATGAGTCATCCTATAGGTGTATGCCAGATACCTCAGGTTGCCCAGAGGCGGCCCCGCAGTCTGCTCGTTTCGGACCAACACTCATGTGGAGCACTGGCCCGGGGTTGTTGATTAAGAAAGAGGGTTAATTACTCCCTATGCAAGTTTAGTTTGTTATTAGGCAAATAGTACCAATGTTGGGACTTGCTGGAAAAGACTTAGCACTTAGCGGTTTATCGAGGGGGTCCCATACACCCCAACCGTGTTAGGAACGCATAATCAAGGAACATAACACCGGCTTATACGGATCCTAACGGCATAAGTGGAACAAATCACCAAGCAAAAGGCTTAGCCTTCCACCCTTGCCAATATATAGATGATTTCATTTAGCAATTATATAGTGTGATATAACCCAACCAAACTTCAACATGAAGCAAGCATCTTCGATCTTCACCTGCAACTAGCAACGCTATAAGAAGGGCTGAGCGAAGCGTACTTAGCCAAGCAATGGTTTGCATAGGTAGGTTGGTTAAACATGGCAATTGGCTACAAGTAGGAGGCTGACAAGAAGATCATGGGCATCGAGGCAAAACTAAAGATCGAGACTACTAGCAATAGGCAAAGATAGTAATGTTATCGGGGTTCGGTCATCTTGCCTAAAGAGAAGTCGTTCGGATCGTAAGAAGGGTCCTCGTGCTCAACCTCGTTGGTAACCTCGTGCTCAACCTCGTACTCGGTCTCAGCTTCCGGCTCTAAACAAAACAATCACACCAAGCACCAATCAACAAGATGCAATGCGCACTCGAAAAAGATGAATGCATGATGGATGCACTAAGGATGCACATGGAGCACGTAAAATATCACTCAAGCAAATCACCTCAAAACATGATAAAAAACTGATATTATTAATCTACACAGAAAATCAATCAAGTTTGATATAAGATTCGCTGAAATCGGAGTTACGGGCTAAAAGTTATGCCCGAAACAAGATTTGAGCGAAAGCTGAAAATTACAGCAACATAGCAACTTCGGAGCTCAAAATAATTGAGCTACATCATTCAAATAACATGGCAAAGGACATGAACACAAACTAGACATATACTACAGCAACTAAGTCCAAGGTGCACCCCCAACGGAGTCACGGATCAATAGCAATGATCTTGGACATATTGAACTTGACAATAAAATTCTGACAGCAGAATTTTATTGAAACTTTGGAGCAAAAGATAAACATGCTACAGCCACTTAAATGGACATGTGAGGACATGGATGGAAAGGCAACAATATATACTACAAGGAACAATCAAAATCCACTCCAAAACTATCATGCTTTGTCCTAGAACATCACACAAACATGGCATCGGAACGTTACAGATTTCTGAATTAGTGAAAAATCACTAAGTCCTAAAACAGCAATATCATCATGGCATATAAAAGAGCATGTTTAAGTCACCTCGAAACTAAACATGGCAAGAGGTGAGCACCTCATCAAAGTACACATGAAGGTGATCCCGAAACACACAAGCATGCATCATAGAGGCGAACACAACGATAGCAACGAGCTCAACAAGATGGCATTTCGTAACAAGTGAAAACACATCATAGCCACATGGCACGTTGCAACGATGATAACAAGGCAATAATAAATCTACCATGCAACCTATCACAAGCAACAAGTAGAGCATGGCAAGACGAACACGTGGACATGTCATTTGCATCATTCGGACAAACGAGCTAAAAGATATCACATGGCAAAGGTGGCACAAAAATAACACATAGCAGCAGTTTATATAATTATGCACTCTGGCAACAGCAAAACAAGCACCTAGATGATCTCTAACATGCATGACAACAACAGGTAAAACGTAGAGCAAGTCTCCACGAACGTCTGGACATATTACACGCGCGAATTGGAGCAACAGGCAAAAAGTTAGAGCAGGTCAAACATAGCATCACAGATCAAACAACGGGTAGATCTAGGGTTTGAAAAAGAGGTAACAACCTCGGATCTGGAAGTCCACGGGCCCGCGCGGCGGCTAGGGCCCAGGCGGCGGAGGCGGCCCGCGGAGCGGCTGTGGCCCGGCGGCTGACTTGCGGTGAGGTGCGGGCGGTCCAGGGCGGCGGCTGGCCCAGCCTGGGAGGCGAGAGGGGCGTCGCATGGCCTGAGCGGTGGAGGCGCTGGTGCGGCCTGGAGGATCCGGCCCACCCGGCGGCGGAGGAAGGCGGGAGGCGGGCCGCGCGGGGTTGAGCGGGAGCCGGCCCAGGGCGGCGGGAGCGCGGCTGGCGCTCCGGCCCGCGAAGGAGGCGAAGCCCAGGCGAGGACGGGGAAGGGACCACTTCGACGGAGAGGGAGGCCTGGGCCGACGCGTCGATCTGCCTGGCGAGGGCCTCGAGCGGAGCTGATCTGGCGCGAGGGAGCGCTGCGGCGGCCGATGCGGTGCGAGACCTGGAGGTGCGGCGTTGACCCCGTCGAACGGATCTGGATCGGGACGACTTCCCCGATCTGGATCCCAGCGGCGGCGATCGAGGGACTGGCCGGATCGGCTGGTTCCTCGGGAATCGTGGAGGATTTTTCAAGTGGAGAGGAAGGAGGTGGTTGGATCTGAGAAAAAAATAGGGGATGCCAAAATACACCTAGAGGGGTCTATATATAGCAGTTTTGTAGGGTTTGGGGGGATTTAGGGGCGCTAGGAGCCCTCCGATCGCGATCCAACGGATCCGATTGCGGGGATAGATTTAAAAGGCCTAGGAGGAGATAAAAGACTGCAGTAGGGGTGTTTCCGGGACACGAAGTGAAGGCACTTCGGACCCACACGAACAACGGATGGAAAAACCAACGGAGTCCAAACGAGACGAGATTTGAGAGGCGGGTTGCACACAACAAAACAACAACACAGACAACAACCTCGCGGCACACCGGTAACGTTAAACGCCCGAACAACAAAGTAGGCCTACGGGACGTCACGGACACGTGAGGGAGCTCCGGAACGCGAAACGGACAACGGGAAGAAACACGTGGAACCGGATGCAACCGACAACACAATGCAATGCAATGCACATGTCTACATGATATGAATGAATGCCACACACTCACACAACAAAACGACGAAAACCGAAAGACAAAGAACCCGGAATGGAAATAGATGAAGCCAGAGATATATTATATACCCAAAAGGGAAAGTATTACATCCGGGGCATTACACCCGAGTAAGTAGGTTGTTTGCGTATGGGAATAAAGAGGACTTGATACTTTAGTGCTATGGTTGGGTTTTACCTTAATGATCTTTAGTAGTTTCGGATGCTTGCTAGAGTTCCAATCATAAGTGCATATGATCCAAGAAGAGAAAGTATGTTAGCTTATGCCTCTCCCTTAAATAAAATTGTGATAGTGATTACCGGTCTAGTTATCGATTGCCTAGGGACAAATAACTTTCTCGTGACAAAAATCTCTCTACTAAAATTAATTTAGTTGTGTCTTTATCTTAGAAACCCCTAGTTTTGTTTGTGTGCTCTTTATATTCTTGCAAACCTATCCCACAAAAACTACAAAGTACTTCTAGTTTCATACTTGTTTTAGGTAAAGTAAATGTCAAGCGTGGGTAGAGTTGTATCGGTGGTCGATAACACTTGAGGGAATATTTGTTCTACCTTTAGCTCCTCGTTGGGTTTGACACTCTTACTTATCGAAAGAGGATACAACTGATTCCCTACACTTGTGGGTTATCAAGACCTTTTTCTGGCGTCGTTGCCGGGGTGCAATAGCGTGGGGTGAATATTCTCGTGTGTGCTTGTTTGCTTTATCACTAAGTAGATTTTGTTTGCTGTTCTAAGTTGTTCTCTATCTTTAGTTATGGATATGGAACACGAAATACCAAAAAGATAGGTGTACTTGCTACTCATGGAGATGGGGAACCTCCTAAAACCCTCGATGCTCATTATGTGAAAGATATTATGTACTACTTTGATAATCCTGAGAAAACCCCATTCAACTACATAATGGGAGTAACGTTGGATCAAAGTGAATACTTTAGGGATTGTCGCTTGACACAAAAAGGGAAACTGTTATGGGATCAAATTTATATGTTGCATTGGTATGCTCGGCGAATATGCTTGAGATATGATTATACTTGTTGCTCTATGATGAAGGCCCCACACCTTCCGTTTTCATGCAAATTTAATGATAATGAAACCTTAGCTTCTTATGCTAATGGTATATATGATTATTATGATGTGGAACAAAATAGAAGAATTCGTTGCTTTTAAGGGTGCTTATGAAATTGAATCTCTGTTTAAAAAGAACGATGCTCTTGATGATGATATTTATAGGCTTGAAAATCTTGCTATATTGAAATATTGCTATTTTAATTATGAATATATCTCCGATACTGATGCGTTTATTGAGATGGTCTCCGCTATCCAAGAAGAGACTAATATTTTGCAGGAGTCTATGGAAGAAGAAATTAATAACATTGTGAGCTCATTGGATGAAAAAGATGAGTAGGAGAGTGAAGAACAAAAGGAGGAAGGGCGGATTGATCGCCCGTGCCCACCTTCGAATGAGAGTAACTCTTTATCCCATACATTGTGTAATTTCCCTTCGTGCTTACCGAAGGATGAATGCTATGATGATTGTTATGATCCCGTTGATTCTTTTGAAATATCCCTTTTTGATGATGCTTGCTATGCTTGTGGCCAAAATGCCAATATGAATTATGCTTATGGAGATGAACTTGCTATAGTTCCTTATGTTAAACATGACATAGTTGCTATTGCACCCACACATGATAGTCCTATTATCTTTTTGAATTCTCCAAACTACACTATATTGGAGAAGTTTGCACTTATTAAGGATTATATTGTTGGGTTGCCTTTTTCCGTTGCACATGATGTTTTTGATGAATATAATATGCATGTGCTTGCTGCTCCTACTTGCAATTATTATGAGAGAGGAACTAAATCTCCGCCTCTCTATGCTTCCAATACGATAAAATTGCAAGAAACTACTTATACTATGCATTGGCCTTAACTTGATGTGCATGAATTGTTCTTGTATGGCATGCCTATGCATAGGAAGAGAGTTAGACATTATTTTTGCATGACACATATCACTTTGTGCTCACTACTAAATGCCAAATCATTGCTAATTAAAATTGGCTTTGATATACCTTGGGATCCGGGTGGATCCATTACTTGAGCATTATATGCCTAGCTTAATGGCTTTAAAGAAAGCGCTGCCAGGGAGACAACCCAGAAGTTTTAGAGAGTCGTTTATTTCTGTTGTGTGCTTTTATAAAGTTTAAAAACAAAAAAATAAAGAGGAGAACCTAAAACTTTTTCAAAAAGAAAAGTGAAAGTAAGAAGGACGAGCACCGTTGAAATGGGGGAGCTCCTTGAACTTTGTTCATGCCCATGGAAACTTTGCAAATCTTGAATTACAGAAACTTTTCAACAAAAATAATTATCCCCTTGTACAATTCCATTGTATTATAAAAATAATGTGCCAAGAGTTTCCTTTAGGATGATTAAACTGCTTGCTGGTTTGTGCGGTGCAAAAATAGAAACTTTGGCTGTAGTGCGCGATTTTACATCTTTTACTGGAGCGTCGAAAGGATCTGAAACTTTTTGCAAAGTCTTGCTATACAAATTTTTAGAGTTACAGAAGTATGGTTAATGTTAAGATTACTACAGACTGTCCTGTTTTCACATATTGCTGTTATAGCTTCATTATTTGCATATGTTTGAGTTCTTGTTGATGCCTCCTTGACTTGGGGCCATAGAATTATGATAGCATACAGTAGGTAATGTTTGTTTATAATTATAGAATAATGTTAGAGCAGTACATGATGGGATTTTATTAATCATATGCACTAACCCCGCCACTAAAAGTTTGGTTAAGTTTTGTGTGGATGAAGTGTTCGAAGGTGTCGGGGGAAACTGTCCTCCCACGAGCACCTATGGGACCGGAGCCCCTTCTACGTTGCGGTAAGGGAGCGGAGGGAGCACGAAGAGCAGATCGAGGGGCACACGCGGGCAGTTTACCCAGGTTCGGGCCGCGCGGACGCGTAAAACCCTACTCCTGCTTAGGTTGTATTGAATTCTTGGGCTCGGGAGCTTGAAGATCTACAGTACTTAGCTACACCGAGCGGGAGAGTGTGTGGGTTTCTGGGATCGAACCCCCTCTACGTTGTGCATGGGCCTCCTTTTATAGCTCAAAGGGGTCTCCGACAGGTGTCAACGTAGAGGAGGGCAAAAGTGTAAATTTGGTGGTAGTTGTAACAGTGCGTGAATAGTGCATGAACAGTGGTCTTCACCTAACTTTGACAGTGGGGGACAAGGGCATTGAATGCCTGTCGCCGTCGCCCCCAAAAGCGTACGTCCATGCTTCTCCGTTCGCCACGGCGGTAGCCTCGTCACCGTGGCTTGCCACCGTGTGCCCCAGGCTGCACAGCCGTCCGCCACGCGTCCCTGGAAGGGCCCCAGGGCGACGCGTGGGCAGATGAGCCGGAGCGTGGGCACACAGCGTAGGTTTTCCCCGGCAAGCACCTTGCCGAGGTCGTGATCTTGCCGGGCCCGGAAGCTTGTCGCTCTCCGGGCCCTGCCGGGGCGCATGATGCGCCGAGGCATCTCTTGAGATATGTATTCCTTGGCTTCCCTGGCAAGCTCCTCTTGCCAGGATCTTGTGCTAAAGTGATAACCTTGAGCCTGATGCGGCCTTCCCGGCAAGCTCCTCTTGTCGGGGCCTTGATCTTCTGACTTGTATACTTTGTTCTTGAATGGCTTCATAGGGACCAGAAAGGTTCTTGGCGAGCACGTGGTAAGCCCTGCCGCGGGGAGCTGCTACTGCCCATGCACAAGTTGGGGTACTAAGGTACCCCTATCTTAGTACACCGACAGGAGCCCCCGGGCCTGGGCCATACACGGTGCCGAGCGCTGTTGGGCCAGGCCCAAAACAGTGCACGGGCATGCGCGGCCCACGGCAAGCCGTATCCCTTTCCGTATCCGCCGCATCCCTCCCTAACGGCACGCGTCGATTGCTGCGTCGTGGGAGAGATCGTGGCCTGTTGTTTAATGGGAAATGCGGAACGTCCCCCACTTCCCCCTTAAAAGCAGAGGAAGCAGGGGCAGTTCCATCCATCGTCTTCATTGCGCCTTGATTCTCCAGAAACCCCCGTCGCCCTCCGCCTCCCAAAGGTCGACAGAGAGCTCAGTTCCACCCCCTCCTCCGCCGTCCGCAGCGTCCGCAGCGCTGCCGTCCTTCCGGCCTTCCCGCCATGGCCGCGAAGGGCGACAAGACGAAGAAGGAGAAGTCCGAGCAGGCGGCGAAGCTGGCTGCTCTGCGGAAGAAGTGCGTGGTCTTCGCGCCAAGGCTTGGTCCGAGGGAGCTCCGGGACAAATACTATTTGTTCTGGGCGGGGGAGACCAAGGCTCATCCCCGCACCAGAGTCCTCCCCGCCGTCGCCGTCGACATGTTCCCCGGTGGGTACTTTTTCTTCGCCGCATTCTTCCACTGTGGTTTGTGCCCTCCGTACTCGGAGTTCTTCTGTGATATAATGAACACATACGGCCTCCACCTTCTAGACTTCACCCCCAACGCCATCCTTACGATGGCCGTTTTCGCACATCTGTGCGAAAACTATGTTGGGGTTCATCCCAATGTAGCTCTTTTCCGCCACTTCTTTATGCCTAGAGTAGAATCCGGCGCTCCCCTCTCCGGCGGCATCTCCAGGATCTTCAGGCTGAACAAGAAGGACTCGTACCTGAAGGGAGAGCTCCACGGGAAGTGGGAGGGAGTGGAGAGCCGATTGGTGCTGGGTGCTAGAAGATAAGGCCGAGCCCTTCACCGCGCTGCGCACGACTGCCATAGTGCGCGGCAGGGATTGGAGTGAGTTGGCCCCGGAGGACAGCAAGCTCAACATCGCCCTCATTAGGATCATTCGTCTCCGGGTCGCCAATTTGACTGTTGGAGAAGTTGGAGCAGATTTCCTCCGCCGCCGCATCGCCCCTTTACAGGAAAGGAAGAGGCGTGCCTGGGAATTCGGCAACGCGGCGGACATCATGAGGCTGCGCCCTGGATTGAACCACAACTTCACCGTCTTGGAGTTGAAGGGGATGGTCAAGGAGCTCTTAAAGCATGACCCCGCCCATCCAGAGTGGTTCAAACCTTCCCGGGGAGTGGTGCCGCTGTGCAACAGCACTGCCCGAGATTCCCTACGAGCGATGATGCCCGCGTGCGACTCCCACGGCGTCGTCCCCACCTAGATAGAGCCTCCACCGGAGACCGTGCTGAACTTCTTTGACAACTTGGTCGAGAAGCCCTGCAAGGCCGACGAGCAGAAGGGCCTCACCAGGGATACTACTGGCCGGGATATAGCTTACATCGCCTCCAGGATGGAGGAGGCCGCTGCAGCCGCGGCAGCGGGCGAATTCGGATACACTGTGGACGAGGCGCAGGCCGCGGACGCAGTGAGCCAAGCAGAGGAGGCGGAAATCCTCAAGCTGCTGAAGCTCGCGCCCGAGGAGTTTGCCAGGGAGCCTTCCGTGAGGTTTGCCGGGACGAGCGAGGTCGCCGGGGGGAGCGAGGTTGCCGGGGGGAGCGAGGCCGCTGGGCATGGCGCTGAGTCCAGCGGGCCTGCCGAGGAGGAGGAAGAGGCTGAGGCCAGAGGTTCCGAAGAAGACTCCGGTGGGTCCTTGAATCTAGACGACGACGCCTCCTCGTCCTCGGAGAACTCTCCGCCTCCGCCAAGCCCTCCACAGCAACAGAAGAAGCGCCCCCGCAAGGCAGCGGAGACGGCTAGGCCGCAGGCGCCCCGACAGCAGCCGGCGCGCCGCGCGACGCGCGCCACCAGGACGAGCGAAGTCGTCAAGGAAGCACCCCGTGCTCGAGCGTCAAGTGGAGGAGGATCCTCCCGGAGCGGAACGGGTGCTCCATCTGCCCCTCGGTCCTTGGCGACGACGGGGGCTGGGTCTTCACAGCCCGCAGCCCCGGAGACCGCCAAGCGCCCGAGGGAACCTTCTCCTCCAGCTCCTCGCGCGGGAGCACCTCAGGCGGATTTTGACTTCTCCGCCCTCAGCTCCGACGAAGAGGAAGAGGAGTAAGTACTTGCAATTCTTTTAGTTTCTTTGATTTTGTCTTGATTTTCCTTGCTTGGTTCTGATCTTGCTTTTGTTTTCCTTCACAGGACCCTGGCCCAGCGGATGGCGAAGAGGGCCAAGATTCCCGTGGTCACCATCGAAGACGACTCACCCGCCGCGGCGACAAGCGACGAGCCGGCGGCGAGCTTGCCGGATCAGCCTGCTGCTCCGAGGAGCAGCCCCCAGCGCAGCCCCCAGCGTAAGTCTGGTTTTTATGTTTCTGCTTGATGGGCGCGCTTGTGGTGATCATCTTCATCTGATATCTTGTTGTCTTGTGCAGAAGTGGAGCCGCAGCTGCAGGGGCACCAGGAGGTCGCCCCCGACGAGCCACTTGCTCCACCCTCCCCGCCAAGGGTGAACTCCCCGGCGAGGGAGAACGCTCCGCCAAGGACGGGCACTCCGCCAGGGGCGAGTACCCCGCCAAGGGTGAGCAGCCCGACAAGGGCGAGCACCCCGCCAAGGGAGGGCGCGGGCGGCCCTCCGCCAGCAGGGGCTACTACTCCACCACCAAGGGAAAACTCCCCGGCGAGGGACCCTGTCATTAAAGAGATCCACGAAGGTAAGCTTTGCAACTTCTTCTTCTCGGATTTGTCTTTTTGGATATTTGCTTGACTCTTTCTTTTCTTTTTCTTCTATTAGATCCTCCCGCCCCAGAGCCGATGGAGATGGAGGCTACCGTCGAGGAGGAGGTGCATGGCGACGGCGGGAACGCCACTGCTGCCGAGGGAACGGCCGGAGCTGGCGAACCAGTCGTCGAGGAGACCGCCCCGACCGCAGACGCCGCGGCTGGGGAAGGGACCGGCGACCAAACTGCTGGCCCGGAGGCCGCAGGAGCGACAGACGCTGCACCGGCCGCCGACCCTTCCGCCTCCGCGGAGCGGTCGGGTGTCTATTTGAAGGCCGCCAACGGGGTCTTCATACAAGTCCCGTGGGCATCCTCGTCTCGTGCACCCGCGGAGGGAGAGACCTTTGACGGAGAGGTCCTCGCCTCCGCCGGCTTGAAGATCGTCGAAGCGCCCGGCGACAGCGACGAGCCCGAAGAGGAGGGACTCCTTCGTCGGCTCCTGGCTCTGTACCGGGCCAGGCAGGCGAAGCTGGAGTCCAGGGAGGCTCTTGCCGCCCAGGCTGGAGCAGATTTGGAGAAGCGCGCCGCGGAGCACCGTGCCGCCAACCAGGCGGCCCTCTGCAACTTGGCGGAGGAGCATGAAGAGCTTGCCGGGGCGCAGCAAGCCTTCCTCCTGGAGAAGGCTGAGGCAGAAGAGCAGCAGCGGCTGGCCGCCGAGGAGTTGTCTCGGCGGGAGGGAGCGCTCAACCAGCGGAAGGTCGAGCTCGACGCCCATGAGGACGAACTCACCGCCCGGGAGCAGGCCATTGGCGGGGCCTTGAAGGAGGCAAAGGACGCTGCCGCCGCCGTGGAGACTGCTAAGAAGGATCTGGCGGCCAGGGTGGAGCAGCTGGAGTTGTTCCTGAAGGCAAGCGAGGACAGAGTCACTGCGCTCAATGTGGTGCGGGAGAAAGACGCCCACACCAACTCTGAGTTGCAGGTACGTCTCTCCGAGAAGGGCACAGAGCTTGCTGCCGCCAAGGATTCCATCGCTGACTTAGAGTTGAAGGTCTCCACCCTGACTGGTTCGCTCGACGCTGCCCGGGATCGCGAGACGAAACTGAAGGACGAACTCCGCAAGGAAAGGAACTTGGTGGAGAGCGCCGCCGTCTCGGCGAACAACTTCAACCGGGCAGTGGAGCAGTGGACTGATGATCTGGTCACCTCCGCTGCCAATATCGACAAGGAGATGGTGGCGCTGAGGGCGGAGCATCTCGCGTACTCCCCGGACGAGAATCTCCCTCACAGCGCCAAGTTGAGTCTGTTCTTCAGGGGAATAGCGCCGGCACTTGCGCGGCTGCGGGAGAGGATCCCCGTGCAGCTGGCCGACGAGGCGCGTCGGCTCTGCACGGGCACCATGGAGCGGGTCTTGTCCAAGATCGTCTTCCGCAACCCCGGCATCAACCTCGTCAACGTCCTCCGCACCTTGCCGCCCGAAGCCGATCAGGAGGCGTTGAAGGCGCAGGTTGCCCACATCGTCACCAAGGTGAACAAGATCACAAGGCGTGAAGGCGACCGCGTAGATTAGATTTCTTTCTTTCTGCTTCCTTTGCCGCTGCAAAGTATGTTATGGACATGAATCTTATTAGCTATTGCGGCAAGTTATCTTTGTAATATACAATCTTATTTTGAACAACCAATGCAGTGTTATCTTCCTTGTTTTGGTCCCGTTTCTTTGTATGCATTCCACCCTGCGCTTTCAGGGAACTTGCCGGCAAGAGGACCCTTGCCACGAGCGCTGAGTGCTAGACTCTTAGCAGCCTGCTGGCAAAGGCCTTGCCGGCAAGAAACCTTGCCGCAGCTAGTCGCAACGCACTTAGCTTGCTGAGCGAACTCGAAAACGAAGTAAGGGCGCGACACTTGTCGCAGCTCACTTAAGTCGTTGAGCGTGCTCGAAACAAAGTAAGGGTGCGGCTAGCCGCGGGTAGGTTCCTCCGCGCACAGGTTTTCCATACAAAGTGTGGTTGTTCAAGGAAGACAACTAAAAAATTTAAAAATTTGAACTGCTCAAATTCTGGTAACTTAGCTTTCATAGATTGTTTGCTCCCCGACAAGGCTTCTCTTTCTTGAACAATACTCGGTTCACACCTCCATCTCC
>LR738710.1:645073106-645158833 GCA_902687465.1 Secale cereale
CCGGCAAACTTGTGCGCGAGGAATACTCCTTCTGATTAAGAGGGAAAGAAAAAGAGGAGGAAAAACAAGTATAGAGCCTTACGGCTTGCTAGCGCTTACCGAGGATGTGCGTTGCACAAAGTGTCAGATAATGCATGCAAATAACAAAGAAAAGCATGGAAATGACAAGTAGTGCGAAGCACAAAAAGCTTTACTGATGCACGGGGTCTGCGCCCGGCTTTGTACAAAGGTTTACATGCAACAGGGGCAAGACTTGTACAAAAGGTGGTTGCCGGAGCGGATCACGGCAACCGCGCCTTATGGGTGAAACTTACGAAGATGCTCTATGTTCCAGGAGTTGCTCACCGGTAAGCCTTCTTCGGTCTCAAGGCGGACAGCGCCGGGCCTTGTGACTTGCCTCACCCGATAAGGGCCTTCCCACTTCGGCGTCAACTTGTTGGAATTCTTGGCGGACTGAACACGCCGAAGAACAAGGTCGCCTTCCTCGAGACTCCTGGCCTTAACCTTGCGGCTATGATAGCGACGCAAGGCTTGCTGGTATCGAGCAGCTCGTACAGCAGCCTGGAGACGTCCCTCCTCAAGGAGCAATGCGTCGTCTTGTCGCAGTTGCTCTTGCTCGAGCTCATCATAAGCGAGCACTCGAGGAGATCCGTATACGAGTTCCGTGGGGAGAACTGCCTCTGCTCCGTAGACAAGAGCAAAGGGTGTCTGTCCGGTGGCTCGATTTGGTGTCGTCCTGATCGACCAAAGAGCCGCCGGCAACTCCTCTATCCAGTTTCTTCCGCACTTGTGCAGCCTGTCAAAGGTTCTTGTCTTGAGCCCGCGCAGCACTTTAGCATTGGCCCTCTCTGCTTGACCATTGCTCCTCGGGTGAGCAACAGAAGCGAAGCAGACCTTGGCGCCAAGGTCTTGGACGTACTACATGAAGGTGCGACTTGTAAACTGTGTGCCGTTGTCGGTGATGATCCTGTTAGGGATCCCGAAACGGCAAACAATTGACCTGAAGAACCTGACTGCTGACTGTGTTGTCACCTTTCTCACTGGTTCCACTTCTGGCCACTTTGTGAACTTGTCGATTGCAACGTACAAGTACTCAAAGCCCCCGACTGCGCGGGGAAAGGGGCCGAGGATGTCGAGCCCCCAGACCGAGAAGGGCCAGGACAAAGGGATCGTCTGGAGAGCTTGAGCTGGCTGGTGAATTTGCTTAGCATGGAACTGGCACGCTTCACACTTGGTTACTTGTGCAGTTGCATCTTGGAGGGCTTCTGGCCAGAAGAACCCTTGCCGGAACGCCTTCCCGGCAAGTGCCCTTGCGCCAATGTGGTGGCCACATATGCCTCCATGTATCTCTGCCAAAAGCTTCTGTCCATCTTCCCTGGAAATGCACTTCAACCTGACGCCATTGAGTCTTCTTCTGTACAGTTCATTGCCAACGAACTGGTACATACTTGACTGCCTGGTTATCTTCTCTATCTCTTCTGGCTCGTCGGGAAGTTCTCCAGTTTGCAGAAAAACGGACGATTTGCTGTGCCCATGCTGGAGCCTGAGGCTCAACAACAAGGACTAAAGGCATGAGGGCTGCTGCGGGAACCTCAGGTTCTACGGCAAGAACCTGCGGTTCTGCCGGAGCTAATTGTCCCCCGACAAGCCCGCCGGGGCAAGGCTTGTCGGGAACGCTTGCTTCAACTGTACAGACCCTCGGGTCTGCAGGAGCAAACTGTTCCTCAGCGTCTCGGCTGTTGATCTTGGGGACTTTGGCGGCGGCTTCGGGAAGATCCGCCGGCAAGTAGTCGCCGGAGACCAACTGTCTCTTCTTGTTTTGCCCAACTGATGGTGTAATGGATGGCTGAGTTAACTTGAGCACGAAGGTCCCTGGTTCCACAGGTAACTTCATTGCAGCACACTTTGAGAGGCCATCTACAATATCATTCTGAGCTCTTGGGACGTGCTCCATTTGCAGACCTTCAAAGTGTTCTTCAAGCTTCCTCACTTCATCAACATAAGCTTCCATCAAAGGGCTCTGGTAACTCTTGTTCACTTGTCGGACCACCAACTGTGAATCTCCCCGCACAATCAACTTCTTGATCCCAAGCTCAGCCGCAATCCTGAGGCCGGCAAGCAAACCTTCATACTCTGCAGTATTGTTTGTCGCTTGTTCCTTGGGAAAATGCATCTGGACAACATACTTGAGGTGCTCTCCGGTGGGCGCTATGAGTACCACGCCGGCACCGGCGCCTTGCAGCGAGAAAGCACCATCAAAGTACATTATCCATTCGTTGCTTGCTTCTTGGACGGGGATGCTTGTCTCTGGAACTTCTTCATCTGGCGTTGGGGTCCATTCTGCTATGAATTCTGCCAAAGCTCTGCTCTGTATGGTTGAAGTACTCTCAAACTTGAGACCAAAGCTTGACAGCTCCAATGCCCACTCGACGATCCTGCCTGTTGCTTCTGGATTCTGCAATATCCTCTTCAACGGAAAGCGAGTGACCACTGTTATCTCGTGTGCTTGGAAATAATGGCGCAGCTTTCTCGAGGCCATGAGGAGGCCGAAAAGCAACTTCTGCACCCCAGAGTATCTTGATCTAGCCCCCTGCAGAAGGGAACTTACAAAATACACTCGGCGCTGCACCATCTTCTTTCGCACTTCTTCCTGTTCCTGCGCAGACTTGTCCTTGTCGGGGCCAGAGCTTGTCGGGGAAGCCCCCTGCTTGTCGCTGGATTCGCTTGCCGGGGGTGTGGGTTCCTCATCCGCCTCCCTCTCCGCTACTAACGCAGCACTAACCACTTGATTGGTTGCCGCTAGGTACAGCAGCAACTTCTCTTGTGGCCTAGGTGTGACAAGTATCGGAGTGGAGGACAGGTATCCTTTCAAGTCTTGCAGCGCTGCCTCCGCTTTCGGAGTCCATTTCATAGGACCTGCCTTTTTCAAAATTTTGAAGAAAGGCAGGGCGCGTTCTGCAGACTTTGAAATGAACCTGCTGAGGGCAGCCACACAACCAGCAAGCCTCCTTACGTCCTTGACGCGCTTCGGGGCTTCAATCTGCTCGATGGCTTTTATCTTGTCGGGATTGGCTTCAATCCCCCTCTGGGACACAAAGAACCCGAGAAGCTTGCCGGAGGGGACTCCGAAGACGCACTTCTTGGGGTTCAGCTTGAGCTGGATCTTGCGCAGATTCTCAAAGGTTTCCTCTAAATCATGTATCAGGGTATCTTTGCTCTTGCTCTTGACCACTATATCATCCATGTAGGCTTCTACATTTCTGTGGATCTGTGGCTCAAAAGCAGTGTGCACCACCCTCGCAAATGTCGAGCCTGCATTCTACAACCCAAAGGGCATGCGTATGAAGCAATATGTGCCGCATGGAGTAATGAACGTAGTCTTCTGTTCGTCTTCCTTGGCCATGAATATCTGGTGGTAACCTGAGTATGCATCAAGGAAGGAAAGCAGCTCACATCCAGCGGTGGAGTCAACAATCTGGTCAATACGCGGCAAGGGAAATGGATCCTTGGGACATGCTTTATTCACATCAGTGAAGTCTATACAAAGTCTCCACTTCCCGTTGGCCTTGCGCACGACGACTGGATTGGCCAACCACATAGGATGGATCACGCCTCTAACCAGGCCCGCTGCTTCCAACTTCTTTATCTCTTCGGCGATGAATTCTTGGCGCTCCACGGCTTGCTTCCTGACCCTCTGCTTGACGGGCTGCGCATGAGGGCAAACAGCAAGCTTGTGCTCAATTACCTTCCTGGGAACGCCGGGGATGTCAGATGGTTGCCACGCAAACACATCGACATTCGCCCGCAGGAAGGCAACGAGCGCGCTTTCCTATTTGTTGTCGAGTGTAGCACTGATGGTGAAGGTACCACCAGTGCCGTCCTCCTTGGCGGACACCTTCTTGGTTGCCGGTGGAGCTGCCATTCCCTTCTTGCACTTGCCGGTGGAGCTCGATGGTACGTCCTCAACGGCAGTGCAGCACTCCGAAGAGGTGCGTTTGCCGGAGTGGGCCCCAGAGCTCATGCCGTACTTGGTCTTGGTCTTCCCCCCGGGAGCTTCAGCGGCAAGTGTGTTGCTTTCTGCTGCGGCTGCTGCATCCCGGTAGATCTTGTCGGCGCAGATAAGCACGTCTTTCTTGTCGCCAGGGACAGAGATGACACTTATCGGCCCCGGCATCTTGAGTACGTTGTATGCAAAGTGGGAAGCTGCCATGAACTTGGCGAGGGCAGGACGGCCAAGTATCCCATTGTATGGTAATGGGATATCGGCAACATCAAATATAATCCTCTCCGTCCTGAAGTTGAGCTCCCCGCCAAAGGTCACTGGCAGCGTAATCTTCCCCTTCGGCTTGCTCCTTCCCGGGTTGATCCCTTGGAACGACTCGGTTTCCTCGAGCTCGCTGTCGGGGATCTGCAGTTTCTTGATCACAGCTGAGGAGATCGAGTTCAGGCTGGCCCCGCCGTCAACCAACATCTTGGTGACCTTGAGGTTGCGGATAGTTGGTGAGACCAACATCGGCAAGCACCCGACCGCAGTTGTGCGGTCAGGGTGATCCTCAAGGTCAAAAATGATGGGCGTGCTGGACCACTTCAGCAGCCTGCGCGACTCGACGGGCGGCTCAGCTGCGTTCACTTCCCGCACCCACTGCTTGAGCTGGCGGTGGGAAGTGTGCAGAGAGGCACCCCCGTCGACACACAGAACCTCTGTGTCCTTCTGGAACTCCTGCTCGCTGTTATCTCCTTCCTCCATGTCATCGTCGTCGTCTTCTTCCTCATCCTTGTCGCGGCCCCGGGGAGGTCGATCACCTTGCCGCTGCTTGGCCTTGCCGCGGCGTCCTCCCCGGCCATTGAACGGCCGCTTCTTGCTTGGTTCTCCTCCGCCTCTTTGGGCCTTCTCCTTGTCGCGACGCTCGTATTCAGCCTTCTGCTGCTCTACGAGGTACTCGACTCGCTTGTAGTTCTGAAGATCGTGGCCCTTGGTGCGGTGGATCTTGCAGTACTGCTTGTCGGAGCCGTCCTGCTTGTCGGCTGCCGCTACAGGGGCGGGTTCCTTGCCGGAACCGCCAGCCTGTGCCTTCTTGGCGGGAGCCTCCTTGCCGGACTGCTCGACGACTAGCACCTCCTTGCTCTTCTTCTTTCTGTTGTTTCGCCGCCGGCTTTTCTTTGCCGGGGTGGCATCCTCACTGTCGCTTCCTCCTGCACCGGTATCCTCTCCGGGGAGTCTCCTCCCCTCTTCGGAGCGCGTACACTTGTCAGCCAGAGCGTAAAGCTCGCTGACATCCCGGATCTTGGTCATGGCCATCTCCTCCCTCATCCGGCGGTTACGCACGTTCTGATGGAACGCGCTGATAACCGCGGCAGGGTGGACGTCGGGAATGTTGTGTTGCACGCGGCTGAATCTCTGGATATATTTGCGCAGGGACTCTCCCTCCTTCTGGGCGAGGATGTGGAGATCGCTCTCCTGGCCGTGAGGTTTGTGGCCGCCCGTGAAGGCACCAACAAACTGGTGGCACAGATCTGCCCATGAAGAAATGGAGTTTTCCGGCAAGTGCATAAGCCAAGACCGGACGTTTGGCTTAAGCACTAGTGGGAAGTAGTTAGCTAGTATCTTCTCGTCACGCCCCCCAGCAGCCTGCACCGCGATGGTGTAGATGCTGAGGAACTCCGAGGGGTGTGTCTTGCCGTCGTACTTCTCGGGTACGTCGGGCTTGAAATTCTTCATGCTGGGCCACTGCACTCGCCGCAGCTCACGGGTGAACGCAGGGCAACCTGCCGCGTACGGCAAGTCACCTGGTTCAACGGGCGTGTGCGTGTCGACAGCGGTCCCAGCGCACTGATCCGACTGTCGTCGGGCTTCTCGTCGACGCTCGATGCGAGTCCGAGCGTCCTCTTGCCGCCTGTCGTCGAGGACTTGGCGCTGGTCCCGACGAGCCCGCGGATCCGACGACGCCGTGGAGTCGTCGTCGACGTTGATCCGGCGGGGTGGCGTCTTCTGCTTCCGCGGCGGGGAGTGCACGGTAGTTGCACCCCCGGCGGTCTTGTCGCCATCGGCCTTCGTCTGATCGACTTGCCACGGCCGTGACGTCGCCGGCTGCTGCGGCGTGTCGTTGTTGGCGAAGGCGATGAGGCTCTGGATCGTCGCCCTCCAGTCTTCGGCCTTGTCTGCCGCTGGAGGGAAATCGAGGAGCAGCTGTGCTCTTGCTAGAGCTTCTGCTGGAGAGGAGGGGAGCGGCGGCGAGCGGTGTGAGGAGCGAGATATGCTCGGACTTCTAACAGGGTTAGAAGGAGCAGTTTCTCGCCCCGGCGACCGCGCCTTGCTCGTACCAGGACAATGGCCTTGAGCATCCTGCGATCCTCCGGTTTGTCCTTGCCCCAGCAAGCGTATGGTACCTCCTGTACCACGGCGCTGCTGGCTTGGCACCTCCCGAGAGAGATGTGGTGCGTCTACGGACACCGAGGCTTTGGAATTCGCCCGGTCGTCCGTCTTGTCCTTGGATTTGGTGGCGCCGTGAGTTTCCTCACCGGCGACCACCCTTCCGCCGGCGTCTCCTCGACCAACCGTTGGTTCGGGTGGCGGTGGGATCGACGCAGACGGGCCTCCGACCTCCGAAGCCTTCTTCTTCGGAGGCATGTTGATGCTGTCGATGAGGTCGATGAAGCTGATGAAGTTGCTGAAGGTAGCGCCCGTGTGAGCGCCGGATCAGGTTCGCACAACCTCGACGCCCCCCAGACCTGGCGCGCCAAAGATGTCAGGGGAAACTGTCCTCCCACGAGCACCTATGGGACCGGAGCCCCTTCTACGTTGCGGTAAGGGAGCGGAGGGAGCACGAAGAGCAGATCGAGGGGCACACGCGGGCAGTTTACCCAGGTTCGGGCCGCGCGGACGCGTAAAACCCTACTCCTGCTTAGGTTGTATTGAATTCTTGGGCTCGGGAGCTTGAAGATCTACAGTACTTAGCTACACCGAGCGGGAGAGTGTGTGGGTTTCTGGGATCGAACCCCCTCTACGTTGTGCATGGGCCTCCTTTTATAGCTCAAAGGGGTCTCCGACAGGTGTCAACGTAGAGGAGGGCAAAAGTGTAAATTTGGTGGTAGTTGTAACAGTGCGTGAATAGTGCATGAACAGTGGATGAACAGTGGTCTTCACCTAACTTTGACAGTGGGGGACAAGGGCATTGAATGCCCGTCGCCGTCGCCCCCAAAAGCGTCCGTCCATGCTTCTCCGTTCGCCACGGCGGTAGCCTCGTCACCGTGGCTTGCCACCGTGTGCCCCAGGCTGCACAGCCGTCCGCCACGCGTCCCTCGAAGGGCCACAGGGCGACGCGTGGGCAGATGAGCCGGAGCGTGGGCACACAGCGTAGGTTTTCCCCGGCAAGCACCTTGCCGGGGTCGTGATCTTGCCGGGCCCGGAAGCTTGTCGCTCTCCGGGCCCTGCCGGGGCGCATGATGCGCCGAGGCATCTCTTGAGATATGTATTCCTTGGCTTCCCTGGCAAGCTCCTCCTGCCAGGGTCTTGTGCTAAAGTGATAACCTTGAGCCTGGTGCGGCCTTCCCGGCAAGCTCCTCTTGCCGGGGCCTTGATCTTCTGACTTGTATACTTTGTTCTTGAATGGCTTCATAGGGACCAGAAAGGTTCTTGGCGAGCACGTGGTAAGCCCTGCCGTGGGGAGCTGCTACTGCCCGTGCACAAGTTGGGGTACTAAGGTACCCCTATCTTAGTACACCGACAGAAGATCGAGGAGGTCTCGATGCGAGGAGAAGGAGGAGAGGCGAGAGCTCAAGCTTGGGGATGCCCAAAGGCACCACAAGTAAATATTCAAGGAGACTCAAGCACCTAAGCATGGGGATGCCCCAGAAGGCATCCCATCTTTCTTCAACAAGTATCAGTCTATTTTCGGATTCGTCTTATTCACATGATATGCGTAAACTCTTGGAGCGTCGTGTGCTTTTTGTTTTTCTTTTAATAAATGCACCATACTGGTATGATATAGTCCTTGTATGATTTATAGAATGCTCTTTGCATGTCACTTATATCTTATGAGTATGGATTTATAGAATGCTTCATGTGCTTCACTTATATCATTTGAAGTTTGGATTGCCTATTTCTCTTCACATAGAAAACCGCCATTTGTAGAATGCTCTTTGGCTTCACTTATATTTGTTAGAGTGTGGGCATATCTTTTGTAGAAAGAATTAAAACTCTCTTGCTTCACTTATATTTATTTAGAGAGTTGGTAGGAATTGGTCATTCACATGGTTAGTCATAAAATCCTACATAAACTTGTGGATCGTCGAATATGATATGTTTGATTCCTAGAAATAGTTTTGCGATATAAAGATGGTGATATTAGAGTCATGCTAGTGTGTAGTTGTGGATTGTGGAAATACTTGTGTTCAGGTTTGTGATTCCCGAAGCATGCACGTAAGGTGAACCATTATGTGATGAAGTCGGAGCATGATTTATTTTTTGATTGTCATCCTTTGTGTGGAGGTCGGGATCACGCGATGGTTAACTCCTACCAACCCTTCCCCTAGGAGCATGTGTGTAGTACTTTGTTTCGATGGCTAATAAATTTTTGCAATAAGTATGTGAGTTCTTTATGACTAATGTTGAGTCCATGGATTATACGCACTCTCACCCTTCCACCTTTGCTAGCCTCTCTTGTACCGCGCAACTTTCGCCGGTACCATACACCCACCATATACCTTCCTCAAAACAGCCACCATACCTACCTATCATGGCATTTCCATAGCCATTCCGAGATATATTGCCATGTAACTCCACCGTTTCGTTTATTATGACACGCACCATCATTGCCATATTGCCTTGCATGATCGTAAGATAGCTAGCATGATGTTTCCATGGCTTGTCTGTTTTTTATGTCATTGCTACGCTAGATCATTGCACATCCCGATACACCGCCGGAGGCATTCACATAGTCATATTTTGTTCTAGCTTCGAGTTGCAATCTTTGAGTTGTAAGTAAATAAAAGTGTGATGATCTTCATTATTAGAGCATTGTCCCGTGTGAGGAAACAAAAAAAAGAGAGAAAGGCCAAATAAAAATAAGATATGGCCCAAAAAAAAGAGGGGGGCTAAAAAAAGCCCCTCCAAAAATGAGAGAAAAAGAGAGAAGGGACAATGTTACTATCCTATTACCACACTTGTGCTTCATCATAGCACCATGTTCTTCATGATAGAGAGTCTCCTATGTTATCACATTCATATACTAGTGAGAATTTTCATTATAGAACTTGGCTTGTATATTCCAATGACGGGCTTCCTCCAATGCCCTAGGTTTTCATGAGCAAGCAAGTTGATGCACACCCACTAGTTTTCTTTTTGAGCTTTCATACACTTATAGCTCTAGTGCATCCGTTACATGGCAATCCCTACTCACTCACATTGATATCGATTGACGGACATCTCCATAGTCCATTAATTTGCTTAGTTGATGTCATACTTTCTCCCTCCTTATGTCTATCACCACCTTCTATTCCACCCATAGTGCTATGTCCATGGCTCATGCTCATGTATTGCGTGAAAGTTGAAAAAGTTTGAGAATACTAAAGTATGAAACAATTGCTTGGCTAAAACCAGGGTTGTGCATGATTTAAATACTTTGTGTGGTGAAGATGGAGCATAGCCAGACCATATGATTTTGTAGGGATAACTTTCTTTGGCCACGTTATTTTGAAAAGACATGATTGCTTTATTAGTAGGCTTGAAGTATTATTGTCTTAATGTCAAATGATAGACTATTGCTTTGAATCACTCGTGTCTTAATATTCATGCCATGATTAGATTACATGATCAAGCTTATTCTAGGTAGCATTCCACATCAAAAAAATTCTTTTTTATCATTTACCTACTCGAGGACGAGCAGGAATTAAGCTTGGGGATGCTGATACGTCTCCATCATATCTATAATTTTTTATTGTTCCATGCCAATATTCTACAACTTTCATATACTTTTGGCAACTTTTTGTACTATTTTTTGGGACTAACATATTGATCCAGTGCCCAGTGCCAGTTCCTGTTTGTTGCATGTTTTTTGTTTCGCAGAATATCCATATCAAATGGAGTCCAAACAGGATAAAAATGGACAGAGATTTTTTTTGGAATATATGTGAATTTTGGGAAGCAGAACCAACGTGGGATGATGCCCGGGTGGCCCACGAGGGTGAGGGGCGCGCCCTGGGCCCTAGTGGCCACTCCGTAAGGTGGTTGATTCCCTTCTTTCGCCACAAGAAATCTAATATCCGAATAAAAATTGTGTCCAAAAATCAGCCCAATCGGAGTTACGGATCTCCGGGAATTTAAGAAACGGTGGAAGGCCAGAATTTGAGAACGCAGAAACAGAGAGAGACAGATCCAATCTCGGAGGGGCTCTCGCCCCTCCCACACCATGGAGACCATGGACCAGAGGGGAAACCCTTCTCCCATCTAGGGAGAAGGTCAAGTAAGAAGAAGAAGGAGGGGGCTCTCTCCCCCTCGCTTCCGGTGGCACCGGAGTGCCGCTTGGGCCATCATCATCACCGCAATCTACACCAATAACTTCATCGCCATCATCACCAACTCTTCCCCCTCTATGTAGCTGTGTAACCCCTCTTCTACCCGTTGTAATCTCTACTTAAACATGGTGCTCAACACTATATATTATTTCCCAATGATGTATGGCTATCCTATGATGTTTGAGTAGATCGGTTTTGTCCTATGGTTTAATTGATGATCGTGATTGGTCTGAGTTGCATGTTTTATTATTAGTGTTGTCCTATGGTGCTCTCTGTGTCGCGCAAGCATGAGGGATCCCCGCTGTAGGGTTTGCAATATATTCATGATTTGCTTATGGTGGGTGGCGTGAGTGACAGAAGCACAGACCCGAGTAAGTAGGTTGTTTGCGTATGGGAATAAAGAGGATTTGATACTTTAATGCTATGGTTGGGTTTTACCTTAATGATCTTTTGTAGTTGCGGATGCTTGCTAGAGTTCCAATAATAAGTGCATATGATCCAAGAAGAGAAAGTATGTTAGCTTATGCCTCTCCCTCAAAAAAATTGCGATAGTATTACCGGTCTAGTTATCCATTGCCTAGGGACAAATAACTTTCCCGTGACAAAAAACTCTCTACTAAAATTAATTTAGTTGTGTCTTTATCTTAACAGCCCCTAGTTTTATTTGCGTGCTCTTTATATTCTTGCAAACCTATCCCACAAAAACTATGAAGTACTTCTAGTTTCATACTTTTTCTAGGTAAAGTAGACGGCAATCGTGCGTAGAGTTGTATCAGTGGTCGATAGAACTTGAGGGAATATTTGTTCTACCTTTAGCTCCTCGTTGGGTTCGACACTCTTACTTATCAAAAGAGGCTATAACTGATCCCCTACACTTGTGGGTTATCAGTAGGCGGGCTTTTTTTCATTTTGTATTTTTTTCCTTTTTTCTGCTTTACTTATTTTTGAGTTGTTTTTTGTTGTATTTAGTGTTTTTTGTGAATATTTTTTCTTTAGGTACAAAAAATTACAAACTTTCTGTTAGTGCCGGTAGTTTTCAAATTTGAATAGTTTGAATTTGAATTATTTCAAATTTGTGTGAATCACTAGTTTGTGAATAACTTAACTTTAAAAATAGATTTTTTTTTAGTGATTCTTTCTTCGCATTTCAAATGCCAAAACACATAAGTACCCTAACTGTTACAAAGATTCCCTCCGGTTTGTTCGAAGCGGGACTTTACAGATATATAAGTCCGGAAACTTACTAGAGAATAAAGTGATGACAGTGAAGGCGATCACATCCTAGAGTGGGATCTTTGGGTGTGAAACTTTTTCTTCGCGTGTGTCCCTTTGCGCCGTAACCATGGACAATCTTCGTCATTTAACTCGATGCTCGGGTCAATATGAATGGAGCAATTTCATCAAAAATTTCATAATCTTCTGACATGTCTGTCTTATCATCCACTCCCACGATGTTTCTTTTCCCAGAAAGAACTTTGTGGCGCTTTGGCTCATCGTATGATGCATTCGCTTCCGTATCTTTTCTTTTTCTCGGCTTGGTAGACACGTCCTTCACATAGAAAACATGTGCCACATCATTGGCTAGGACAAATGGTTCGCCTGCATACACAAGATTGTTGAGATCCACTGTTGTCATTTCGTACTGCGGGTCTTCAGTTAGCCCGACTCATTTCATATTAACACATTTGCACCAAAACAAAGGGACCTTCAAACCACGTCCATAGTCAAGTTCCCATATGTCCTCCATGTAACCATAATATGTTTCCTTTCCCGTCTTGGTTGCTGCATCAAAGCGGAAACCGTTGTTTTGGTTGGTGCTCTTCTTATCTTGGGCGATCGTGTAAAATGTATTCCCATTTATCTCGTACCCTTTGAAAGTCACTATATTCGAAGATGGTAACTAGGACAGCAAGTACAGGTCATCTTCAATAGCGGCGTCATGCATGGAACGTGTTTGCAACCAGTCGGCGAAAGTCGCCATTTGTTCATGTGTAATCCAGTCGTCAGACTGCTCCGGGTGTTTGGAGCGTAGAAAATTCTTGTGTTGGTCCATATACGGAGCCACCAAGGCGGAGCTCTGTAGAATTGTGTAGTGTGCTTGAGTGAGAGAATGCCCGTCCATACATATTATTTGATCCCCTCCTAGCGTGCCTTTTCCATCCAGTCTGGCCTTATGCCGCGATTCAGGAACACCAATCGGCTTAAGGTCAGGATAAAAGTTAATACAAAACTCAATGACCTCCTCATTTTCATGGCCCTTGGAGATGCTTCCTTCTGGCCATGCACGGTTATGAACATATTTCTTTAAGACTCCCATGAACCTCTCAAAGGGTAACATATTGTGTAGAAATACAGGACCCAAAACGTTAATCTCTTCGCATAGGTGAACTAGGACGTGTGTCATGATGTTGAAGAAGGATGGTTGGAACACCAACTCGAAACTGACAAGACATTGCACCAAATCATTATGTAACGTTGGTATGATTTCTGGATCGATTACCTTCTGAGAGATTGCATTGAGGAATGCACATAGCTTCATAATGGCTAATCGAACGTTTTCCGGTAGAAGCCCCCTCAATGCAATCGGAAGCAGTTGCATCATAATCACGTGGCAGTCATGAGATTTTAGGTTCTGGAACTTTTTCTCTGCCATATTTATTATTCCCTTTATATTCGATGAGAAGCCAGACAATACCTTAATACTGAGCAGACATTCAAAGAAGATTTCCTTCTCTTCTTTGGTAAGAGCGTAGCTGGCATGACCCTGATGTATGTCATCTTTTCCGAGCATACGTTGCTGGTCCTCCCGTGTCTCCGGTGTATCTTTTGTCTTCCCATACACGCCCAAGAAGCCAAGAAGGGTCACGCAAAGATTCTTCGTCACGTGCATCACGTCGATTGCGCAGCGGACCTCTAGGTCTTTCCAATAGGGCAGGTCCCAAAATATAGATTTCTTCTTCCACATGGGTGCGCGTTCTTCAGTGTCATTCGGAACAGGTTGTCCGCCAGGACCCTTTCCAAAGACTACCTTCAAATCCTTGACCATATCATGTACATCAGCACCAGTTCGGTGGCGAGGCTTCGTCCGGTGATCCGCCTCACCTTTGAAATGCTTGCCTTTATTTCTTACGGGATGCCTGCTCGAAAGAAATCGACGATGTGCCAGGTACACATTCTTCCTACAATTACCCAAATATATATTGTCGGTATCATCCAAACAATGCGTGCATGCATGGTATCCCTTGTTTGTTTGTCCTGAAAGGTCACTGAGAGCAGGCTAATCCTTGATGGTAACGAACAGCAACGCCTTTAGATCAAATTCTTCATGTCTGTGCTCATCCCACGCACGTACACCTTTTCCATTCCACAACTGTAAGAGTTCTTCAACTAATGGCCTTAGGTACACATCAATGTCGTTGTCGGGTTGCTTAGGGCCTTGGATGATCACAGGCATCATAATGAACTTCCGCTTCATGCACAACCAAGGAGGAAGGTTATACATACATAGAGTCACAGGCCAGGTGCTATGGTTCCTGCTCTGTTCCCCAAAAGGATGAATGCCATCTGCGCTTAGACCAAACCTTACGTCCCTTGCGTCACCTCCAAACTCCTCCCTACTGTACTTTCTCTCGATTTTTCTCCACTGCGACCGTCAGCGGGTACTCTCAACTTTCTGTCTTTCTTACGGTCTTCCCTGTGCCATCGCATCGCCTTGGCATGCTCTTTGTTTTGGAAGAAACGTTTCAACCATGGTATTATAGGAGCATACCACATCACCTTGGCAGGAATCTTTTTCCTGGGGCGCTTGTCCTCGACATTACCAGGGTCATAGCGGCTAATCTTATAGCGCAATGCACCGCATATCGGGCACGCGATCAAATCCTCGTACTCACCCCGGTAGAGGATGCAGTCATTAGGGCATGCATGTATCTTCTGCACCTCTAACCCTAGAGGGCAAACAACCTTCTTTTCTTCGTACGTACTCTCGGGCAATTCGTTGTCCTTTGGAAGCATATTATTTATCATTACCAGCAACTTTCCAAATCCCTTGTCAGATACACCATTCTATGCCTTCCATTGCAGCAATTCAAGTGTGGTGCTGATAACCCACAAGTGTAGGGGATCGCAACAGTTTTGGAGGGTAAAGTATTAAACCCAAATTTGTTGATTCGACACAAGGGGAGCCAAAGAATACTCTTAAGTATTAGTAGCTGAGTTGTCAATTCAACCACACCTGGAAACTTAGTATCTGCAGCAAGATAGTTTAGTAGCAAAGTAATATGATAGTGGCAGTAGCAGCAATAAAAGTAACGATAGTGTTTTTGTAGTTTTTGTAATAATAGCAACGGAAAAGTAAATAAGAGACTAACAATGTAGGTAAAGCTCGTAGGCATTGGATCGGTGATGGGAAATTACGTCGGATGCAATTCATCATGTAGAAGTTATAACCTAGGGTGACACAGAACTAGCTCTAGTTCATCAATGCAATGTACGCATGTATTCCCAATATAGTCATACGTGCTTATGGAAAAGAACTTGCATGACATCTTTTGTCCTACCCTCCCGTGGCAGCGGGGTCCTATTGGAAACTTAGGGATATTAAGGCCTCCTTTTATTAGAGTACCGGACCAAAGCATTAACACATAGTGAATACATGAACTCCTCAAACTATGGTCATCACCGGGAGTGGTCCCGATTATTGTCACTTCGGGGTTGCCGGATCATAACACATAGTAAATGACTATAGACTTGCAAGATAGGATCAAGAACACACATATATTCATGAAAACATAATAGGTTTAGATCTGAAATCATGGCACTCGGGCCCTAGTGACAAGCATTAAGCATAGCAAAGTCATAGCAACGTCAATCTCAGAACATAGTGGATACTAGGGATCAAACCCTAACAAAACTAACTCGATTACATGATAGATCCCATCCAACCCATCACCGTCCAGCAAGCCTACGATGGAATTACTCACACACGACGGTGAGCGTCATGGAATTGGTGATGGAGGAAGGTTGATGATGACGATGGCAACGATCTCCACTCTTCGGATCCCCGAACGGACTCCATATCAGCCCTCCCGAGAGAGATTAGGGCTTGGCGGCGGCTCCGTCTCGTGAAACCTGATAATTCCTTCTCCTTGATTTTTTTCTCCCCGAAATGGAAGATATAGGACCTGGGGGTACGTCGGTGGAGCATCGGGGGGCCCTTGAGGCAGGGGGCGCGCCCTGGGAAGGGGGGCGCGCCCCCCACCCTCGAGGACAGGTCGTGGGCCCCCCGGTGAGTATCTTCTTGCAGATATTTTTTATATTTTCTGAAATAATTCTCGGTTGATTTTCAGGCGATTCCGAGAACTTTTTATTCTGCACAAAAACAACACCATGGCAGTTCTGCTGAAAACTGTGTCAATCCCGGTTAGTTCCATTGAAATAATGCAAGTTAGAGTCCAACACAAGCGCAAAAGGGTTTGGAAAAGTAGATACGTTGGAGACGTATCAACTCCCCCAAGCTTAAACCTTTGTTTGTCCTCAAGCAATTCAGTTGATAAACTGAAAGTGATAAAGAAAAACTTTGACAAACTCTGTTTGCTCTTGTTGTTGTAAATATGTAAGCTAGCATTCAGGTTTTCAACAAGATCATGAACTAACCACATTCACAATAACTTTCAGGTCTCAAGACTACTCACATCAATGGGATAATCAACTAGCGAGCAATAATAATAAACCTCGGATGACAACACTTCTCAAAACAATCATGATATGATATAACAGGATGGTATCTCGCTAGCCCTTTCTGAGATCGCAAATCATAAATGCAGAGCATCTTTAAAGATCAAGGACTGACTAGACATTGTAATTCATGGTAAAAGAGACCAAGTCATGATCATACTCAATGCAAATTAATAGTAATACATCCAACGACAGAGGTGCTCACCTACTGGTGCTCTTTGATAAGAGGATGATGACTCTGCATAAAAGTAAATAGATAGGCCCTTCGCAGAGGGAAGCAGGGATTTCTAGAGGTGCCAGAGCTCGATTTTTAAATAGAGATTTAATAACATTTTGAGCGGTATACTTTCATTGTCAACATAACAACCAACAATCTCGATATCTCCCATGCTACGCACATTATAGGCGGTTCCCAAACAGAATGGTCAAGTTTATACTCCCCCAACCACCAACAAGCGCACTCCACGGCTAGCCCGAAACAACGGGTACCGTCCAAACCAGCAACAGCCCTGGGGGAGTTTTGTTTAATTATTATGATTTTGAGCATGGGACTTGGCATCCCGGTTACCATCCATTCTCTCGTGAATGATGAGCGGAGTCCACTCATCGTGAGAATAACCCACCTAGCATGGAAGATATAGACAACCCTAGTTGATACATGAGCTGTTCGAGCATACAAAACAGAATTTCATTTGAAGGTTTAGAGTATGGCACATACACATTTACTTGGAACGGCAGGTGAATACCGCATATACGAAGGTATCGTGGACTCATATGGAATAACTTTGGGGTTTATGGAAGTGGATGCACAAGCAGTATTCCCGCTTAGTACAGGTGAAGGCTAGAAAGAGACTGGGAAGCGACCAGCTAGAGAGCAACAACGGTCATGAACATGCATTAAAATTAATCAACAATGAATGCAAGCATGAGTAGGATATAAATCACCATGAACATAAATATCGTGAAGGCTATGTTGATTTGTTTCGACTACATGCGTGAACATGTGCCAAGTCAAGTCACTTAAATCGTTCAGAGGAGGATACCACCCATCATACCACATCACAACCAATTTAATATCATGTTGGCACGCAAGATAGACCATTATAAACTCTCAGCTAATTAAGCATGGCATAAGCAGCTATGATCTCTAGTTGTCATTTCAAACATGTTTCATTCATAACAAGTTGAATCAAGAACGACGAGCAATCATATTTACAAAAACAAGAGAGGTCGAGTTATGTTGGATTCAGGGCTCCGCAAAACCCGTTAAGTTCAAACACAGGGGCGTGAACGAAGATCTCATCCACTCACGTCTACCTAGCGCCTCGCTCTCGTCTTGGTGGAAGGATTCAAGCAAACAACGAACAAGCACACAAGAGTTTATCCAGGTTCGGGCCACGGTGTGGTGTAAGACCCTACTTCCTGCTTTGGTGGATTGGCTCCGGGCGAGCTAGAATATGAGCTAGCACAACGGTTCCTAGGCTCAGGAGGCGAGCTCAGGAGGGTCAGAAGGCTAGTGTTCTTGCTCTGTGTGCGGTGGCAAAGTGTGTTCGTCTCCCTTGCAGTGCGAGTCCTAGCAACTTATATAGGCGGCCACGGTCCTCTTCCCCCGAAATGTTTAGGCAGGAAGGGATCCCACAACGGCCATTTTTGAGCGGTAACACAAGGACATTCCTATCCTGACAAAAGCGGTCTTCGCCTGCAAAAGGATCAGGAGGTGACACGGTGGTGGGCTCGACGGTGACATCCTCCTTGCCATCCTTGTGGTCTTCGGTCTTGTTGCACCAAAGAGGAAACCTTTGCCCCACTCCTTGGGAACCAACGGCTGCGATGTCCCCTTTGCACCGAAGTGGCAACTGCGCCGCTCGCGAGCGCAGGCACCCACTGGCGCGGTGCGTCACTGCTGACATCACTGCCTCCTCCTGAGGCAGGCTTAGCCTTGGATTCTCCGCCCCTTCGGAACGCCTTGCTGAGGCCGCTCCCGAAGAGGTCTTGACGTCGTTCTCCTCACGAGGCTTGGCCCCCTCGCGAGGGTCTTGGATAGCTGGTCGATCAGCTCGGCCGTACCAGGCTGCTTGTAGGAACGCGTCGCGGCCCGCAGACAGGCAAGTCTGGGTACCCTGGTTCCCAGGACGCCGATAGTAGCCCCCAGGCCCAAGGTGCGTGCGGAGTTGGCTTCAGGGCGAAGCCTTGATCGAGGACGAAGCGCCGCGGGCCCCAAAAAGGCTGCGGACCAGGCTGGCGCGTGACGGTTGGATGGGACGTGGGCGACTCCACTTCTCACGCAATCTTGGCAACCGTGCGACTTGACAACTCTTTGGCGCGAGCAGCGGGGCCATTATGGGTGCGCGTGAGTGGCCGCCGGTTGATCTTCTTGGCTTATAAACGGGAGGTGAGGCACTACGCCTCTCGCTTGACTGTTGCAGGCCGAACCCTAGGTTTCCATTGCTCCCAGGGCTCCATGGCACCGATTTGCAGGTTCTCGGCTGCGGAGAAAGGGAAGAGCCCGATGGTAGAGCCTAAGCGGCTCCCCCCGAAGAAGAGGCGCCGTAATTCTCCGAGTGCGTCCCTGAGGCCGTCGTACGCCCGCACGTGGTGCACGCAGGTACCACCAAGATTTCCGCTTCCCTTGTACGCTCCAGCGGCAGGCAGATCGAGGGGGGCGACGATAGGGGTGGCGCCATCAGTCGCCCGGAGAGGCGGGCGTCTCCTCGCACCCTCCTGTTGTCCCATTCTGAGGATGATGCCCGCGAGTTCATCGTGTGCGCGGGAGCCCCTCCTCATTCGTGGATCCTTCTTCCTCCGTTCCTGAGGGAGGTGCTTCCGGCTCGTGGCCGGGTGACGATGGAGCTGAGGCACGAGGGTGTTGGAAATATGCCCTAGAGGCAATAATAAGAGTATTATTATTATATTTCCTTGTTCATGATAATCGTCTATTATTCATGCTTGAATTGTATTGTACGGAAACAGCGATACATGTGTGAATATATAGACCACAATGAGTCCCTGGTAAGCCTCTAGTTACCAGCTCGTTGATCAACAGATGATCACGGTTTCCTGATCATGGACATGTGATGTCAGTGATAACGGGATCACATCATTAGGAGAATGATGTGATGGACAAGACCCAATCCTAAGCATAGCACGAGATCGTATAGTTCGTAATGCATAAGCTTTTCGGTGTCAAGTATTTATTCCTTGGACCATGAGGTTGTACAACTCCCGGATACCGTAGGAATACTTTGGGTGTGCCAAACGTCACAACGTAACTGGGTGGCTATAAAGGTACGCATCGGGTATCACCGAAAGTGTCTGTTGAGTTGGTACGAACCGAGACTGGGATATTGTCACTCCGTATGACGGAGAGGTACCTCTGGGCCCAATTGGTAAGACATCATCATAAATGAGCTCAAGGTTACTAAGGAGTTAGTCACGGGATGATGGATTACGGAACGAGTAAAGAGACTTTCCATAACGAGATTGAACAAGGTATCGGGAATACCGACGATCGAATCTCGGGCAAGTACCGTACCGATGGACAAAGAGAATAACATACGGGATTGAGTGAATCCTTGACACGGTGGTTCATCCGATGAAGATCATCGAGGAACACATGGGAACCAACATGGGTATCCAGATCCCGCTGTTGGTTATTGACCGGAGAGTGGTCTCGGTCATGTCTACGTGTCTCCCGAACCCGTAGGGTCTACACACTTAAGGTACGGTAACGCTAGGGTCGTAGAGATACATGCACGTGGAAACCCGAAAGTTGTTCGGAGTCCCGGATGAGATCTCGGACGTCATGAGGAGTTCCGAAATGGTCCGGAGGTAATGAATGATATATAGGAAGTCCAGTTTCGGCCATCGGGTGATCTCCGGGGGTCACCGGGAGTGTCCCGGGACCACCGGAGGGGTCCCGGGGGTCCATCGGGTGGGGCCACCCATCCCGGTGGGGCTCCTAGGCTGCGTGGGGGAAGTGGCCAGCCCCTGGTGGGCTGGCGCACCACATGGGCCCCCCTCCCCATGCGCCTAGGGTTGAAACCCTAGGGGGAGGGGCGCCCCCCTTACCTTGGGGGGCAAGACTCCCCCCCCAGGCCGCCGCCCCCCCTTGCAGATCCCATCTGCAGGGGCTGGCGCACCCCCCTGGCCCCTATATATATGTGGGGGGGGGAGAGGGCAGCTGCACCCAAGTCTCTGGCGCCTCTCCCCCTCCCGTCACACCTCATACTCCGTCCGCAGGGCGCCGGCGCAGCCCTGCAGGATTCTCCACTGCATCCACCACCACGCCGTCGTGCTGCTGGATCTTCGACGACCTCTCTTCCCCCCTTGCTGGATCAAGAAGAAGGTGACGTTGCTGTACCGGACGTGTGTTCAACACGGAGGTGCCGTCCGTTCGGCGCTAGATCATCGGTGACGAAGAACGAGAAGAGTACGACTACTTCATCCACGCTTCTTCGAAAGCTTCCGCTCGCGATCTACAAAACGTTATGTAGATGCACTCTCATATGCTCATTGCTAGATGTCTCCTTAGTTGGATCTTGGTGAAAGCGTAGAAATTTTTTGAATTCTGCTACGTTCCCCAACAGTGGCATCTGAGCTAGGTCTTATGCGTAGCATCTTGCACGAGTAGAACACAAAGCAGTTGTGGGCGTTTGAGTTTGCTCAATTTTCTTGCCGTTACTAGTCTAGTCTTGATTTGGCGGTATTGTGGGATGAAGCGGCCCGGACCGACTTTACACGTACGCTTACGTGAGACTGGTTCCACCGACAAACATGCACTAGTTGCATAAGGTGGCTGGCGGGTGTCTGTCTCTCCTACTTTAGTCGGATCGGATTCGATGAACAGGGTCCTTATGAAGGGTAAATAGAAATTGACAAATCACGTTGTGGTTTTGGCGTAGGTTAGAACCGTTCTTGCTATAAAACCTATAGAAGCCACGTAAAACTTGCAACAACAATTAGAGGACGTCTAACTTGTTTTTGTAGCATGTGCTATGTGACGTGGTATGGCCAAAGAAGATGTGGTGAATGATATATGTGATGTATGAGATTGATCATGTTCTTGTAATAGGGAATCACGACTTGCATGTCGATGAACTTGACAACCGGCAGGAGCCGTAGGAGTTGTCTTAATTATTGTATGACCTGCGTGTCACTGAATAAACGCCATGTAATTACTTTACTTTATTGCTAAACGTTAGCCATAGTAGTAGAAGTAATAGTTTGCGTGACGACTTCTTCAAGACACGATGATGAAGATAATGATGATGGAGATCATGGTGTTGAGCCGGTGACAAGATGATCATAGTGCCCCGAAGATGAAGATCCAAGGAGCAAGATGATATTGGCCATATCATGTCACTTTAATTGATTGCATGTGATGTTTATCATGTTTATGCATCTTGTTTACTTGGAATGACGGTAGTAAATAAGATGATCTCTCACTAAAATTTCAAGAATTGTGTTCCCCCTAACTGTGCACCGTTGCTAAAGTTCATTGTTCCGAAGCACCACGTGATGATCGGGTGTGATAGGTTCTAACGTTCGCATACAACGGGTGTATGCCAGATTTACACGGGCAACACACTTAGGGTTCACTTGACGAGCCTAGCATGTACAGACATGGCCTCGGAACACGGAAGACCGAAAGGTCGAACACGAGTTGTATAGAAGATACGATCAACATGAAGATGTTCACCGTTGATGACTAGTCCGTCTCACGTGATGATCGGACACGGGCTAGTCGATTCGGATCGTGTATCACTTAGATGACTAGAGAGATGTCATTCTGGGTGGGAGTTCATTAAAATTTGATTAAGATGAACTTAATTATCATGAACTTAGTCTAAATTCTTTACAATATATCTTGTTGATCAAATGGCCCACGCTCAAGTTTCCCTCAACTTCAACGCGTTCCTAGAGAAAACCAAGCTGAAAGACGATGGTAGCAACTATACGGATTGGGTCCGTAACCTGAGTATTATCCTCATAGCTGCCAAGAGATCATATGTCCTTGAAGCACCGCTAGGTGACGCACCCGGTCCCGATGCGACCCAAGACGTTTTGAACGTCTAGCAGTCGCGTAGTGATGATTACTCCCTGGTTCAGTGCGGTATGCTTTACAGCTTAGAGTCGGGGCTCCAAAAACGTTTTGAGAATCACGGAGCATATGAGATGTTCGAAGATCTGAAAATGGTTTTCCAAGCTCATGCCCGAGTCGAGAGATATGACGTCTCCGACGCATTCTATAGCTGTAAGATGGAGGAAAACAGTTCTGTCAGTGAGCACATCCTCAAGATTTCTGGATTGCACAACCGCTTGTCTCAGCTGGAAATGAATCTCCCAGATGAAGCGGTCGTTGACAGAATCCTCCAGTCGCTCCCACCAAGCTTCAAGAGCTTCGTGTTAAACTTCAATATGCAGGGGATGGAGAAGTCCATTCCCGAGGTGTATTCGATGCTGAAATCAGCGGACGTGGATATCAAGTAAGAACATCAAGTGTTGATGGTCAATAAAACCACTAAGTTCAAGAAAGGCAAGGGTAAGAAGAACTTCAAGAAGGACGGCAAGGGAGTTGCCGCACCCGGTAAGCCTGTTGCCGGGAAGAAGCCAAAACATGGACCCAAGCCTGAGACAGAGTGTTTTTATTGCAAGGGAACGGGTCACTGGAAGCGGAGCTGCCCCAAATACTTAGCAGACAAGAAGGCCGGCAACGTCAAAGGTATATGTGATATACATGTTATTGATGTGTACCTTACCAGCGCTCGTAGTAGCTCCTGGGTATTTGATACGGGTGCGGTTGCTCACATTTGTAACTCAAAACAGGAGCTGCGGAATAAGCGGAGACTGGCGAAGGATGAGGTGACGATGCACGTCGGGAATGGTTCCAAGGTCGATGTGATCGCCGTCGGCATGATACCTCTACATCTACCCTCGGGATTAGTTTTAAACCTTAATAATTGTTATTTAGTACCAGCTTTGAGCATTAACATTGTATCTGGATCTCGTCTTATGCGAGATGGCTACTCTTTCAAATCGGAGAATAATGGTTGTTCTATTTATTTGAGAGATATGTTTTATGGTCATGCCCCGCTGGTCAATGGTTTATTTTTGATGAATCTCGATCGTGATGATACACATATTCATAGTGTAGATGCCAAAAGATGTAAAGTTGACAATGATAGTCCCACATACTTGTGGCATTGCCGCCTTGGTCATATTGGTGTCAAACGTATGAAGAAGCTCCATTCAGATGGACTTCTAGAGTCTCTTGATTATGAATCATTTGACACGTGCGAACCATGCCTCTTGGGCAAGATGACCAAGACTCCGTTCTCCGGAACAATGGAGCGAGCAACCAACGTGTTGGAAATCATACATACCGATGTGTGCGGTCCAATGAGTGTTGAGGCTCGCGGAGGCTATCGTTATGTTCTCACCCTCACAAATGACTTGAGTAGATACGGGTATATCTATTTGATGAAACACAAGTCTGAGACCTTTGAAAAGTTCAAGGAATTTCAGAATGAGGTTGAGAATCAACGTGACAGAAAAATAAAGTTCTTACGATCAGATCGTGGGGGTGAATATTTAAGTCATGAATTTGGCATGCACCTTAGGAACTGTGGAATTGTTTCACAATTTACACCGCCCGGAACACCTCAACGTAACGGTGTGTCCGAACGTCGAAATCGTACTCTGTTGGACATGGTGCGATCTATGATGTTCCTCACCGATTTACCGCTATCTTTTTGGGGTTATGCTTTAGAGACTGTCGCATTCACTTTAAATAGGGCTCCGTCGAAATCCGTTGAGACGACTCTGTATGAACTTTGGTTTGGCAAGAAACCGAAGCTGTCGTTTCTAAAAGTTTGGGGTTGCGATGCTTATGTCAAGAAACTTCAACCTGAAAAGCTCGAACCCAAATCAGAAAAATGCGTCTTCATAGGATACCCAAAGGAAACGATTGGGTACACCTTGTACCACAGATCCGAAGGCAAAGTATTTGTTGCCAAGAATGGATGCTTTCTGGAGAAAGAGTTTCTCTCGAAAGAAGTGAGTGGGAGGAAAGTAGAACTTGATGAGGTGACAGTCACCCCTCCTGAACCGGAAAGTATCACAGCACAGGAAATTGTTCCTGAGGTACCTGCACCGACAAGGGAGGAAGTTAATGATGATGATCATGAAGAAACAGATCAAGTTACTACTGAACTTCGAAGGTCCATAAGGGCACGTTCCACACCAGAGTGGTACGGGAACCCTGTCCTGGAAATCATGTTGTTAGACAACGGTGAACCTTCGAACTATGAAGAAGCGATGGCGGGCCCGGATTCCAATAAATGGCTTGGAGCCATGAAATCTGAGATAGAATCCATGTATGAAAACAAAGTATGGACTTTTGACTTGCCTGATGATAGGCACGCCATAGAAAACAAATGGATATTTAAGAAGAAGACAGACGCAGATGGTAATGTGACCATCTATAAGGCTCGGCTTGTCGCTAAGGGTTATCGACAAGTTCAAGGGATTGACTACGACGAGACTTTCTCTCCCGTAGCGATGCTGAAGTCAGTCAGAATCATGTTAGCTATTGCCGCATTCTATGATTATGAGATATGGTAAATGGACGTCAAAACGGCATTCCTTAATGGCTTCCTCAAGGAAGAGTTGTATATGATGCAGCCGGAAGGTTTTGTCGATCCAGAGAACGCTAACAAGGTATGCAAGCTCCAGCGCTCGATTTACGGGCTAGTGCAAGCATCTCGGAGTTGGAATATTCGCTTTAATGATGTGATCAAAGCGTTTGGCTTTATACAGACTTATGGAGAAGCCTGTATTTACAAGAAAGTGAGTGGGAGCTCCGTGGCATTTCTCATATTATATGTGGATGACATATTGCTGATGGGAAATGATATAGAATTCTTGGAAAATGTAAAGGCCTACTTGAATATGAGTTTTTCAATGAAGGACCTTCGAGAAGCTGCTTACATATTAGGCATCAAAATCTATAGAGATAGATCAAGACGCCTCATTGATCTTTCACAAAGCACATACCTTGATAAGATATTGAAAAAGTTCAATATGGATCAGTCCAAGAAGGGGTTTTTTGCCTGTTTTGCAAGGTATGAGATTGAGCAAGGCTCAGTCGCCGACCATGGCAGAAGATAGAGAAAAGATGAGTGTCATTCCCTATGCCTCGGCCATAGGTTCTATCATGTATGCCATCCTGTGTACCAGACCTGATGTGAACCTTGCCATAAGTTTGGTAGGGAGGTACCAAAGTGATCCCGGTATGGAACACTGGACAGCGGTCAAGAACATCATGAAGTACCTGAAAAGGACTAAGGATATGTTTCTCGTTTATGGAGGTGATGAAGAGCTCGTCGTAAAGGGTTACGTCGATGCTAGCTTCGACACAGATCTGGATGACTCTAAGTCTCAAACCGGATACGTGTATATTTTGAACGGAGGGGCAGTCAGCTGGTGCAGTTGCAAGCAGAGCGTCGTGGCGGCATCTACATGTGAAGCGGAGTACATAGCTGCTTCCGAAGCAGCGCAGGAAGGAGTCTGGATGAAGGAGTTCATCACCGACCTAGGAGTCATTCCAAGCGCGTCAAGCCCGATGACTCTCTTCTATGACAACACTGGTACTATTGCTATTACCAAGGAGCCCAGGTTTCACAAGAAGACCAATCACATCAAGCGCCGTTTCAACTCCATCCGGAATTATGTTCAAGATGGAGATATAGATATTTTTAAAGTGCATACGGATCTGAATGTCGCAGACCCATTGACTAAACCTCTTCCACGGGCAAAACATGATCAACACAAGAACTCTATGGGTGTTCGATTCATCACAATGTAACTAGATTATTGACTCTAGTGCAAGTGGGAGACTGTTGGAAATATGCCCTAGAGGCAATAATAAAAGTATTATTATTATATTTCCTTGTTCATGATAATCATTTATTATTCATGCTTGAATTGTATTGTACGGAAACAGCGATACATGTGTGAATATATAGACCACAATGAGTCCCTGGTAAGCCTCTAGTTACCAGCTCGTTGATCAACAGATGATCACGGTTTCCTGATCATGGACATGTGATGTCAGTGATAACGGATCACATCATTAGGAGAATGATGTGATGGACAAGACCCAATCCTAAGCATAGCACGAGATCGTATAGTTCGTAATGCATAAGCTTTTCGGTGTCAAGTATTTATTCCTTGGACCATGAGGTTGTACAACTCCCGGATACCGTAGGAATACTTTGGGTGTGCCAAACGTCACAACGTAACTGGGTGGCTATAAAGGTACGCATCGGGTATCACCGAAAGTGTCTGTTGAGTTGGTACGAACCGAGACTGGGATATTGTCACTCCGTATGACGGAGAGGTACCTCTGGGCCCAATCGGTAAGACATCATCATAAATGAGCTCAAGGTTACTAAGGAGTTAGTCACGGGATAATGGATTACGGAACGAGTAAAGATACTTTCCATAACGAGATTGAACAAGGTATCGGGAATACCGACGATCGAATCTCGGGCAAGTACCATACCGATGGACAAAGAGAATAACATACGGGATTGAGTGAATCCTTGACACGGTGGTTCATCCGATGAAGATCATCGAGGAACACATGGGAACCAACATGGGTATCCAGATCCCGCTGTTGGTTATTGATCAGGGAGTGGTCTCGGTCATGTCTACGTGTCTTCCGAACCCGTAGGGTCTACACACTTAAGGTACGGTAACACTAGGGTCGTAGAGATACATGTACGTGGAAACCTGAAAGTTGTTCGGAGTCCCGGATGAGATCCCGGACGTCACGAGGAGTTCCGGAATGGTCCGGAGGTAAAGAATGATATATAGGAAGTCCAGTTTCGGCCATCGGGTGATCTCCGGGGGTCACCGGTAGTGTCCCGGGACCACCGAAGGGGTCCCGGGGGTCCACCGGGTGGGGCCACCCATCCCGGTGGGGCCCCTAGGCTGCGTGGGGGAAGTGGCCAGCCCCTGGTGGGCTGGCGCACCACATGGGCCCCCCTCCCCATGCGCCTAGGGTTGAAACCCTAGGGGGAGGGGGCGCCCCCCTTGCCTTGGGGGGCAAGACTCCCCCCAGGCCGCCGCCCCCCCCTTGCAGATCCCATCTGCAGGGGCTGGCGCACCCCCTGGCCCCCTATATATATGTGGGGGGGGAGAGGGAAGCTGCACCCAAGTCTCTGGCGCCTCTCCCCCTCCCGTCACACCTCATACTCCCTCCGCAGGGCGCCGGCGAAGCCCTGCAGGCTTCTCCACTGCATCCACCACCACGCCGTCGTGCTGCTGGATCTCCGACGACCTCTCCTCCCCCCTTGCTGGATCAAGAAGGAGGTGATGTTGCTGTACCGGACGTGTGTTGAACACGGAGGTGCCGTCCGTTCGGCGCTAGATCATCGGTGACGAAGAACGAGAAGAGTACGACTACTTCATCCACGCTTCTTCGAAAGCTTCCTCTCGCGATCTACAAAACGGTATGTAGATGCACTCTCATATGCTCGTTGCTAGATGTCTCCTTAGTTGGATCTTGGTGAAAGCGTAGAAATTTTTTGAATTCTGCTATGTTCCCCAACAGAGGGGTGTCGCATTCCTCCTTCGCATGCTGACGTGGAGGTGGTTTCTTCTGGCCAGGTCTTCATGACCTGGGGCTGGGGTGTGGTGCGCCGCGCCTGCGCCCCCACCGGGAGGCACATTCTTCATTTCGCATTGGATACGGCGGGCGTGATGTCCTTCAAAGTCTTCGGTGTGGACGGCCTCCGGCTGCCGTGTGGCGCAGGGAATGGGCTCGCCGGCGACCATTCCCCATGTCGTCAGGGCAGCGAGGCGCTCGCCGTTGGCTACTTCTTTGACTCTCCTGGTAGTAGTTATGCTACCCCTGAGACGGCCTCGAGCTCCGACGAGAGCAATGAGCCGCCAAGTCGCCGCCCCTATTGCCTGAGGGAAACAGTGTCCTCCCGGCGTCGCCGTTGTTGAAGGAGTTCAAGCCGAGTTACTTGGGAGCGTCTTCCTTAGCTTAGTTCCTGCGGGACATCACGGAGTGCTCCACAAGGACATGTAAATTCTTGCAATACTTTTGTTACTATCTAGCATTATAAACTTATGTCCTGCATGAGCCCTTTGTTACAGCATGATTTCCCCTTTCTTCTGTTCCCGCGGTAGCTGCTACCTCTTGAGCTTGCGTTGTATTCCCTCGAAGAGGAAAGGGAGATGCAGCACAATAGCGTAAGTATTTCCCTCAGTTTTTGAGAACCAAGGTATCAATCCACCATGCGCTAGTCCCTCGCACCTGCTCAAACAAATAAGAACTTCGTACACAACGCGATAAGGGGTTGTCAATCCCTTTACTGGCACTTACAAGAGTGAGATCTCATAGAGATGATAATTGTATTTTTGGTATTTTTGGTTTAATAAAAAAGCAAATAAAAGTAAGAAAAGTAAAGTAGATGTAGATTGATATGTTGAGAATAGACCCGGGGGCCATAGTTTTCTCTAGTGGCTTCTCTCTTGATAGCGGTATTCTACGGAGGGTAAACGAATTACTGTCGAGCAATTGATAGAAAAGCGCATAATTATGAGACTATCTAGGCATGATCATTGTATATAGGTATCACGTCCGAAACATGTAGACCGACTCCTGCCTGCATCTACTACTATTACTCTACACATCGACCGCTATCTAACATGCATCTAGTGTATTGAGTTCAGACGAACAGAGTAACGCCTTAAGCAAGATGACATGATGCAGAGGGATAAACTCAAGCAATATGATGAAAACCCCATCTTTTTATCCTCGATGGCAACAATACAATACGTGCCTTGCTGCCCTGCTGTCACTGGGAAAGGACACCGCAAGATTGAACCCAAAGCCAAGCACTTCTCCCATTGCAAGAACTATAGATCTAGTAGGCCAAACCAAACCAATAATTCGAAGTGACTTGCAAGGATATTATGAGCACACATAAAAAATTCAGAGAAGAACCAAATATCTTTCATAGATAACCTTGATCATAAACTCACAATTCATCGAATCTCGACAAACACACCGCAAAAAGAGATTACATCGAATAGATCTCCTCGAAGACCGAGGGGAGCTTTGTATTGAGATCCAGAGAGAGAGAAGAAGCCATCTAGATACTAGCTATGGACCCGAAGGTCTGTGGTAAACTACTCACAACTCATAGTGAGGGCGATGATGATGATGATAAAAGCCTCTGTGATAGATCCCCCTCCCAGAACTGGCTCCAAGATGGGATCTCCATGGGAACAGAAGCTACGGCGATGGAATTAGGGTTTTCTCTCTGTGTATGGAGTTTCTGGGGTACGTAGGTATATATAGGAAGAAGGAGGGCACCGGGGGCCGTGTGGGCCAGCCTCGAGGCAGGGGGCGCGCCCTGGGAAGGGGGGCGGGCCCCCCGCCCTCGAGTGTTGGCCCTTCGTCCCCTGACTTGTTCCCAAAGATTCCAAAGCGTGATTTCCTCCAAAAATATCTCTCACGAAGGTTTCATTCTGTTTGGACTCTGTTTGATATTCCTTTTCTACAAAACCCTGAAATAGGCAAAAACAGCAATCTGGACTGGGCCTTTGGGTTAGTAGGTTAGTCCCAAAATGATATAAAAGTGAATGATAAAGCCCATTAAACATCCAAGACTTCATAAATAATAGCATGGAACAATCAAAAATTATAGATACGTTGGAGACGTATCAAGCATCCCCAAGCTTAATTCATGCTCGTCCTCGAGTAGGTAAATGATAAAGAAAGAATTTTTGTTGTGGAATGCTAACCAATATAGTTTTTCAATGTAATTCTCTTAATTGTGGCATGAATGTTCAGATATGAAGGTTTCAAGATAAAAGTCTATATTGACATAAGAAATAACAATACTTCAAGCAATACTAACAAAGCAATCATATCTTCTCAAAATACTATGGCTAAAGGAAGTTATCCCTACAAAATCATATGGTCTGGCTATGCTCCATCTTCATCACACAAAATATTCATATCATGCACAACTCCAATTTCAGCCAAGCACTTGTTTTCATACTCTATTCTTTTCAAACCTTTCAACTTTCACACAATATATGAGCGTGACCCATGGATATAGCACTATGGGTGGAATAGAGGTGGTTGTGGAGAAGACAAAAAAGAGGAAGATAGTCTCACATCGACTAGGCGTATCAACGGGCTATGGAGCTGCCCATCAATAGATATCAATGTGGGTGAGTAGGGATTGCCATGCAACGGATGCACTAGAGCTAAATATGAATGAAAGCTCAACAAAATAAAACTAGTGGGTGTGCATCCAACTTGCTTGCTCATGAAGACCTAGGGCATTTGAAGAATCCCATTGTTGGAATATACAAGCCAAGTTCTATAATGAAAATTCCCACTAGTATATGAAAGTGACTAATCATGAGACTCTCGACAATGAAGATCATGGTGATACTTTGAAACAACAAGTGTGGAAAAAAGATAGTAGCATTGTCCCTTCTCTCTTTTCTCTCATTTTTTTGGGAGGGGCTTTTCTCTCCTTTTTTTATTATTAGCCCCTCTCTATTTTTTTGGGCCATCTCTTTTTTTATTGGCCTTTCCTCACATGGGACAATGCTCTAGTAATGATGATCATCACACTTTTTATTACAAATCAAAATTACAACTCGATACTACAACAAGTATGACTCTACATGAATGCCTCTGGTGGTGAACCCGGCATAAGCAATGAATCATGTGTGACATGTATGAAATATTATGCATGGTGGCTTTGCCACAACTACGATGTCAACTACATGATCATGCATGGCACTATGACAATATGATGCGTGTCATATGAACGGAATGGTGGAAAGTTGCATGGCAATATATCTCGGAATGGCTATGGAAATGCCATGATAGATAGGTATGGTGGCTGTTTTGAGGAACAATATGGTGGCTGTTTTGAGGAACGATATATAGTGGGTTTATGGTACCGGTGAAACTTGCGCGGTACAAGAGAGGCTAGCAATGATGGAAAGGTGAGAGTGTGTATAATCCATGGACTCAACATTAGTCATAAGAACTCATATACTTATTGCAAAAATCTAAGAGTCATCAAAAACAAAGTAATCAACGCATGCTCCTAGGGGAGGAGGTTGGTAGGAGTTAACCATCGCGTGCCCCCGACCTCGACACAAAGGTTGGCACTCTACAAATACCTCATGCTCTAACTTCGTCACATAGCGGTTCACCATACGTGCATGATACGGGAATCACTAACCTTAACACAAGTATTTTTCAACTTCATAATAACTCCACTAGCATGACTCTAATATCACTATACTCATGTCTCAAAACAATTATCAAACATCCAACATCTCATTCTACTCAATGCACTTGGTGTGAAATTTTTACTACATTGACATTGGATGTTTATCATGTGAAGACTAGTTTCTTTAGCCTAAACACATTACCATGACGTTTTAATAGAGTCTCAAATAGATATAAGTGAATCATGAGATTTCAACAATTTCTACAAAATATAACCACCGACATGCTCTAAAAGATATAAGTGAAGCACTAGAGCAAAAACTATTCAACTCAAAAGATATAAGTGAAGCACATAGAGTGTTCTAATAGGCCATATTTAACTTTCTAAAATAGGTGTGTCCAGCATGGATTATTGTGGCAAACTAACAAGCAAAGACTCAAATTATACAAGACGCTCCAAGCAAAACACATAGCATGTTGCGAATAAAAATATAGCTCCAAGTATAGTTACCGATGGATGAAGACGAAAGAGAGGATGTCTTCCCGGGGCATCCCCAAGCTTAGGCTTTTGATTATCTTGATTTTACTTGGGGTGCCATGGGCATCCCCAAGCTTGGGCCTTTGCTACTCCTTGTTCCATAGTCCATCAAAGCAATACTCAAAACTTGAAAACCTCACAACACAAAACTTAGACAAAAATTCTCGTGAGCTCCGTTAGTAAGAGAAAGCAAATCACCACTAAAAGTTACAGCAAGGAATTCATACTTTGTTTATATTGGTGTTTAACCTACTGTACTCCAAGTTCTCTATGATTCATATCCTCCAATATTACTCATAGATGCATCGGAATAAGCAAACAACACAGGAAAAACAGAATCTGTCAAAAACAGAACAGTCTGTAGTAATCTGCTGGGTTCGCCTACTTCTGGAACTCCAAAAATTTCAAACTAAATTGCTAAATTTGCGCAATTTGTCTACCAATCATCAGCAAAAAGAATCAACTAAAAATCACGCTCCAGTAAAATCTGAAGTCTACTTTAGCTAGCGCTAACGATTCTGTTTTTCACAGCAAGATCAAATAAACTTCACACAAGTCTTACCAAAGGTTCTACTTGGCACAAACACTAAACAAAAAATGAAAACACATCTAATCGGAGGCTCGATGCAATATTAATTCTCTAACAGCAACAAAAGCAAAAAAACATAAAATTGGGTTGCCTCCTAACAAGCGATGTCGTTTTATGCCCCTAGCTAGGCACGATACAACATAAATTTAGGTATTGCCATCCTTGATCTTCACCCTTTTAATGGTGTCGAGCTCGAATCCGGGAGGTTCCTTTGTTTCCCTTCATTTTCAGAGATCTTTAGATCTAGCATCCAACCGTTTATTACAAAGGGTAATCAACATATTCATACGGTGGATATTTCCACTAACATTCTTAAGTGGTTCGAGAGACTTTTGTAGTATTTTTGTTACTTCACATATTTTCTCAAAAACTTGAGTCTCTTCCTGGGTGGAAGGCTGTCCGAATAGATCTACCAGGACATTATAAGAATTAAGGGTATGATTTCCCAAGAAATTTCCTCCGGTAACGGTATCAAGAACAAGCCTATTCCAAGGGGTTATGCCAATATAAAAATTGCGAAGAAGCACGGAAGTGGAAAGCTTTCGATTAGATCTATTTTGAGCATTGCAAATTCTATACCAGGCATCTTTTAAGTTTTCTTCCTCCCTTTGTTTAAAGTTGAGGACCTCACTCTCGGGAGTGGTGATAATGATAGGTGTGCTAGACATGGTGACAAGCAAGCAAGCAGCACACGAGCAGACAAGAAGCAAGCGAACGAAAAACACACGATGGAAGAAGGGCGAAGAAAACGGCAAGGGTGAAGTGGGGGAGAGGAAAACGAGAGGCAAAAAAATATAATGCGACGGATAAGGGTTTGTGATAGGTACTTGGTATATGACTTTTGCGTAAGCCTCCCCGGCAACGGCGCCAGAAATTCATCTTGCTACCGCTTGAGCTTGCATTGTATTCCCTCGAAGAGGAAATGGAGATGCAGCATAGTAGCGTAAGTATTTCCCTCAGTTTTTGAGAACCAAGGTATCAATCCAGTAGGATACCACGCGTCAGTCTCTCGCACCTGCACAAACAAATAAGAACTTCGCAGCCAACGCGATAAGGGGTTGTCAATCCCTTTACTGTCACTTACGAGAGTGAGATCTGATAGAGATGATAATTATATTTTTGGTATTTTTGGTTTAATAAAACAGCAAATAAAAGCAAGAAAAGTAAAGTAGATGTAGATTGATATGTTGAGAATAGACCCGGGGGCCATAGTTTTCTCTAGTGGCTTCTCTCATGATAGCGGTATTCTACAGCGGGTAAACAAATTACTGTCGAGCAATTGATAGAAAAGCGAATAATTATGAGACTATCTAGGCATGATCATTGTATATAGGCATCACTAGGGGTGGGCATTCGGTTCATATGGTTAATCCAGTTCGGTTTATTCGGGTTTCTAGAATTTCGGTTTCTAAAAAATGACAACCGAAATAATCATGATAAAAATTCCCACCGAACCTTATTAACCAAAATATATCGGTTCGGTTTGTTCGGTTAACCAAAAAACCAAAATACATGTGCACCATCATCAGTTGAAGCAACGTATCATGTAACTATTTATTATACTTTCTACAAACATAGCCGTTAATCATCTTAAAAAATAGCTACCAATTAGTATTTGCATGCATGAGATCCTATAATATATGCACTAGACCCATGCTCTTGTGATTGCATGAATCTATGTATAATTTCCAAAGCGATACACAACTAGCTAGCGACTTAGACAAATTAGCTATCTTATCGTGCTTGTGCGGAGAGAAACAAGGGTAGTGGACTCATAATTCGGTTAGTTCGGTGTATACAGTTTTTCTAAATCAAAAACCGATTTAAAATTAAACACCAAATAATTTATATTTTTCAAACCAAACCGAATAACCAAAAACCGATTTAGCCTATATTTCGGTTAAAATGGTTTGGTTCGGTTTCAAATTTCGGTTTTCGGTTTGAAAGTGCCCACCCCTAGGCATCACGTCTGAGACAAGTAGACCGACTCCTGGCTGCATCTACTACTATTACTCCACACATCGACCGCTATCCAGCATGCATCTAGTGTATTGAGTTCATACGAACAGAGTAACGCCTTAAGCAAGATGACATGATGTAGAGGGATAAACTCAAGCAATATGATGAAAACCCCATCTTTTTATCCTCGATGGCAACAATACAATATGTGCCTTGCTGCCCCTACTATCACTGGGAAAGGACACCACAAGATTGAACCCAAAGCCAAGCACTTCTCCCATTGCAAGAACTATAGATCTAGTAGGCCAAACCAAACCAATAATTCGAAGAGACTTGCAAGGATATTATGAGCACACATAAAAAGTTCAGAGAAGAACCAAATATCTTTCATAGATAACCTTGATCATAAACTCACAATTCGTCGGATCTCGACAAACACACCGCAAAAAGAGATTACATCGAATAGATCTCCTCGAAGACCGAGGGGAACTTTGTATTGAGATCTAGAGAGAGAGAAGAAGCCATCTAGATACTAGATATGGACCCGAAGGTTTGTGGTAAACTACTCACAACTCATAGTGAGAGCGATGATGATGATGATGAAGGCCTTCATGATAGATCCCCCTCCCAGAACAGGCTCCAAGATGGGATCTCCACGGGAACAGAAGCTACAGCGGTGGAATTAGGGTTTTCTCTCTGTGTATGGAGTTTCTGGGGTACGTACGTATATATAGGAAGAAGGAGGGCACCGGGGCCCATGTGGGCCAGCCCCGAGGCAGGGGGGCGCGCCCCCCATCCTCGAGGGCTGGCCCTTCGTCCCCTGACTTGGTCCCGAAGATTCCCGAGCGTGATTTCCGCCAAAAATATCTCTCATGAAGGTTTCATTTCGTTTGGACACCGTTTGATATTCCTTTTCTGCAAAACCCTGAAATAGGCAAAAAAACAGCAATCTGGACTGGGCCTTTGGGTTAGTAGGTTAGTCCCAAAAATGATATAAAAGTGAATGATAAAGCCCATTAAACATCCAAGACTTCATAAATAATAGCATGGAACAATCAAAAATTATAGATACATTGGAGATGTATCAGTAGCCCAAGGCCCTACGCCTGCGAGACCCAGTCCCGGGACAAGCTTCAGCCTACGCTGGTATGACAGGTCATGATGCCGTGGTCAAGGCCAGGAGGTGAGGGGTCTATGGTTCGGTAAGAGCCCCCGAGGCGCGATGCTCAGGAGGTCCCTCTCGGCGTGAAGGCAGCCGCTCACTGGTCCATCGGGAAGGGTTTTCATGCCTTAGCGGATCCATAACTATAGTAAGTGGTGGTGTAGGTATGCAAGCGGGTGCGGCATTGAAAACTTATCTTAGCAATCCCTGCGGTCAGATGGTGCTTGATTCCTGTTGCCCTTCCCTTGAGGCAAGGTTTGGCGTCCAGGTGCCTTCGTGAGGAGGCGGCAATGATCGCTCCCGAGGCCCTGGGAACAGGAGCCATGTGGCCGGTGGAGACGTTTCTCCGGGCCGCTACCATCGCAGCCGGAGAGGTGGAGACCGGTGATGCTGTGCTTGGCGATGCCTGATCCGTCCTGTTTAGTGAGAGAAGTGCGAGTGCCTCGGGGAGGCGTAAGAACTTTGGTTGAATTTGAAAAAACTTGACATTATTGTAATAGCTAGATGATTTCCATGCTTGCTTCCTTTCATGTTTGCTTAGGTGCTCTGCGTTGGCACGGCCCAACCCGCGCATACCTCGACCGCCATTGAGCCCTCTAGATGACCGGGGTTGCCATAGTAACTAGACTCGCCATTGAGCCCTCCAGATGACTAGGGTTACCGTAGTAACTAGACTCGCCATTGAGCCCTCCGGATGACCAGGGTTACCGTAGTAACTAGACTCAAGGGATGAGGGGCTACGTGGCCAGTGAGGCCCTTGGGTCGCGATGCCCAAGGGTCCCCCTTGACGTTCAAGCTATCCCGTTTTTGTTCTGCGTCGGCAAGGCCCAACCCCGCGCATACCTCGATCGCCATTGAGCCCTCCGGAGGACCGGGGTTATCGTCATAACTAGACTCAAGGGATGAGGGGCTACGTGGCCAGTTAGGCCCCTGGGTCGCGATGCCCAGGGGTCCCCCTTGATGTACGAACGGCTCTCATGAAGGAGAACGAGCACCATACCTTGCCCACGAGCCTTCGCCTGGGATGGGGGCACGAGAAGGCCAGGTGTCTGGGCACCTGGTAGGGTGGCGTCTGCCAGGCGTGACCTAAGCATAGCGCCCGTCCCTAGCGCCCCTCGCGACACCCATCCAAGGAGAAGTTGTGAGCGTCGTGAGCTGAAAAGCTCCCTGAGGTTGGTGCGACCACTGGTGGCCACCCTCAGTTGTTTATAACTAGCGCGGAGCATAGAGCTACCACACTTGCGCGGAGTGTGGGCATAACCGCGCCTCGGTCGTAGCGGCCAGCGCGGAGCTTGTTGCTTCCACTGGTTCGTGGGCATAACCGCTCCTCGGTTGGATCTGCCAGCGCGGAGATTGGTACTCCCACTGGACCGTGGGAGGGAGCCTCCCATCGGGATAGACTCCGGGGTGTGTACAGCCCCGTCCTGACACGTGTCTTGCACGGTAGGACAGCCAAGGTGTACATGGGCCCTCCTCAGGACGAGTTGAACAACTCTGAGGAAGTTCTCGTGAGCTTACGCATCACTCACGAGACCCTACCCTGAGGCGGGTTGCGCCTGATTCTTCTTCTGTAAAATGTGAAACGAGAGGTGTTGTGTCGACCTATGCTGAGTGCATCTCCAGGGGATATTGCATGAGAAGGCCGCAACACCAGCGACCCCAGGAGGTGACGTCACGGGGATAACTCGCGAGACAGAGCTCACCCACTGGATTTGTCGACCCTGCAGGGACGGACCCGAGCACAGACGTCGTGCCCAGTCTTCTCATGCCACGATCCAAAAGAAAAATAGCCGGCGCGCGGTTCCCGCGTGAGCGAGGACCTGCCATGGGCCCCTACTACTCATCCACGATTAGCCCATGAGAGATCAAGGCACCAAGGACCATGAGAGGTGCCGTCATGGGAATGGCTCGCTAGACAGAGCTCAGCCCTTGGGTTTATCGATGCTGCAGGGACGGACCCGAGCACAGACGTCGTGCCAGTCCTTAATCATGGGCCGGTCGCGAGTGGGCTCACAAGGGCTCATGACCTTAGTGGCGGTGAGGACGCCGAGCATATAGATAATGCAAATGGAAAGAAATATCTGGCCTTGATCATGCAAAAAGGGATATAACAACGGGGGATCAGCCCCCAGCGGGCCAAGGATGATGCAGCCCGAGAGGTGCCCTCGTTTGGATACCTGAAGTGTCACCTGATACTTGCCGGAGGAGAGTTGGGGTAGCTGAAGACGCGAGTTGTCCGGGTCGCTCCCGAGGATCGTCGGGCTCCTGAGGCCCAGGGGCTCCAGAGGCTCTCAATGGCCGCGCGGGCCCGGTTCTCGCTCCGTCCAGACCGCCTGCCACTGAGCCTCCCGAGTTCCCAAGGCCCGTTGTGCGAGGTGCTGGAACATGGCAGCTGCGTTGGGGAAGCCGAAGAGTGTGCGGACGTAGCTGCAGGGGAGGGCCCTCCTCCGGCTGACCGCCGTCGGCCAGAAGGGCTCTTGAGAAGCGGCTCGGTTGAGACCCGCGATGTCGACGCAGACGCGGAAGCAGACGCTTGGGCTACGAGCAGGTGAACTTGGGGTTGTGCGGTTACACCCACCACGGATGAGTCTTGCGTACTCAAGTTCCTCTGTAACTTGGTCGATGAAGTCCTGAGCCCCCAGCGTTGAATGACTCACGCGGGGCTCACAAAAATGCGCATCAAGATACGCTTGCAGGTGGTGCTCGAACACCTCCCTCGAGGCACGGGTCAGCTCGAGGAGAGCCCCCAAGCCCGTCATGAGAGGGGCGTCGAGCGTGCCTCCCTATGCGAGGGTGGAGGGCGCCTCGGCAGCAGGCGCGAGTCCTGAGGCCAGGCCGTCGGGGGCCCCCGCGTCCTGAGGTCCGTCGACGGGTAGGTTCTTCTTCTTCTTGGGGGCGGTCTGCAGGGCGAGGACGGCTCCATCCTCATAGGAGCACTCGACCGCCGCGGTCTGGTAGGCACGCTCTAGGGAACGCACCGCTTTCGTCTCGTCGGAGGCGATCGTGATGACTTCGCCGCTCTCGGGCATCTTGAGGACGTTGTAGCCGTGATGGGTTGCCGCCATGAACTTGGCGAGGGCAGGATACCCTAGGATGGCGTTGTACGGGAGCTGGATGTTGCCGACGTCGAAGTCGATGAGCTCTGTGTGGTAGTTGTCGCGGTCGCCAAAGGTGATGGGGAGGCGGACCTGCCCCATCGGGAGTGTGGAGCCATCCGTGACTCCGTAGAATGGCTTGGTTGGGTGGAGCTGATCGTAGGAAACCTGGAGTGTGTCGAAGGTCTGGACGGAGAGGACGTTGAGCCCTGCTCTGCCGTCGATGAGGGTCTTGGTCACGAGGACGTTGCTGATGGTCAAGGTGCAGAGCATCGGGACGGCGCCTAGGGCCGCAGTGCACTTGACCTGGTCTTTGGGGTCGAAGGCGATGACTTGCTTGGTCCACCTGAGGTTGCACGCGGCGTCAGGCCTGGGAAGCGCCGCGTTCACCTCACGGGTGAACTGCTTGAAGATGCGATGAGAAGCCGGGGCATGAGCTCCTCCCAGAATGCATGCAACTGCACGCGGCTCCTGGAAGCCTCCTGCCTCGTCTCCTTGGCGGTCATCGTCGTTCCTCCTTGGCGGTGGTGGCAGCGGAGGCAGGCCTCCGTTGCCCTGAGGGCGACCCTCACGAGGCTGGTCGCGCCAGGGGGTGTCACGAGGCTGCTCCTGTCAGTGGTCTTCACGAGGCTGCTCACGCCACCCTTGGCGCGAGTTCCTACCGTCCCAACATCATCCTCCTCAGCCTCCTCCACGGCCGTAGCCACGGTTGTCGCGCTCAGGACACTGCACGACGCTCCTGCCGCGCATTGCCCTGAGCTCCTGGCAGTCATTGGTGTTGTGGCTGTGGACGATGGGGAAGATGCGGTATGGTAGGTTGTCTCTGGGGAGGTCATCGTAGCCGCAGCCACGCTTCACTTCTGGCTCCGCAGCCAGCACGGCGGGTCCCTTGCGCTTCGACTCCTTGGCCTTGGTTTTCTTGTCGTTCGCCTCCGCCTCAGGCAGCTCCTGAAAGGAGAGGCGGCCTTCCTCCGCCCTGGCACACTTTGCCGCGAGCTTGAACATCTCGAGGGCTGTCCACAGGTCTTCGTGAATGGCAAGCTCTTCACTCATCCTGATGTCGCGGACGCCATCGGAGAAAGCGGAGATGATGGCCTCGTCCGAGACCCTGGGGATACGGAGGCGCATGGTGTTGAAGCGTTGGGTGTACTTTTGCAGGGTTTCTCCCGGCTGCTGCCTCACCGGCGCAGATCAGCAGGTGCCGGGGCTCGGTTGCGGGTGCATTGGAAGTTAGTGACGAAACGCTCGCGAAGCTCTTCCCAGGAGGAGATGTATCCCACGGGGAGGTTCTGGAGCCAGGAGCGTGCGTCGTCCTTCAGATCCATGGGGAACCAGTTCGCCATGACCTGCTCGGTGCCGTTGGACGCCTCGATGCTCAGCTCGTAGAGTTGGAGGAACTCTGTGGGGTCGGTGGTGCCGTCGTAGCGTGGAGGCAGGTCCGGTTTGAACTGGCCGGGCCAGACGAGGCATCGTAGCTCAGGGGCTAGGGCGCGACATCCAGCCACGCTCATGATCGCAGGCGCCCCCTGCGCTTGCGATGCTGGTTCTTGAGGTGCTGGTGCCACCACCTCCTATGGTGCGCGGTCCGGGCGCTGTGGGCCACGGGCCCACGAGCCCCTACATGAGGGTGCGGAATCACCTGACAGCTCTCCACGTCGCGGGCGTGGGCTCTGCGGGGTCGCCTACGTCGAGGGGCCTTGCGCCGACCCTCCTGGCCGGCGTGGTGGAGTGGAGGCGGAGCCGGGACCCCGTGGCCCTCGTTCCCCGCCGGGGGCGACGGGGAACGTGAGGAGTGCGTTGGTGCAGGTGCTTCTCCAGCAGCATTGATGAGCTTGGTGATGCAGTGGAGCCACTCGTTGTAGAGGTCATCTACTGGGCGGTAGCGCAAGAGCTCCCGCGCCATCAGTAGCGCAGGCTGCTGGTAGACCGACCCGCGGCGGACCAGCGAGGATGACGCTGCGGCCAGCGAGGGTGAAGGTGTTGCCGTACGGCCATCCCGCCGCACAGACAGCGGCAGTGAGGAGTCCTGCTGCTCGTGGACAGCCGGGTCGGTGGCGGCGTTGGCGACCGACGAGTCGGGGCGGAGCGGCGCACCGTTGCCCGCGAGCACCGTCTGAGCAAAGTTCGCAGCGCGGCGGGCGGCGCTAGCTCGGCGTGTGTCCACCATGGCTGTGGAGCAGGGTCGGTGACGAGAACGCGACGAGGTCGTCGGAGAGGCGAGATTTCGACACGCCCCCTACCTAGCGCAGGGGCGTGTACGAACATCTCTCCCACTCACGTCTACCTAGCGCCTCACCATCCTCTCGGTGGAAGGATTCAAGCAAACAACGAACAAGCACACAAGAGTTTATCCAGGTTCGGGCCACCGTGTGGTGTAAGACCCTACTTCCTGCTTTGGTGGATTGGCTCCGGGCGAGCTAGAATATGAGCTACTACAACGGTTCCTGGGCTCGGGAGGCGAGCTCAGGAGGGTCAGGAGGCTAGTGTTCTTGCTCTGTGTGCGGTGGCAAAGTGTGTTCGTCTCCCTTGCAGTGGGAGTCCTAGCTACTTATATAGGCGGCCGGGGTCCTCTTCCCCCGAAATGTTTAGGCAGGAAGGGATCCCACAACGGCCATTTTTGAGCGGGAACAAAAGGACGTCCCTATCCTGACAAAAGCGGTCTTCGCCTGCAAAAGGATCAGGCGGTGACACGGTGGTGGCCTCGACGGTGAAATCCTCCTTGCCGTCCTTGCAGTCTTCGGTCTTGTTGCACCAAAGAGGAAACCTTTGCCCCGCTCCTTGGGAACCAACGGCTGCGCTGTCCCCTTTGCACCGAAATGGCAACAGCGCCGCTGGCGGGCGCTGGCACCCGCTGGCGCTGTGCGTCACTGCTGACATCACTGCCTCCTCCTGAGGCAGGCTCGGCCTTGGATTCTCCGCCCCTCTGGAATGCCTTGCTGAGGCCGCTCCCGAGGAGGTCTTGACGTTGTTCTCCTCGCGAGGCTTGGCCCCCTCGCGAGGGTCTTGGGCAGCTGGTCGATCAGCTGGGCCGTACCAGGCCGCTTGTAGGAGCGTGTCGCAGCCCGCAGACAGGCAAGTCTGGGTACCCTGGTTCCCAGGACACCGACAAGTTCATACCAGCTTTTCTCATCTCCATTAGTTCATCATATATCATCCTTATTGCCTTTCACTCGCACGACCGAATGATGTGGATAATAATAATAGTGCATGTGCATTGGACTAAGCTGGAATCTGCAGGCATTTAATACAAGAGAGAAGACAAGGTAATATGGCTCAAGGTTAAATCAACAAAAAAAGCATATGAGAGCAATTAAGCATTTTAATCATGGTCTTCTACTCTTATGCCCCAAAGAAAAGAAAAGAAACTATTTACACGGGAAAGCTCCCAACAAGCAAAAGAAGAATGGGAAATCTTTTGGGGTTTTCAGTTTTTTAGTTACTACTACAGGCAAAGAAAATAAACTAGCTAGAAGCTACAACTAATATATATTTTTTGTTTTTCTGGGTTTTTCTAGCACACAAGAAAAAGACTAAGAAAGAGAAATTTAAACTAAGCATGGATGGTATGGTGAAAGAGTGTGAGCACCGACAACTAGAATAAGTGTGAACATGAATGTAAGTCGGTGAGAAACATGTACTCCCCCAAGCTTAGGCTTTTGGCCTAAGTTGGTCTATGGCAAGTACTGGCCAGACGGATATCCAAAGTTGTAGTTGGGGTTGTACTGAGACGCAGCAGATGATGCCTGCTGAGCTGCAGCTCGAAGGCAGGTTGCTTCTGTCATGTTATAATAGGCATTTGCCTCCTCCATAGTTATAGTGTATCTTCCTTTTTCCTGAAAGTTAAACAAAGTAGGGGCAGGAAGAACAATAGGGATGGCATGCTGCCAGTTAAAGATTAGTTGATATTTGAGAGTTTGATTATCCCACTCTATAAACTGGTGACTAGCCATAGTATTGCAATCTAAATAAGCAGGAGGTAAAGGTTCATCATACATGTGCACAGTCACACCCAGATAGCGGGCTATGCGAGTAGCATAGATCCCACCAAATAAATCGCCATGCAAACCATTATGGTGTAGTCTACGTGCAACTATAGCTCCCAGATTATATTGCCTATCACCTAGTATATCACTCCTGATCAGGGACACACATGTGACAAGCCTCATCTTTACCATTTATGCATCTACCGATAAAGAGAGCAAAGTAATGAATAGCAGGAAAATGTATGATCCCCGTGGTAGCTTGTGTAATGTCCTTGGATTCCCCCACTGTAATACTAGATAGGAATTCTCTAAATTCATATTTGCGAGGGTCGCTCATACTGCCCCACTGTGGGAGCTTGCAGGAAACATTAAAATCCTCTAAGTCCATGGTGTAAGATTTATCATAAAGGTCCAACAGGACAGTGTGAGAATTACGTGAAGATGAAAATTTAAACCTTCTCACAAAGCTATCAGTTAAGCCACGGTATTGGAGACACTTATCTTACATGAAGTCCTCGAGGTCAGCGTTACGCACATATGCGTAAAATTCATCTTTGATGCCCGCTTGACCCATAAATTGATCCGACGACCATTCACAAGGCCGCACATCAGCATCCCTCGGTGGTCCATCGTCCGGCTCAAGGAACGCGAGCCTCGGTTCTTGCTTCCTTGAAGGACTACCTTGGAAGTTCCTCCTAGACATTTTTCTGAAACTTTTAGTAACTCACAATAAAAGTTAGCCAAACTCAACAAGATTGATAGCAACGACTCCTATAAGTGCCTAGAGGCTATATCATGCATTAGAACTACTTGGGACCAAGAAAATTTGACATGCAAGCTCAAGAACAAGGTCACCACAGCAGCATAAATTTGCAACAAATAAAGCACTAGAACAAAAACTAATTGGACCAATGGAGGAGTCACATACCAAGGAACAATCTCCCCCAAACAGTTTGGTGAATGCTGCTTTGAGCAAGGAGATAGAAAATGGCAGCAAAATGAGCTAGACCTCGGGTTTGAGCTGGTTGAGGATTTTTTTTGGGAGGAAGAAGAAGAGCATGGGTGAAAGGATAAGTGGAGGGGGGCACGTAGGGCCCTCGAGGCAGGGGGCGTGCCCTGTGCCCTCGAGGCCATGTGTTGGCTCCCCGCGCTGTGTGTTTAGTGCCATATTTTCTTAAATATTCTTGAAAAATCATATTTCATTTTCATGGCATTTGGAGAACTTTTATTTTCAGGATTTTTTTATTGCACGGATAAGTCTGGAAATAGTCAGATAATGCTATTTTTCTTTTATTTAACCTAATTAACAGAAAGTAAAAGGGGGGTACAGAAGGTTTGTGCCATCTAGATTCATCTATCCCATGTTCATCAAAAGGAATCCATTAACAAGGTTGATCAGGTCTTGTTAATAAACTCTTTCCGAGTAATATGAAACTGGAGAATTTTCGAATAACACTATGTTACCTCAATGGGGATATGTATGTCCCCAACAATAAGTATGTCAAATGCCCTCTTGATAGTAGGAATAGGAAACTCAAAACCTCCAATAGTAATAGTTCAAGTTTTTCCAGTATAATTGATACTATGGACCTGAGGTTGTTTCCTCGGAAAATGTACCGTATGCTCATTACCGTTGACATGAAAAGTGACATTGCCTTTGTTGCAATCTATAACAGCCCCTTCCGTATTCAAAAAAGATATTCCAAGAATAATAGACATACTATCATCCTCGGGAATATCAAGTATAACAAAGTCCGTTAGAATAGTAACATTTGCAACTACAACAAGCACATCCTCACAAATACCGATAGGTATAGCAGTTGATTTATTAGCCATTTGCAAAGATATTTCAGTAGGTGTCAACTTACTCAAGTCAAGTCTACAGTATAAAGAGAGAGGCATAACACTAACACCGGCTCCAAGATCACACAAAGCAGTTTTAACATAGTTTCTCTTAATGGAGCAAGGTATAGTAGGTACTCCTGGATCTCCTAATTTCTTAGGCATTCCACACTCAAAAGTGTAATTGGAAAGCATGATGGAAATTTCTACTTCAGGTATCTTCCTATTGTTGGTAATAATATCTTTCATGTACTTGCCATAAGGATTTGTTTTAAGCACATCAGTCAAACGTAGAGATGGCAATGGGGACAATCCCCTATGGGGATACCTACAACATCCCCATCCCCATATATTCCCTATCATCCCATCCCCATCCCCGTTTACATGACTGGGGATGAAATTTCCCCATACCCATGCCCCACTGGGGAACGGGGCCCCATTAGGGTCCCCATACCCATAAACAAATACTCATATACATAATATGACACCCTATAATCAACATACATAAATGGTGTTGTCCTTGTCCTGCTAATTCATATCAAGGTCATACTAACTTCTTAGTCATGGTGGCAGCTGAGATGAGGACGTGAGATAGGTGTAAGGTTTCTTTCCAGAGCTTTTTTTTTTGTTTTCGCAAGTTTGTTTGTGAACATTTTAAGGTTGACCGCAGTGTCACAGTTACTAACCGGGTCCCCAATGGGTATTGGGTCTGGGGAATAGGATATCGTCCCCATCCCCATTGTACCCTATGGGGAATAAATTAGTTTGGTAAATATCCCCATGGGGATGTTTTTCTCCCATCTCCACCCCCTAATAGATGAAATCCCCATGGGTTTGGCGGGTATGGGGCCCCGTTGCCATCCCTAGTCAAACGCATACGCAAAAAGATAGGTCTAATCATTTCAGCGAAGCGCTCAAAATCTTCATCATCCTTTTTCTTGGATGGTTTCAGAGGAAAAGGCATGGGTTTCTGAACCCATGGTTCTCTTTCCCTACCGTGCTTCCTAGCAACAAAGTCTCTCTTACCATAACGTGGATTCTTTGATTGTGGGTTATCAAGATCAACAGTACGTTCAATCTCTACATCATTATCATTGCTAGGTTGAGCATCATCATGAACATCATTATTAATATTATCAATAGGTTCATGTTCATTACCAGATTGTGTCCCAACATTAGAAACAGATATATCATCGGGATTCTCAGGTGGGTGAGCTACAGGTTCACTAGAAGCATGCAAGGTTCTATCATTTTTCTTTTTCTTCTTCTTAGAAGAACTATGTGCATCTAAATTAGCTCTCTGAGAATCTTGCTCAATTCTCTTAGGGTGGCCTTCAGGATACAGAGGTTCCTGAGTCATTTTACCACCTCTAGTTGCAACTCTAACAGCATAGTCATTATTCTTACTATTTAATTCATTGAGCAAATCATTCTGAGCCTTAAGTACTTGTTCTACTTGAGTGGTGACCATGGAAGCATGTTTACTAATAAGTTTCAGTTCAGTTTTAGCACTAGACAGATAATCACTCAAGCGTTCAATCATATAAGCATTGCGTTGTAATTGTCTACCAACATAAGCATTGAAGTTTTCTTGTTTCACAATGAAATTGTTAAACTCATCTAAGCATTGGCTAGCAGACTTATAACGAGGAATATCACCTTCGTCAAATCTATAAAGAGAATTTACCTTTACTACCTGTGTTGGGTTATCAAGACCATGTATTTCTTCAATAGGCGGTAAATACTTAACATCTTCAGCTTTAATACCTTTTTCTTTCATAGATTTCTTTGCCTCTTGCATGTCTTCAGGACTGAGAAATAGAACACCTCTTTTTTCGGAGTTGGCTTAGGGGCTGGTTCAGGAAGTGTCCAATTATTTTCATTGGCTAGCATATTATTCAATATAATTCAGCTTGTTCCACTGTTCTTTCCCTGAAAACACAACCAGCACAACTATCCAGGTGGTCTCTGGAAGCATCGGTTAGTCCATTATAAAAGACATCAAGTATATCATGCATCTCAAGAGGATGATCAGGCAAAGCATTAACTAACTGGAGAAGCCTCCCCCAAGCTTGTGGGAGACTCTCTTCTTCAGTTTGCACAAAGTTATAAATTTCCCGTAAGGCGGCTTGTTTCTTACAAGCGGGAAAATATTTACCAGAAAAGTAATACATCATATCCTGGGGACTACGCACACAACCAGGATCAAGAGAATTAAACCAAGTCTTAGCATCACCCTTTAACGAGAACGGAAATAGCTTAAGGATATAGTAGTAACGAATCTTTTCATCATTGGTAAACAGGGTGGCTATATCATTCAACTTGGTAAGATGTGCCACAACAGTTTCAGACTCATAGCCATGGAAAGGATCAGATTCAACCAAAGTAATTAACTCAGGATCGACAGAGAATTCATAATCCTTATCAGTGACACAAATAGGTGAAGTAGCAAAAGCAGGGTCATGTTTCATTCTAGCATTTAAGGACTTTTCTTTCAATTTAGCTAATAACTTCTTAAGATCATATCTATCATTGCAAGCAAGAAAGTCTCTAGCAGTTTCTTCATCCATAACATAACCCTCACGCACAACAGGCAATTCATATCTATTGGGAGTAGTTTCATCATCACTTCCATAAATATCATCAGCATTTGCACTTTCCCTAACCTTAGCAATTTGTTCATCTAGAAATTCACCTAGTGGCACAGTATCAGGCATAGAGATAGTTTCATCATACATAGCAGAAGTAGCATCATCAAGAACATACGACATATCAGATTCAATAGCAGGAGTAGGTGTCGCAAGTTTACTCATAACAGAAGGAGAATCAAGTGCAGAGCTAGATGGCAGTTCCTTACCTCCCCTCGTAGTTGAGGGTAAGATCTTGGTTTTTGAGTCCTTCAAATTCTTCATAGTGATAAACAGATATAAATCCCAAGTGACTTAGAGAATAGAGCTATGCTCCCCGGCAACGGCGCCAGAAAATAGTCTTGATAACCCACGAGTGTAGGGGATCGCAATAGTTTTCGAGGGTAAAGTATTAAACCCAAATTTGTTGATTCGGCACAAGGGGAGCCAAAGAATTCTCTTAAGTATTAGCAGCTGAGTTGTCAATTCCACCACACCTGGAAACTTTGTATCTGCAGCAAGATAGTTTAGTAGCAAAGTAATATGATAGTGGCGGTAGCAGCAATAAAAGTAACGATAGTGTTTTTGTAGTTTTTGTAATAATAGCAACGGAAAAGTAAATAAGCTACTAACAATATAGGTAAAGCGCGTAGGCATTGGATCGGTGATGGGAAATTACGTCGGATGCAATTCATCATGTAGAAGTTATAACCTAGGGTGACACAGAACTAGCTCCAGTTCGTCAATGCAATGTAGGCATGTATTCTGAATATAGTCATACGTGCTTATGGAAAAGAACTTGCTTGACATTATTTGTCCTACCCTCCCGTGGCAGCGGGGTCCTATTGGAAACTAAGGGATATTAAGGCCTCCTTTTAATAGAGTACCGGACCAAAGCATTAACACATAGTGAATACATGAACTCCTCAAACTATGGTCATCACCGGGAGTGGTCCCGATTATTGTCACTTCGGGGTTGTCGGATCATAACACATAGTAGGTGACTATAGACTTGCAAGATAAGATCAAGAACACACATATATACATGAAAACATAATAGGTTCAGATCTGAAATCATGGCACTCGGGCCCTAGTGACAAGCATTAAGCATAGCAAAGTCATAGCAACATCAATCTCAGAACATAGTGGAAACTAGGGATCAAACCCTAACAAAACTAACTCGATTACATGCTTGATCCCATCCAACCCATCACAGTCCAGCAAGCCTACGATGGAATTACTCACACACGGTGGTGAGCATCATGGAATTGGTGATGGAGGAAGGTCGATGATGATGATGGCGACGATCTCCACTCTCCAGAGAGCCGAACGGAATTCAGATCAGCCCTCCCGAGAGAGATTAGGGCTTGGCGGCGGCTCCGTCTCATGAAACACGATAATTCCTTCTCCTTGATTTTTTTTCTCCCCGAAACGGAAGATATAGGACCCGGGGGTACGTCGGTGGAGCATCGGGGGGCCCTCGAGGCAAGGGGGCGCGCCTTGGGAAGGGGGGCGCGCCCCCCACCCTCGAAGACAGGTCGTGGGCCCCTCGGTGAGTATCTTCTTGCAGATTTTTTTATATTTACTGAAATAATTCTCTGTTTATTTTCAGGCGATTCCGAGAACTTTTTATTCTGCACAAAAACAACACCATGGCAGTTCTGCTGAAACAGCGTTAGTCCGGGTTAGTTCCATTCAAATCATGCAAGTTAGAGTCCAAAACAAGGGCAAAAGGGTTTGGAAAAGTAGATACGTTGGAGACGTATCACCTCCCCCAAGCTTATACCTTTGCTTGTCCTCAAGCAATTCAGTTTGCTCTTGTTTGCTCTTGTTGTTGTAAATATGTAAGCTAGCATTAAGGTTTTCAACAAGATCGTGAACTAATCACATTCACAATAACTTTCAGGTCTCAAGACTACTCACATCAATGGCATAATCAACTAGCGAGCAATAATAATAAACCTCGGATGACAACACTTCTCAAAACAATCATGATATGATATAATAGGATGGTATCTCGCTAGCCCTTTCTGAGACCGCAAAACATAAATGCAGAGCACCTTTAAAGATGAAGGACTGACTAGACATTGTAATTCATGGTAAAAGAGATCCAGTCATGATCATACTCAATGCAAATTAATAGTAATACATGCAACGACAGAGGTGCTCTTCTATTGGTGATCTTTGATAAGAGGATGATGACTCTGCATAAAAGTAAATAGATAGGCCCTTTGCAGAGGGAAGCAGGGATTTCTAGAGGTGCCAGAGCTCGATTTTTAAATAGATATTTAATAACATTTTGAGCGGTATACTTTCATTGTCAACATAACAACCAAGAATCTCGATATCTCCCATGCTACGCACATTATAGGCGGTTCCCAAACAGCATGGTAAATTTTATAATCCCCCAACCACCAACAAGTACACTCCATGGCTAGCCCAAAACAACGGGTACCGTCCAAACGAGCAACATCCCTGAGGGAGTTTTGTTTAATTATTATGATTTTGAGCATGGGACTGGGCATCCCGGTTACCAGCCATTCTATCGTGAATGATGAGCGGAGTCCACTCATCGTGAGAATAACCCACCTAGCATGGAAGATATAGACAACCCTAGTTGATACATGAGCTGTTCGAGCATACAAAACAGAATTTCATTTGAAGGTTTAGAGTATGGCACATACAAATTTACTTGGAACGGCAGGTAAATACTGCATATAGGAAGGTATGGTGGACTCATATGGAATAACTTGGGAGTTTATGGAAGTGGATGCACAAGCAGTATTCCCGCTTAGTACAGGTGAAGGCTAGAAAGAGACTGGGAAGCGACCAGCTAGAGAGCAACAACGGTCATGAACATGCATTAAAATTAATCAACAATGAATGCAAGCATGAGTAGGATATAAATAACATGAACATAAATATCGTGAAGGCTATGTTGATTTGTTTCAACTACATGCGTGAACATGTGCCAAGTCAAGTCACTTAAATCGTTCAGAGGAGGATACCACCCATCATACCACATCACAACCATTTTTATATCATGTTGGCACGCAAGATAGACCATTATAAACTCTCAGCTAATTAAGCATGGCATAAGCAGCTATGATCTCTAGTTGTCATTGCAAACATGTTTCATTCATAATAAGTTGAATCAAGAACGACGAGAAATCATATTTACAAAAACAAGAGAGGTCGAGTTCATACCAGCTTTTCTCATCTCCATTAGTTCATCATATATCATCCTTATTGCCTTTCACTCGCACGACCGAACGGTGTGGATAATAATAATAGAGCACGTGCATTGGACTAAGGTGGAATCTGCAGGCAATTAATACAAGAGAGAAGACAAGGTAATATGGCTCAAGGTTAAATCAACAACAAAGCATATGAGAGCCACTAAGCATTTTAATCATGGTCTTCTACTCTTATCCCCCAAAGAAAAGAAAAGAAACTATTTACACGGGAAAGCTCCCAACAAGCAAAAGAAGAACGGGAAATCTTTTTGGTTTTCATTTTTTAGTTACTACTACAGGCAAAGAAATTAAACTAGCTAGAAGCTACAACTACTATGTTTTTTTGTTTTTCTGGGTTTTTCTAGCACACAAGAAAAAGACTAAGAAAAAGAAATTTAAACTAAGCATGGATGGTATAGTGAAAGAGTGTGAGCACCGACAACTAGAATAAGTGTGAACATGAATGTAAGTCGGTGAGAAACACGTACTCCCCCAAGCTTAGGCTTTTGGCCTAAGTTGGTCTATGGCCAGTACTGGCCTGACGGATATCCAAAGTTGTAGTTAGGGTTGTACTGAAACGCAGCAGATGCTGCATGCTGAGCTGCAGCTCGAAGGCGGGTTGCTTCAATCATGTTATAATAGGCATTTGCCTCCTCCATAGTTGTAACACCCCAAAAAATTTGACCTTGATTTATAAATCAAAATTTTTACCATGGATTTATGCCCTTCATTCCCTGGATTTTCTGTGGTTTCAGAACCATCTTCTCTTTTGAAATTATGGAGTTTTTGCCCTAGTGAAAACTTTTCTGATATGTTATTTGGACTTGTTTGCTCTACCCAAGAAAAACTTTTCTTCTATCAGTAGATTTATTTGCATTATTTTTTTTCCCTAAGCTTTATCAATTAAAGTGATTTTTCATGAGTTTTAAGGCTCTATTTGCACTACAACTCTTTGATATATTTATTCAAAAATTTCACCAAAAATTGGGGATGTCATGTGAAGTCCCTACATCACTTTTATGCAAAATCCTTTGATGTTCTTTGAAAAAGTTGAGCAAAATATCCTCTTTTGCTCTCTGGTCCAGATTGGCACTTTCTACTACAGCCCTATGTTAACTTGCTCTTTTGGCCATAAGCTTTTTCCTGCTGGTAGTCCTCCCTACAAAACCCTTAAGTCCAGGAGATTGGAGCATTTGGAGCATTTTTGGTCCATGCAATAATGCCCTCCAGTTTTTGTCCAGAACTGATTTTCTCAAAAGCTTACATCTGCAAGTTTCTAGTTTTGCCCAGCTAACCTTGTCACCTTCTCCTACACCTAAAGAGGCATTGGTCTGGAGTCTTTGGCCACCCCAAGAGATGCCTAGATAACCATAGCATTCTGTCAAACACTTTGTGTGCATGGCCTGTTTTGACTTGGTTTTTAGTTTGCATTGTGTACTTGATCCCCTGACCAAACCACCTTGTCCACTAATCTACTTGCAGAATCTAACCTAGACCTGGAAATCCCCAGCCTCATCCAAGCCCTCTAGCACGCGCTGGCATTATATCGAGCACCTAGCGTGCGTGCATTGGGCGCGCCCAGAGTACACGTTTTGCACGCGCGCGCACCGAGTCGCCGCATTCTGCCCTCTGGGCCTTGCTCGTCCGCAGGGCCACCTCTCGCTCACGCACACTCGTCGGAAGCCTCCAAGCTTCTCTGGCACCCTACAGCGCCGCCGTCAGAGCCTTTTGGTGGCACGCCGGCGGCCACAATGAACCTCTACCATGGACGGCGCCGCCCAAGCCACCCCAGCGCGCCAGCTGCCCCTTGAATAGTCCATCCTCATCCGCTCGACCTGCTGGACCTCGCCAACCATCGCCACGCGCCCCCTAGCTACAAAACGGCGGTTCACCGGCGTTCTTATCCATGGCCGCGGAACCGACCTAGTTGCGCTATAAATGGAGGCCCCCGAACTCGTCCGAGCACTCAGGGAACCCCTAGCCATCTCTCTGGAACTCCCGTGACCAACAATTGATGGGGGAAGAGCGGTCTCCCTCGTCTCCGGCCAGTTCGGCTGCCGCCGCACCCCACCTCCATTCACCGCGTGTAGACCCTCCCCCGCTCATCCAACACCACCGTCGGACTCCCCTTGCTCATGCGGAGCTGCCCATGCTCTCAAACGCGACCAGAACCCACCGTAGCCGAGACCCCCATTTCCACCTGAAGCCACCTCCGCCGCGGAGCTCACCGCCGGCGACTCCCTCCACCCCCGCCGACCCAGTGACTACCAGGAGGTCCGCCTCAGTCTTGCGGATCCATCCCCGCCCTCGGGACCCCTCAAGGAGCCGTGGCTCGTTGACGGCGATCGCCGGAGCCCCGCCCCACGCATAACAGAGGAGGAAGACGGCTTTGTGACCGGTCAAACCTGACCAGTGGGCCCAAGGGACCCACTGTCAGTGACCCCAAGTTGGCCCGCGCTGACTTAAGTGAAAGCGCAAACGCTAATGTACGTTTCCCCATCTCGAAGGCGTATTCTTCCCCGAATCGTTTTCTTTTCTAGTTTTTTTTTATTTTTAAACAGAACTTTGACTGAATTTTGACTGGCTACAACTTTTTGAATATAAGTCCAAATGACTTGATTCTTTTTCTGTTGTTCCTCAAATTTGGTCTAGTTTATTTTCATATTTATTTGAAAAATTTCCAGACAACTTTTTTGTGTCGTTTTGAGACCATGTATTGATTTCATATTCTTTCGAATAGGATTTTGAAGAGGGAGAAAACTTCCAAAAGTTTTGGAATGCACTTTACCTCCCCACTACTTGAGGCAAGCATTTTTGAACCCTGGTCCAATACTTGTGGGTGTTCTGTGATACAATTACAACGTTACCTCGATATGGATGCACTCATTTCCTCATGTGCTGACATGATCATAAGTGCATGATGTAGACTCTTTGTTGTGACAAATTAATATGCATGACGATGATCCTCTCGTATGCCTTTCATGCCTAACGGAAGAAAGCCGTGAAAGCCGCTGTCTTGTGTAGACACTAGCTTGTCACTAGTTCCCCGTCGAGACGGTTGAGTCTGGTATGGCCTGGTGAGGCATGACGGGTGGTGATTCCGACCGCCATTATGTAATATATTGGTTATGCTAATCATTCATGTGATGATTGAACCTCCTGAGTCGACCGTAGATCGAGTCTTGTTCCAGTAACCCCCCATACTCATTTCGTGCTACCACTTATCCCTGCTACAGGCAGGGTACGGTTCAGTAAATTGTCGACCCCTGTTCTAGCACACACCGTACAGAGAGGCCATGGTGGAAGATACTGGTTGCATCCAGTAGGCATGTCACCTGGTCCGGGGGCATGGGTGTTTTCGGTTGGAGCCGAAGGGGGTAGCTTCCCCAGTTTGCGCGCGTTATAAATTTTGTGATCCCATGCTAGTCGAGGTTGCAGCCTCCCCACTTAGGGTTTGGCTTAATGGGTGTCGTGGGTGATTCCAGACACCGGCAAGTTAGGTTGGTGTGTGCGGTCATGTGTGTCTTCAAATTAAAAGACCGTAGACGGAATTAGTCCAGATGGACTAAAGGAATCTGTTATTCGTGGGTAAAGAGTACACCCTCTGCAGAGAGTAAATCTATTCGAATAGCCGTGTCCCTAGGTCAGGACTACGGTCTGGGATGAGTCAAGTGTCGGTCTTAGTGTCGGTCTTCGGAGGAGAAGCTACTGAAACAGAACCTGGATCATAACTTGTGATGACGGTTACTATTATTATTGTTATGGACTAACCATGTATGTATTTGAGTTATTGAGTATCCCTGGGATGGTTCTACCTCCTGGATATTCACTGTTATTTACCTTTTCTTTATAAGTCCTTTATGTGGTGTCGCTCAGACGCCCGACTGTGGCACATTTGTTATTTCTTTTCCTTATAAGCCCTTTATGTGGTGTCGCTCAGACGCCCGACTGTGGCATGATTGCTATTTATTTCCTTATAAGTCCTTTATGTGGTGTCGCTCAGACGCCCGACTATGGCATGATTGCTATTTATTTCCTTATAAGCCCTTTATGTGGTGTCGCTCAGACGCCCGACCGTGGCATGCTTGCTATTTCTTCTATTTATAAGCCCTTTATGCGGTGTCGCTCAGACGCCCGACTGTGGCATGCTTGCTATTTATTTTATTGTCGCCCCATGTTTGCATATTCAAATTTACATGGGTAACTTGCATGCATCATGGATTTATCTTTTAGTAACTAACAATATGATCATCGAATAAATCTGAGTATGATTATCTTCGGTTATATTGCACCCGCGTTCATAATGTTTGCGAGTACATTCAAAGTACTCACTCGCTTGTCCCTGGCTATTGTCTTGGCCAGATTTCCAGCATGGAGAGGCGTGTTGCGACGACTGCCCCGGAACCTACGCAACGGTGATAGCAGACTCGCGAAGATAGGACTTAACCTGGTTAGGTGTTCCCGTGGGAAATGGAGTCCCACAGATAGCGACGTGTTACAGACCGCTTCCTCCATCAGCCACTAGAAACCTTGTATTGTACTTAAGGACCAAAATGGTCTTGTACTACATATTTTGTACCTTTGCTTGGAATTTCTGTATCAAGCGGTGCCTCACCAGCTAACAGTGATCCTGGGGCTGGTGAGGACAAGGACCACTTTTGGGGATTTAATACCCTGAAAATCCGGTCCTGACAACCTTGGTATCAGAGCCAGGCTGACCATTGGCTAATAATATCTTAGCCAGGTCAAAAACCTAGGTTAACCACCCCACCAGACCTGATCCTAACCCCGGCCAAGCTTCTCGCGTAAGATACCCACACACTGGACCGACACCTTCGGCAGTCGGTGCCCAACCTATCAGCCTAGTCTGTCGATCACGCGCCAGTGACCGACACCTAAATAGTCTCCTCCGCTAGCATGCGAAGGAAGACTCCATCCTCTTCCTATAAATAGGGCACGCTAGACTCAATCGGCATAACACAGCCTCTGCCCCAGACCGAGCTAAAATGCCAGGACCCATTGTTCACAATGAAACCACAGCAACCAACCTTGGAGGTTTTATGACCGTGCTCGCAAACCTCACCCGCCGTGCCTTTGCGTTAGAGGAACCCCCAGAATATGTTGTGTACCAAGGATCCAAGAGCGGTGAAAGCCGTCAATTCTGGGCCACTGTGCACATCTACGGTAGGACAACTTCCTTTGAGCCGCAAGCTATCCAACTAGCTGCTCGAGAGGCTATAGTTCAACTCCGGCACTTGTCGCCCAGAGTTAACTGTCGCTCATTCTACTACTACCCCAGCCGTGACGGGTATGGTAGGCCACCCCGGGTTGCCAGCGGAGACCACGAGACAGATCCTGCATTATTGCATCTGGTGCGCTATGTAAGTGTGCTAGAGGAACTGTTTGATCAAATCACTCTTGATCTGATCGTAGCTCATGGAGAACTGGTTCACCGAGCCCCGGCAAGAGGAGGAGATGAGTCCGGCACCGACAACCCAGTCATGATGTTCGGACAACCGATCAAGTCCTTGAGGTCTGCCCCGGTCATTGACCAAAATGCCTTGGTGTCTCCAGAGGTGATGCGTCGCCTGTTTGGGGCGCACTCCAACGGGATTGTGACCAACAATCCCCGCGAGAGCCATCATCACTGCCCCGACCCTGCAGCCCCTGAGCCACCTCCAGCCAACACTGACAGTGAAGCCCTTGGAGAAGCCTCGGTATCCACAAGGCAAGGCCGATTAGATATAAACGAGGTTGATTAAATCGCTCGAATAGTACCAAGCCTTATCTTGTCCACGCCCCGTGGTGGTGTAACCTGTATTTCCAATTGTATATACGTTTTACTTGTGCACCCTTGTCCTTATAGCAGCCATGCATAGATATGTAGGCGTGCAATTGCATTTTTAAATCCGGGTGTAACTTCCAAAGCACCACACCCACAACTCCTACAGTAAACACGTCACTTTACGAGACATGTGTATCTGTACCTTTGACCCCGACCCAGTAAAGCGGAACCGACAAAATAGCTGACTCCCCTGTGATTTTTATAACCCAGCCAAGTTGCTCTATAAAAGGCCACATCGTGATCTTGCCAACCATCCCTCACCGGTGCACCACTCCCACAGCCATTTCTTTCACCATGCCAATCCCTAGTATTTACCTGAGAACCCCAGACGCCTCCCCAGGTAGTTTCGTTAAGATATTATGGGATTTTACCCGTAGTACCATGGGTGCTACCCGTCCACCCCAGTGCGAGCTGCTCAAATTGAGGATCACACCATCCACCTCGAAATATTGGGCAGTAGTGCACATCCCTCCCGCAAACCCAAACCAAGACCCAACAGAGGTTTCCTTCATGGGGAAATCTATGTCGACTCCACAAATGGCCATAGAGGCTACCGCGCATGAAGCGCTTGCTCGCCTTCGATTCACAGTACCCTATGACAGCGAACGGGGGTATTATTACTTTCCGAGCAGTGCAGCACCCGGAGGAGCAGCATCTTTTCCTGGTGGGCGAATTGAGAGAGACCCAGTGTTGGCCAACCTTACGCAGTATGTCATTGCACAAGAGCGTTTGACCCAGCGAGTAATGGGTTATCTCCAAAGCCTCGCCAATTTAAATCCTCGGATCGCCATCGGCAGACCACTGAGGCCCGGGCAGGAGAAGCACATTCATCGACTAGTCAACCCGCTCCCTTCGATAGAAGAAGAATGTGCTCCAGCACCAGAGACGTTCTCCCAGGACCCTGTCCATTTACCGTTTCTATTTTAGACGCCACTACTATGTTGGTTGTACTGGCGTATGTTTTTGAGTTGTCACTTGTGCGTGTTATCCAGAGTTGGGTCTCAAATTATATAAATTATATTTCAGTTTATGGAAGTAGTTTTTACTGCTGATAATTCTTGTTTTAACTAATTCTTTCGCTCTCGGTTTTTCCTGAGTTGTTGCAACGTATATCTCTGCATAACATAGATATTTTCTCACGCAACACCGCAACAACAGACTCACAACTCCGGCCACTCCACACAGTACACTAAGTTGCAAATCCACGTACACTTGTTACATTAATTGTGCACCTCTCTAGCACACCACAGTCTCTTGAGGAGAAACTCGTGGGAGTTTATTCAGGCACTAGTTGCCTCCCGCGCACTGATAGCCGTTAGCACCCGACAACCGCGCCTAATCCTCATGATCGTCGCCGCCGTGAAGAGCTAGCACTCGAGCAGCAGCATCACGACGATCGTCGAGGATCATCGCACACAAGAGCACGGAGAACCCCAGCAATGCCGCCAACCCTCCGCACACGAGGATCATGCACCAGTCCGGCATCACCTCCACCATTAGACCCTCGTCCCGAGCTCCTGCAAACACAAATGGAGGAGAGGGAAGGAGGAGAAGAAGCGAGGCCAGGTGGGAGGAAGAAGAAGGGGCACCTCGGTCATTTTATAGCTCGAGATCGGTGTACTGTGGGCGACGTCCACCAGCGCCGCTCGTCGCTCGACCGCCGGTGTTCGGAGGCGAATCCGCGAGCAGTGCCGACAGCGCACTGGCCCGCGAGGTGAGTGCATGTTGCACCGGCAGCTAGCACGCCGCGCACTACCGCAGTACGGCCTAGATACCCTACGAGCTAGACGTCGCCGGTGGAGAAAGCGCGGGAAAGCGCGCGAGAAACAAGGAGACGAGAGAACTGGAGGTAGAAGAAGAGACTGACAATGGGCCCCGGGCCCACCTGTCAGCTAGAGAGAGCATTGTGCTCTCGGGTACGATCAGCGTATGTTAGATTTTGAAAGTATATTATTTCTAAATTTACTATAGCCCAGAGTAGAAATATCTCGTTTTCCCCGACCGTAGATTTTTCCATGCAACGCCAGTATTTCACACGGAGTTTACACCACTTATTGGCCTGTCACTATAGCCGCATTTTTATTGCATAAGCAGGAAGGTTATCTTGGGTAAAATCATTTCTTTTTTGTGGCAGTAGTAGTTCTTTCCATGACAACTTTTAGCAAATCTTGAGGACGAGATTTTTTCTTAAGGGGGGTAGTGTTGTAACACCCCAAAAAATTTGACCTTGATTTATAAATCAAAAATTTTACCATGGATTTAAGCCTTTCATTCCCTGGATTCTCTGTGGTTTCAGAACCATCTTCTCTTTTGAAATTATGGAGTTTTTGCCCTAGTGAAAACTTTTCAGATATGTCATTTGGACTTGTTTGCTCTACCCAAGAAAAAAATTTCTTCTATCAGTAGATTTATTTGCATTATTTTTCTTTTTCCCTAAGCTTTATCAATTAAAGTGATTTTTCATGAGTTTTAAGGCTCTATTTGCACTACAACTCTTTGATATATTTATTAAAAAATTCCACCAAAAATTGGGGATGTCATGTGAAGTCCCTACATCACTTTTATGCAAAATCCTTTGATGTTCTTTGAAAAAGTTGAGCAAAATATCCTCTTTTGCTCTCTGGTCCAGATTGGCACTTTCTACTACAGCCCTATGTTAACTTGCTCTTTTGGCCATAAGCTTTTTCCTGCTGGTAGTCCTCCCTACGTAACCCTTAAGTCCAGGAGATTGGAGCATTTGGAGCATTTTTGGTCCATGCAATAATGCCCTCCAGTTTCTGTCCAGAACTGATTTTCTCAAAATCTTACATCTGCAAGTTTCTAGTTTTGCCCAGCTAACCTTGTCACCTTCTCCTACACCTAAAGAGGCATTGGTCTGGAGTCTTTGGCCACCCCAAGATATGCCTAGATAACCATAGCATTCTGTCAAACACTTTGTGTGCATGGCATGTTTTGACTTGGTTTTTAGTTTGCATTGTGTACTTGATCCCCTGACCAAACCACCTTGTCCACTAATCTACTTGCAGAATCTAACCTAGACCTGGAAATCCCCAGCCTCATCCAAGCCCTCTAGCACGCACTGCATTACATCGAGCACCTAGCGTGCGTGCACTGGGCGCGCCCAGAGCACACGTTTTGCACGCGCGCGCACCGAGTCGTCGCATCCTGCCCCCTGGCCCTTGCTCGTCCGCGGGGCCACCTCTCGCTCACGCACACTCGTCGGAAGCCTCCAAGCTTCTCTGGCACCCTACAGCGCCGCCGTCAAAGCCTTTTGGCGGCACGCCAGCGGCCACAGCGAACCTCTGCCACGGACGGCGCCATCCCACCGCGCCAGCTGCCCCTGGAACAGTCCATCCTCATCCGCTCGACCTGCCGGACCTCGCCAACCATCGCCACGCACCCCCTAGCTACAGAACGGCGGTTCGCCGGCGTTCTTATCCACGGTCGTGGAACCGACCTAGTTGCGCTATAAATAGAGGCCCCCGAACTCGTCCGAGCACTCAGGCAACCCCTAGCCATCTCTGTGGAACTCCCGCGACCAACAATTGATGGGGGAAGAGCGGTCTCCCTCGTCTTCGGCCAGTTCGGCCGCCGCCGCACCCCAGCTCCATTCACCGCGTGCAGACTCTCCCCCGCTCATCCAGCACCACCGTCGGACTCCCCTTGCTCATGCGGAGCTGCCCATGCTCTCAAACACGACCAGAACCAATCGTAGCCGAGACCCCCATTTCCACCCGAAGCCACCTCCGCCACAGAGCTCACCGCCGGCGACTCCCTCCACCCCCGCCGACCTAGTGACTACCGGGAGGTCCGCCACAGTCTTGCGGATCCATCCCCGCCCTGGGGACCCCTCAAGGAGCCGTGGCTCGTCGACGGCGATCGCCGGAGCCCCACCCCGCGCGTAACAGAGGAGGAAGACGGCGCTGTGAGCGGTCAAACCTGACCAGTGGGCCCAAGGGACCCACTGTCAGTGACCCCGCGCCGGCTCGCGCTGACTTAAGTGAAAGTGCAAACGCTAAAGTATGTTTCCCCGTCTTGAAGGCGTATTCTTCCCCAAATCATTTTCTTTTCTGGTTTATTTTATTTTATTTTTAAACAGAACTTTGACTGAACTTTGACTGGCTACAACTTTTTGAATATAAGTCCAAATGACTTGATTCTTTTTCTGTTGTTCCTCAAATTTGGTCTAGTTTATTTTCATATTTATTTGAAAAATTTCCAGACAACTTTTTTGTGCTGTTTTGAGACTATGTATTGATTTCATATTCTTTCGAATAGGATTTTGAAAAGGGAGAAAACTTCCAAAAGTTTTGGAATGCACTTTACCTCCCCACTACTTGAGGCAAGCATTTTTGAACCCTGGTCCGATACTTGTGGGTGTTGTGTGATACAATTACAATGTTACCTCAACATGGATGCACTCATTTCCTTATGTGTTGACATGATCATAAGTGCATGATGTAGACTCTTTGATGTGACAAATTAATATGCATGACTGATCCTCTCGTATGCCTTTCATGCCCAACGGAAGAAAGCCATGAAAGCCGCTGTCTTGTGTAGACACGAGCTTGTCACTAGTTCCCCGTCGAGACGGTGGAGTCCGGTATGGCCTGGTGAGGCATGACAGGTGGTGATTCCGACCTCCGTTATGTAATATATTGGTTATGCTAATCATTCATGTGATGCTTGAACCTCCTGAGTCGACCGTGGATCGAGTCTTGTTCCAGTAACCCCCCATACTCGTTTCGTGCTACCACTTATCCCTGCCTGTAGCAGGGTATGGTTCAGTAAATTGTCGACCCCTGTTCTAGCACACACCATACAGAGAGGCCATGGTGGAAGATACCGGCTACATCCGGTAGGCATGTCACCTGGTCCGGGGGCATGGGTGTTTTCGGTTGGAGCCGAAGGGGGTAGCTTCCCCAGTTTGCGCGCGTTATAAATTTTGTGATCCCATGCTAGTCGAGGTTGCAGCCTCCCCACTTAGAGTTTGGCTTAACTGGTGTCGTGGGTGATTCCAAACACCGGTAAGTTAGGCTGGTGTGTGCGGTCAGGTGTGTCTTCAAATTAAAAGACCGTAGACAGAATTAGTCCAGATGGACTAAAGGAATCCGTTATTCATGGGTAAGGAGTACACCCTCTGTAGAGAATAAATCTATTCGAATAGCTGTGTCCCTGGGTCGGGACTACGGTCTGGGATGAGTCAAGTGTCGGTCTTAGTGTCGGTCTTCGGATGAGAAGCTACTGAAACAGAACCTGGATCATAACTTGTGATGACGGTTACTATTATTGTTGTTATGGACTAACCATGTATGTATTTGAGTTATTGAGTATCCCTGGGATGGTTCTACCTCCTGGATATTCACTGTTATTTACCTTTTCTTTATAAGCCCTTTATGTGGTGTCTCTCAGACGCCCGACTGTGGCACGTTTGTTATTTCTTTTCCTTATAAGCCCTTTATGTGGTGTCGCTCAGACGCCCGACTGTGGCATGATTGCTATTTATTTCCTTATAAGCCCTTTATGTGGTGTCGCTCAGACGCCCCACTGTGGCATGATTGCTATTTATTTCCTTATAAGCCCTTTATGTGGTGTCGCTCAGATGCCCGACTGTGGCATGCTTGCTATTTCTTCTATTTATAAGCCCTTTATGTGGTGCCTCTCAGACGCCCGACTGTGGCATGCTTGCTATTTATTCTATTGTCACCCCATGTTTGCATATTCAATTTTACATGGGTAACCCGCATGCATCATGGATTTATCTTTTAGTAACTAACAATATGATCATCGAATAAATCTGACTGTGATTATTTTCGGTTATATTGCACCCGCGTTCATAATGTTTGCGAGTACATTCAAAGTACTCACTGGCTTGTCCCTGGCTATTGACTTGGCCAGATTTCCAGCATGGAGAGGCGTGTTGCGATGACTGCCCTGGAACATACGCAATGGTGATAGCAGACTCACGAAGATAGGAGTTAACCTGGTCAGCTATTCCTGTGGGAAATGCAGTCCCACAGACACCGACGTGTTACAAACCGCTTCCGCCATCAGCCACTAGAAACCTTGTGTTGTACTTAAGGACCAAAATGGTCTTGTACTACATATTTTGTACCTTTGCTTGGAATTTCTGTATCAAGCGGTGCCTCACCAGCTAACAGTAATCCTGGGGCTGGTGAGCACAAGGACAACTTTTGGGGATTTAATACCCCGGAAATCCGGTCCTGACAATAGTTATAGTGTATCTTCTTTTTTCCTGAAAGTTAAACAAAGTAGGGGCAGGAAGAACAATAGAGATGGCATGCTGCCGGTTAAAGATCAGTCAATATTTGAGAGTTTGATTATCCCACTCTATAAACCGGTGACTAGCCATAGCATTGCAATCTAAGTAAGCAGGAGGTAAAGGTTCATCATACGTGTGCACAGACACACCCAGATAGCGGGCTATGCGAGTAGCATAGATCCCACCAAATAAATCTCCATGCAAACCAGGATGGTGTAGTCTACGTGCAACTATAGCTCCCATATTATATTGCCTATCACTTAGTACAGCACTCCTGAGAACACTAAGATCAGGGACACACATGTGACAAGCCTCATATTTACCATTTATGCATCTACCGATAAAGAGAGCAAAGTAATGAAAGCAGGAAAATGTATGCTCCCCGTGGTAGCTTGTGTAATATCCCTAGATTCCCCCACTGTAATACTAGCTAGGAATTCTCTTAATTCAGATTTCCGAGGATCACTCATACTGCCCCACTGTGGGAGCTTGTAGGCAACATTAAAATCCTCTAAGTCCATGGTGTAAGATTTATCATAAAGGTCAAACAAGACAGTGTGAGAATTACGTGAAGATGAAAATTTAAAACTTCTCACAAAGCTATCAGTTAAGCCATGGTATTGGAGACACTTATCTTGCATGAAGTCCTCGAGGTCAGCGTTACGCACATATGCGTTAAATTCATCTTCGATGCCCTCTTGACCCATAAATTCATATGACGGCCATTCACAAGGCCGCACATCAGCATCCCTCGGTGGTTCATCATCCGGCTCACGGAACGCGAGCCTCGGTACTTGCTTCCTTGAAGGACAACCTTGGAAGTTCCTCCTAGACATTTTTCTGAAATTTTTAGTAACCCACAATAAAAGTTAACCAAACTCAACAAGTTTGATAGCAACGACTCCTATAAGTGCCTAGAGGCTATATCATGCATTAGAACTACTTGGGACCAAGAAAATTTGACATGCAAGCTGAAGAACAAGGTCACCACAGCAGCATAAATTTGCAACAAATAAAGCACTAGAACAAAAACTAATTGGACCAATGGAGGAGTCACATACCAAGGAACAATCTCCCCAAACAGTTTGGTGAATGGTGCTTTGAGCAAGGAGATCGAAAATGGCAGCAAAATGAGCTAGAACTCGGGTTTGAGCTGGTTGAGGATTTTTTTGGGGAGGAAGAAGAAGAGCATGGGTGAAAGGATAAGTGGAGGGGGGCCACATGGGGCCCTCGAGGCAGGGGGCGCGCCCTGGGCAGGGGGGCGCGCCCTGTGCCCTCGAGGCCACGTGCTGGCTCCCCCCGCTATGTGTTTAGTGCCATATTTTCTTAAATATTCTAGAAAAAATCATATTTCATTTTCATGGCATTTGGAGAACTTTTATTTTCGGGATATTTTTATTATTGCACGGATAAGTCTGGAAACAATCAGATAATGCTATTTTTCTTTTATTTAACCTAATTAACAGAAAGTAAAAGGGGGGTACAGATGGTTTGTGTCATCTAGATTCACCTATCCCATGTTCATCAAAAGGAATCCATTAACAAGGTTGATCAGGTCTTGTTAATAAACTCTTTCCGAGTAACATGAAACCGGAGAATTTTTGAATAACACTATGTTACCTCAATGGGGATATGTATGTCCCCAACAATAAGTATGTCATATGCCTTCTTGATAGTAGGAATAGGAAACTCAAAACCTCCAATAGTAATAGTTGAAGTTTTCCAATATAATTGATACTATGGACCTGAGGTTGTTTCCTCAGAAAATGTACCGTATGCTCATTACCATTGACATGAAAAGTGACATTGCCTTTGTTGCAATCAATAACAGCCCCTACAGTATTCAAAAAAGGTCTTCCAAGAATAATAGACATACTATCATCCTCGAAAATATCAAGTATAACAAAGTCCGTTAGAATAGTAACATTTGCAACTACAACAGGCACATCCTCGCAAATATCGACAGGTATAGCAGTTGATTTATCAGTCATTTGCAAAGATATTTCAGTAGGTGTCAACTTACTCAAGTCAAGTCTAAGGTATAAAGAGAGAGGCATAACACTAACACCGGCTCCAAGATCACACAAAGCAGTTTTAACATAGTTTCTCTTAATGGAACAAGGTATAGTAGGTACTCCTGGATCTCCTAATTTCTTAGGCATTCCACCCTCAAAAGTGTAATTGGCAAGTGAAAGTGCAACTAATCCCCGGGTGGTTTTGGTAATTAATAACAATATATATATCATTGAACTAATATTTACTTGAGAATCATTTCAGAAAAGTTCGATGATATGGGTATGGAAATGACTGAAGAAGTGGACCCCTCAAAATGCTAAGACAAGCATTGGCAAAAGCTCAAGACTCTATTTTTGGTTTAGTGATCAAAGATCACATTGAGTCCATAGGAAAAGCCAATACTATTAAAAGGGGATGAGGTTGTGTTAATGATCTAGTTGCTCAAGTGCTTGGTGATCTAGCTCCCTCAACTATCAGCACTCTTCACTATTCAACACACTCATAAGTAATCTCGGACAAACCGATTCTGCAAACTCAGTCCCACCGAGATGAACCACCTCAGTTATTCCTCCAAACCCTAATTTCTCGGTCCATCCGATTCTGAGTTTCGGTCTCACCGAAAATGGACTGCCAACCTTCTGTAACCAATTGACATCATTTCGGAATATCCGAGTTGTTACTTTCGGTCACACCGAGATGGCAAGCTCCAACCTTTGACTCACTTCGGACACACCGAGATGGTATTTTCGGTCCCACCGAAAATCCCAACGTTCACTATATTTGAACTTTCGGTCTGACCGAGTTTTCACTTCGGTCTCACCGAGATTGGTCAAATGTGTGTGTAACGGTTGGATTTTGTGTGGAGGCTATATATACCCCTCCACCCCCTCTTCATTCGTGAGGAGAGCCATCAGAAAGTACCACCACTTCTACCATACACTTTCTGAGAAGTGAACCACCTACCCTTGTGTTGAGATCAAGCCATTCCATTCCTACCATATGAAACTTGATTTCTAGCCTTCCCAAGTTGCTTTCCACTCAAACCTTTCTTCCACCACAGCCATATCAGTGAGGAGAGTTGAGTGTTGGGGAGATTATCATCTGAAGCACAAAAGCAAGGAGTTCATCATCATCAACACCGTCTATTACCTTTTGGAGGGTGGTGCCTCCTAGATTGGTTAGGTGTCGCTTGGGAGCCTCCGTCTTCGAGATGTGGAGTTGAACCAAGAAGTTTGTAAGGGCAAGGAGATCGCCTACTTCGTGAAGATCTACCCCGAGTAAGGCTAGTCCTCCGTGGGCGTAGGCCATGATGGAATAGACAAGGTTGCTTCTTCGTGGACCCTTCGTGGGTGGAGCCCTTCGTGGACTCGCGCAGCCGTTACCCTCCATGGGTTGAAGTCTCCATCAACGTGGATGTACGATAGCACCACCTATCGGAACCACGACAAAAATCTTCGTGTCACCAAACTGCGTTTGATCTTATCCACCTCTCTTTTACATGTGCAATTTACTTTCCGCTGCTTATACTCTAGAATTGCATGTGTAGGGTGATACTTGAATTGATCTTAATTGTGAAACTGCCAAAAACTTTGCATGACCTAAAGGCAGATTTTTTATATTGTCAAGTAGTCTAATCACCCCCCCTCTAGACCTACTTTCGATCCTACAAGTGGTATCAGAGCTTTGGTCTCCATTGTTTTGGTTTCCATTGCATTGGACTCCATAAGCTTGGTTTCACAACCTAGGAGAGTATGGCGTCTAGTGAGGGTAATTATCGTAGAGGTCCTTACTTTGATGGTACAAATTTTGCTAGTTGGAAGCATAAAATGAAAATGCATATTCTTGGTCATAACCCAGCCGCATGGGGCATTATTTGTGTTGGCATGCAAGGTGATTTCTTTGAAGAAGGAAAAGTTCCGGATCGCGAAGCTACACCCGAAGAGTTGCGGATGTTGCAAAACAATGCTCAAGCTTGTGACATTCTCTTCAATGCTTTGTGTCCCGAAGAGTTCAACAAAATCAGTCGTCTTGAGAATGCTAAAGAGATTTGGGATACTTTGGTTGAAATGCACGAAGGTACTGAATCTGTGAAGGAATCAAAGCTAGATATTCTTCAAGGTCAACTTGACAAGTTCAAGATGAAGGATGGTGAAGGAGTCGCTGAAATGTACTCTAGGCTTGCTCTCATCACAAATGAGATTGCCGGCTTAGGAAGCGAAGAAATGACCGACCGATTCATCATCAAGAAGATTCTCAGAGCTTTGGATGGAAAGTATGACACCGTGTGCACTTTGATCCAAATGATGCCAAACTACAAGACTCTCAAGCCAACTGAAGTCATTGGAAGAATTGTTGCTCATGAGATGACACTTAAGGATAAGGAAAAGCTTCACAACAAGTCAAGTGGTGCTTACAAAGCTACAAGTGATGCTCCTACTACCTCAACTGACAAGCTAATTTCCAATGAAGAGATAAGCCTAATGGTCAAGAACTTCAACAAGTTCTATAAGAATAGAGGCAAAGAAAGAAGCTCAAAGTCTAGATCATATGATGAAAAGAGATCTTCTAGTCGTGATCGAAACTGCTACAATTGTGGAAGACCCGGACACTTCTCAAATGAGTGTACGGCTCCCCACAAAAGAAGAGAAGAATCTCCAAGAAGAAGAGCAAGAGATGAGTCACCTCGGAGAGAGAGAAGGAGCAGAGATGATCGTTATGAACGAAGACCCTCTCAGAGAAGCAAGGATTCGGAGAGGAAAGACAAGTCATCAAGGAGCTACACAAGAAGAAGACATCAAGCTCATATTGGTGAATGGGTCTCCGGCTCCGACTCTGACAATCAATCCGATGGAAGCTATCACTCCGACTCCGACTATAGTCAAGATGAAGGTGTTGCCGGACTTGCAGTCGTATCCTCCAACTCCAACTCCTACGACTTATTTGATTCACCAAATGAGGGAATTGGAAGATGCTTCATGGCTAAAGGTCCCAAGGTAACACACCCTGAATTCATTGACTTTGATAGTGATGAGGATGACTTGCTTGGTGAAGATGAGCTCTTGCATGATAAATCTAGTGAGCTTAGTAATGATGAAAATGCTAGTAGTCTTTATAGTCGAGAAGAGTCGAATGACAATGCTATGAAGGAGATTGAGCGTCTAACTAAAGAACTAAACACTCTTAAGTTAGCTCATGAAACAACTCAAGAAGATCATAGAGAGCTCCTAAGATCTCATGAGAAGCTACGCTTCGAGAAGCTCACTCTAGAGCAAGAACATGAGTTTCTGAAAGCGATCAATGACGATCTTCGAAAGAAGAGTTCTTCATATCTTGCCAAACGACTTCTCTTGTCTAATTTCTTGCCACCTATTAAGACTAAGCATGACAAGCATAAGAAAAATTCTTCCTCTAGTAGTAACAATAACAATGACAATGTTAAATCAAATGTTGTTACTTCTAGTAGTTCTCTTGATTCCACTAACAATGTTTCAAGCCAAGATACACTTGAGCAAGAAAATAGCTTATTGAAGGAAATCATAGAGAAAGGTGTCTACAAGAGTCTTGCCGGAAGCAAGAACTTTGAGGAGATTGTTCGCAAACAAGGAAGACAACGGAAGAATCAAGGGATTGGTTTTGAGCGAAAGTTCAACGCCGAAGGTGTTGAGTGGGAAGAAGGTCAATACCCTACTCCACAGTTTGTTTCACAAAAGGAGAAGTATGATCCTACTTCTTCCAATGTGTAACAAGCTCAAGATGACCTTCCACCACAAGACCACAAGCTAAAGGCCAAGGACAAGCTTCAAGAGGAGATTGATGCATTCATTGAAGCACCTCAAGCCATGGTCAAGTGGGTTCCCAAGGACACATCAAGTTCTACTTCGTCAAGCTCAACTACAACACCAAGGATTCCCATCAAGATGATGTGGATCCCAAAGAAGAAGAACTAGTAGGTTCTTGAGGGTGACTCCGCCAACAAACTTCACTCATATTCATTTTGGCAAGAACTTGTGCAATCAACTTCCACATCATGCACTAGTTCATGGAGTCACAAACCCTCTTGTTGGTAAGTCAAGGGACAAGGTAATCATTGCTTTCATGGACATTATCTTTTGTGTACTTCACTCTATGTCCATGGATATTCTTGTTTGTTCCTTGTGGGACTAACCCATGTAGGTATTGAAAGTGCCCTAATCCAAGGATAGCTCTCAACTCTTGATGATCTACATCAACATTGAGCATCCACATCTTCAACATCTACATGAAGTCTTCTACGACAACCCAAGGTTAGTTTGACCCTTTAAAAGGGGTTCTCACATCTAGGGGGAGCTTTGCTCTAAAAATTGAGCTAAAGCATCTCCAAGTGATGTGAACACATAAATGCTTTATGTAAAAGTGGTAACCCCACTTGTGCTTAAACGATGAGTATGACCTATGATCAAATGTTCTCATTTGGCTCCTAAGTCAATATACTCATATATAGATGACCTAGTCATCGACAAATTGTGTGCTAGTAGCTAGAGTGATTGGTTGTGCATGTTTGACACATATTTCAGTTGCTATCTTATTGTGTGAGCATGTTGAATGCATGATTTCATCCATTCAAGGACATCCATTTGTTGTTTTGATTGTTTTGTTTTCTTTTTCTGGCCAAATGGATGGACAAGAATGCCTAAGCACCTTCCCTAGCTATCTATGCTTTCTTGTCTCAAATTCTATTCATGCTCATATCACAACTTTGAACAAGTCTTTTTCGGACAGTCCGAGTGAGGAGCACTCGGAACCACCGATTCGTCTAAGGCTGACTTCCAAAACCTTCTAAGTCCATTTCGGTCTGACCGGCTTCTCAATCTCGGTCCAACCAAAACGCTTAGACTGATCTAGGTTTCATCTCGGTGAAACCGAGTTCAAACTCTCGGTCTGACCGATATGCGTAACTGCACAGCAGTTATACATCTCGGTGACACCGAGTTTTTCAACTCGGTCCCACCGACAGCATGGGGTTATATATACCTGAGGGTTGCGCGCGATTCAATTCTTCAAACCGTTCGCCCCCAATACCCCTGCTGCCGTCGCCCTGGTCTACGGATCGTCGCCGTCGTCGCTTGTGCGCCCTCGCCGCAGGTCTCCGCCGCCGTCAACGGTAATCATCTCCACCGTTGCCGCCGTAGAGGGACACCACCAAGTTAGGGTGTGTCCCGATCCCTTTTCGTGCTCCCCTTCCAATTCTTGCACGATAGGCTTGCCATGATTCAATCCACGTTTGAGATGTTCCCTAGACATTAGTTCAGATCTTCTAGTTTCGAGGAAAATTCTTAGGTTTAGGTTTCCACGGAATGCATCTCGGTGAAGCCGATTTTTGAAACTCGGAATGACCGATTTGGCCTCTGGCCATTGCACTGCATAATTCGGTTTAACCGAGTTGTGCCAATCGGAACGACCGAAACGTAGTTTCAGTGAAACCCTAAGTTATCGGTAGGACCGAAACCCATTTCGGTCTGACCGAAAGTGGTGTGTAGGTTTCTGTTGAGCACTTCGGTTGCACCGAAACATGAAATCGGTTTGACCGAAATACATTCTGTGAAAACTCAAAACTAAGTCTTGAACTCATTTTTTTTGCAAAAACCTCTGCAGTTGTGATAACTCTTCTACTCTGCCTATACCTTATCTTTTCACAGGTTTTTCAGCCATGTCAGATGTCAGTGACAGCCAGAATAGGTCTGAATCACCGTTTGCTGAAATTCCAGAGGCAGATACAAGTCCTGCTAGCAGCTCCAGTGATGATGGTGAGAGGAGCACCCCTAGTGGTTTGCCTCCTGCAGCCACCAGAACAAGGAAGAAGAGAACTTCTGATGATGAGGACTCTGACTTTGTTGCTGAGGAAGTTACCTCCAAGCCAAAGAGGAATGTGGTTGCCAAAGAGCACCAAGGGCAGCAGTCAAGGAAAGGCACAAGCAAAGTGAAGCAGTCAGCAGTTGCAAAGAAGCTCAACTTGGAAGAGCCTGCTCCAAGCAAGGTGAAGAAGACTTCCAAAAGGAAGAGGGTAGTATATGCTGAACCTCAAGATGATGCTGCAGAAGAAGAAGAAGAAGAAGAAGCACCCCAGCCTCCTCCTCAGAAAGCTAAGTTCATGGGTGATGCTATTCGGGCTCAAGCCTCCTCTAAGCCCAAGAAGCCTGCTCAAGCCAAGGCAGCTCCAGCCAAGCCCAAGAGAACAACCAGAAGCATTCCAGCTTCTGAGAAGAACAAAGGTGAGATGCCACCGTCTGAATCGGATGAAGAGCATGTGTTGCTTAAGCTCCGTCCCAAGTTGCCACTCCACAATGATGCTCATCCTCAAGCTGAGGACATGAAGGCAAGGAAGGACAAAGGTCTCAGGCTATGGAGACAATCTGATCCATATGCTGTAAGGAGAAGGACTGCTGTGGACCCCAGATTCCACACCAGAGAGCAGCAGGATTTCTATGAGACCGTGCTGATGGATAAGAAGCCCATTGTTGCTGACACCAGGTATGTTGACTGGAAGTACATTGACAGTGAAGAGCACCGGGACTTCTTTCCCCATGTGCATGAGAGCTTTACTGCATGTGGAGTTGCTGATTTTGTGGGTCAAGAGCTGACAGCTTGGAATGACGAGATGATCATGCAGTTCTATGCCACAGCCCACTTCTATCCTGATGGCAAGATCACCTGGATGACTGAAGGTCAAAGGTTTTCTTCGACTGTTGAAGAATGGGCAGAACTTCTGAACACTCCAGTGCAGAGAGAGGACGACATTGATGTCTATGGGATTCCTAAGAAGAGTCATGATTCCATGAAGAACATGTACAAGGAGATCCCGGCTGCTGATTTGGAAGGATGGAAGCTTGGCTCAGTGTACTATCTCCAGGCAGGTCTGACCACCACTAACACTATTCTGAGGCATACATTGATGCCTAAGTCTGGAGACCACCGGATGATTCGAGGCTATTCTATCAACATGCTGCACATTCTCGATGAGAAAGCACCTTTTAAGGTGATGGACTTGATGGTAGAGACCATTAAGAGGACTGCAGCTGACCAGAAGAGGTCGTGTGGGTTTGCACCGCAGATTCAGATGCTCATCAACGCCAAGTTTGGCACGGGCAAATTCATGTTGGATAGGAAGCACTTGCCACTGCAGCCAGAGCATGAGGACAACGTAGTTGTGATGGATGAAGAGGATCCTACCTCAGTTGAAGGACAGGCCAAAATCGAAGCTGCGAAGAAGGCTAAAGCTGACAAAGAGGCAGCAGCAGCAGCTAAGCCAAAGAGCTTTGGAGAACAAATTCTTGAAGCTACCCAGAGGATTGAACAACGCCTGGCCAGCATTGAGCAATCTCAGGAGAGCCTAGAGAGGATTGTCGAGGACAAGATCCACGCTCTGGACGTGAAGCTGACTGAGATTCAGGTGTCTGTCAACAAGCTTGAGGCAGACATGGAGGAGACAAGGCAGGAGAGAGCAGAGCTTATGCAGGATGATCTAGTCCAGGACTCTCATAGCCAGACTGCTCAGGTTCCCAGAGGATCCAGATCTGCAGCTATCCCAGTGACAGACTCCAGGGCTACCACTTCAGCACCAGCCACAGCTCCAGCATCCACTCCTCCACCGCAGACATCAGCAGAAGTCTTCGCCGATGCAGCTATCTCTACACCGACATCTACCCAGACGGGAGCCGCCAGCAGAGCCCGCAGTGACGCTTAGCTCTATACCTTTTCGAACTTTTTGGTAACTTGTTGCCAAAGGGGGAGAAATTGTTATAGATCATAGGGCTTCGAGAGAGAGAGTGCTCTTTCGTCTTTCGTTCTTTTGCCGGTTTTCTTTGAGATACAGTGATTTCTTTTGGTTCCTGAAACTTTAAGTGTGTTTGCTACTAAGTTTGATGCTACCTTAATGAGTGCTTAGTCATACTATGCTTTAATGTGTGCTTATTGCTTATCCTATGCTATTCCTTATTGTATGGCTATTTACTCTTGTCTTGGTGATTGAGTGCATGTTATTTATTCTTATCATTTTGTGCGCTCCACCAAGATGTATGTGACATGGAAGAGTGACCCATAATCCTAATCGATTGTGCATTTGCATTCAAACGCAAATTTTAAAGAATGCACAAATTTAGGGGGAGCTCTTGTTTATCACATACTTCTCAAAGCGACGATATTATTCTTTGATTACATCTTTTGTCGAAGCTTTGATCTATATGTTGTCATCAATTACCAAAAAGGGGGAGATTGAAAGTGCAACTAATCCCCGGGTGGTTTTGGTAATTAATAACAATATATATATCATTGAACTAATATTTACTTGAGAATCATTTCAGAAAAGTTCGATGATATGGGTATGGAAATGACTGAAGAAGTGGACCCCTCAAAATGCTAAGACAAGCATTGGCAAAAGCTCAAGACTCTATTTTTGGTTTAGTGATCAAAGATCACATTGAGTCCATAGGAAAAGCCAATACTATTAAAAGGGGATGAGGTTGTGTTAATGATCTAGTTGCTCAAGTGCTTGGTGATCTAGCTCCCTCAACTATCAGCACTCTTCACTATTCAACACACTCATAAGTAATCTCGGACAAACCGATTCTGCAAACTCAGTCCCACCGAGATGAACCACCTCAGTTATTCCTCCAAACCCTAATTTCTCGGTCCATCCGATTCTGAGTTTCGGTCTCACCGAAAATGGACTGCCAACCTTCTGTAACCAATTGACATCATTTCGGAATATCCGAGTTGTTACTTTCGGTCACACCGAGATGGCAAGCTCCAACCTTTGACTCACTTCGGACACACCGAGATGGTATTTTCGGTCCCACCGAAAATCCCAACGTTCACTATATTTGAACTTTCGGTCTGACCGAGTTTTCACTTCGGTCTCACCGAGATTGGTCAAATGTGTGTGTAATGGTTGGATTTTGTGTGGAGGCTATATATACCCCTCCACCCCCTCTTCATTCGTGAGGAGAGCCATCAGAAAGTACCACCACTTCTACCATACACTTTCTGAGAAGTGAACCACCTACCCTTGTGTTGAGATCAAGCCATTCCATTCCTACCATATGAAACTTGATTTCTAGCCTTCCCAAGTTGCTTTCCACTCAAACCTTTCTTCCACCACAGCCATATCAGTGAGGAGAGTTGAGTGTTGGGGAGATTATCATCTGAAGCACAAGAGCAAGGAGTTCATCATCATCAACACCGTCTATTACCTTTTGGAGGGTGGTGCCTCCTAGATTGGTTAGGTGTCGCTTGGGAGCCTCCGTCTTCGAGATGTGGAGTTGAACCAAGAAGTTTGTAAGGGCAAGGAGATCGCCTACTTCGTGAAGATCTACCCCGAGTAAGGCTAGTCCTCCGTGGACGTAGGCCATGATGGAATAGACAAGGTTGCTTCTTCGTGGACCCTTCGTGGGTGGAGCCCTTCGTGGACTCGCGCAGCCGTTACCCTCCGTGGGTTGAAGTCTCCATCAACGTGGATGTACGATAACACCACCTATCGGAACCACGACAAAAATCTTCGTGTCACCAAACTGCGTTTGATCTTCTCCACCTCTCTTTTACATGTGCAATTTACTTTCCGCTGCTTATACTCTAGAATTGCATGTGTAGGGTGATACTTGAATTGATCTTAATTGTGAAACTGCCAAAAACTTTGCATGACCTAAAGGCAGATTTTTTATATTGTCAAGTAGTCTAATCACCCCCCCTCTAGACCTACTTTCGATCCTACAGCAAGCATGGTGGAAATTTCTACTTCAGGTATCTTCCTTTTGTTGGTAATAATATCTTTCATGTACTTGGCATAAGGATTTGTTTTAAGCACATCAGTCAAACGCATACGCAAAAATATAGGTTTAATCATTTCAGCGAAGTGCTCAAAATCTTCATCATCCTTTTTCTTGGATGGTTTCGGAGGAAAAGGCATGGGTTTCTGAACCCATGGTTCTCTTTCCCTACTGTGCTTCCTAGGAACAAAGTCTCTCTTATCATAACGTTGATTCTTTGATTGTGGGTTATCAAGATCAACAGCAGGTTCAATCTCTACATCATTATCATTGCTAGGTTGAGCATCATCATGAACATCATTATTAATATTATCAATAGGTTCATGTTCATTACCAGATTGTGTCCCAACATCAGAAACAGATATATCATCGGGATTCTCAGGTGGGTGAGCTACAGGTTCACTAGAAGCATGCAAGGTTCTATCATTTTGTTTTTCTTCTTCTTAGAAGAACTATGTGCATCTAAATTAGCTCTCTGAGAATCTTGCTCAATTCTCTTAGGGTGGCCTTCAGGATACAGAGGTTCCTGATTTATTTTACCACCTCTAGTTGCAACTCTAATAGCATAGTCATTATTCTTACTATTTAATTCATTGACCAAATCATTCTGAGGCTTAAGTACTTGTTCTACTTGAGTGGTGACCATGGAAGCATGTTTACTAATAAATTTCAGTTCACTTTTAGCACTAGACAGATAATCACTCAAGCGTTCAATCATATAAGCATTGTGTTTAATTGTCTACCAACATAAGCATTGAAGTTTTCTTGTTTCACAATGAAATTGTCAAACTCATCTAAGCATTGGCTAGCAGACTTATAACGAGGAATATCACCTTCATCAAATCTATAAAGAGAATTTACCTTTACTACCTGTGTTGGGTTATCAAGACCATGTATTTGTTCAATAGGCGGTAAATTCTTAACATCTTCAGCTTTAATACCTTTTCTTTCATAGATTTCTTTGCCTCTTGCATGTCTTCGGGGCTGAGAAATGGAACACATCTTTTCTTCGAGTTGGCTTAGGGGCAGGTTCAGGAAGTGTCCAATTATTTTCATTGGCTAGCAAATTATTCAATAGTAATTCAGCTTGTTCCACTATTCTTTCCCTAAAAACACAACCAGCACAACTATCCAGGTGGTCTCTGGAAGCATCGGTTAGTCCATTATAAAAGACATCAAGTATATCATGCATCTCAAGAGGATGATCAGGCAAAGCATTAAGTAACTGGAGAAGCCTCCCCCAAGCTTGTGGGAGACTCTCTTCTTCAGTATGCACAAAGTTTTAAATTTCCCGTATGGCAGCTTGTTTCTTATGAGCGGGAAAATATTTAGCAGAAAAGTAATACATCATATCATGGGGACTACGCACACAACCAAGATCAAGAGAATTAAACCAAGTCTTAGCATCACCCTTGAACGAGAACGGAAATAGCTTAATGATATAGTAGTAACGAATCTTTTCATCATTGGTAAACAGGGTGGCTATATCATTCAACTTGGTAAGATGTGCCACAACAGTTTCAGACTCATAACCATGGAAAGGATCAGATTCAACCAAAGTAATTAACTCAGGATCAACAGAGAATTCTTAATCCTTATGAGTGACACAAATAGGTGAAGTAGCAAAAGCGGGGTCATGTTTCATTCTAGCATTTAAGGACTTTTCTTTCAATTTATCTAATGACTTCTTAAGATCATATCTATCATTGCAAGCAAGAAAGTCTCTAGCAGTTTCTTCATCCATAACATAACCCTCTGGCACAACAGGCAATTCATATCTATTGGGAGTAGTTTCATCATCACTTCCATAAATATCATCAACATTTGCACTCTCCCTAACCTTATCAATTTGTTCATCTAGAAATTCACCTAGTGGCACAGTATCAGGCGTAGAGATAGTTTCATCATACATAGCAGAAGTAGCATCATCAAGAACATACGACATATCAGATTCAATAGCATGAGTAGGTGTCACAAGTTTACTCATAACAGAAGGAGAATCAAGTGCAGAGCTAGATGGCAGTTCCTTACCTCCCCTCGTAGTTGAAGGTAAGATCTTGGTTTTTGAGTCCTTCAAATTCTCCATAGTGATAAACAGATATAAATCCCAAGTGACTTAAAGAATAGAGCTATGCTCCCCGGCAACGGTGCCAGAAAATAGTCTTGATAACCCACAAGTGTAGGGGATCGCAACAGTTTTCGAGGGTAAAGTATTAAACCCAAATTTGTTGATTCGACACAAGGGGAGCCAAAGAATACTCTTAAGTACTAGCAGCTGAGTTGTCAATTCAACCACACCTGGAAACTTAGTGTCTGCGGCAAGATAGTTTAGTGGCAAAGTAATATGATAGTGGCGGTAGCAGAAATAAAAGTAACGATAGTGTTTTTGTATTTTTTGTAATAATAGCAACGGAAAAGTAAATAAGCGACTAACAATATAGGTAAAGCTCGTAGGCATTGGATCAGTGATGGGAAATTACGTCGGATGCAATTCATCATGTAGGAGTTATAACCTAGGGTTACACAGAACTAGCTTCAGTTCATCAATGCCATGTAGGCATGTATTCCGAATATAGTCATATGTGCTTATGGAAAAGAAATTGCATGACATCTTTTGTCCTACTCTCCCGTGGCAGCGGGGTCCTATTGGAAACTAGGGGATATTAAGGCCTCCTTTTAATAGAGTAGCGGACCAAAGCATTAACACATAGTGAATACATGAACTCCTCAAACTATGGTCATCACCGGGAGTGGTCCCGATTATTGTCACTTCGGGGTTGCCGGATCATAACACATAGTAGGTGACTATAGACTTGCAAGATAGGATCAAGAACACACATATATTCATGAAAACATAATAGGTTCAGATCTGAAATCATGGCACTCGGGCCCTAGTGACAAGCATTAAGCATAGCAAAGTCATAGCAACATCAATCTCAGAACATAGTGGATACTAGGGATCAAACCCTAACAAAACTAACTCGATTACATGATAGATCCCATCCAACCCATCACTATCCAGCAAGCCTACGATGGAATTACTCACACACGGCGGTGAGCATCATGGAATTGGTGATGGAGGAAGGTTGATGATGACGATGGCGACGATCTCCACTCTCCGGAGCCCCGAACGGACTCTAGATCAGCCCTCCCAAGAGAAATTAGGGCTTGGCGGCGGCTCCGTCTCGTGAAATGCGATAATTCCTTCTCCTTGATTTTTTCTCTCCCTGAAACGGAAGATATAGGACCTAGGGATACGTCGGTGGAGCATCGGGGGGCCCTCGAGGCAGGGGGCGCGCCCTGCGAAGGGGGGCGTGCCCCCCACCCTCGAGGACAGGTCGTGGGCCCCCCGATGAGTATCTTCTTGCAGATTTTTTTTATATTTTCAGAAATAATTCTCCGTTGATTTTCAGGCGATTCTAAGAACTTTTTATTCTGCACAAAAACAACACCATGGCAGTTCTGCTGAAAACAGCGTCAGTCCGGGTTAGTTCCATTCAAATCATGCAAGTTGAAGTCCAAAACAAGGGCAAAAGGATTTGGAAAAGTAGATACGTTGGAGACATATAAGGTGCCCAGCTTTTTCTTGTCAGCTTCGCAATTCGGGTACAGCAATTTCTTGTGATCCTCTAACATGCGCTGCAACTTCTTCTTCTCCTTTTCACTTGCGCAGATTCTCTTTGCATCGGCAATGGCCCGACCTAGATCATCAGCGGGCTCATCGGATGCCTCTTCTTCAGCTTCTTGCCGCATTGCCGGCTCAGTTTCTTCCCCCATTGTTGTACCATCGTATTCAGGGAACCCATGGCCAGGATAGTTGTCGTCGTCCGCTTCTTCTTCATTGTCTTCAATCATAACCCCTCTTTCTCTGTGCTTGCTCCAAACATTATAATGGGGCATGAAACCGGACTCAAACAGGTGGACATGAATGGTTCTTCAGTTAGAGTAATTGTGATCATTCTTACAGCCAGCACATGGACAAGGCATAAAACCATCCGCCAACTTGTTTGCCTCAGCCGCATTCAGAAAAGTATGCATGCCATTAATGAACTAGGGAGAGCATCGGTTATCGTACATCCATTGTTGGCTCATCTTCATTACACAACACCGAAAATATCAAATTAATACAAGTTCATACAATAGTTAAATGCAACATACAAATAACTCTCTAGCTAAAGCATTTAAATGCAACAACAAATGCGATCAAGATCGCAACTAAGGTAACAATTGATCCAACAGCATAATGATACCAAGCCTCAATATCAATGGCATATTTTCTTATCTTTCTAATCATCAAGCGCATTTTCTCCATCTTGATCTTGTGATCATCGACGACATTGGCAACATGCAACTCCAATTTCATCTTCTCCCCCTCAATTCTTTTCATTTTTTCTTTCAAATACTCGTTTTCTCTTTCGACTAAATTTAACCTCTCGACAATTGGGTCGGTTGGAATTTCTGGTTCACATACCTCCTAGATAAAAAATATCTATTTCAACTTGATGGGAATAATTTGTCATGAACACGAAGTGCAACAAATAGTTTTAAAAGAGAATATACCACATCTGAATCATAACACGGACACGGGACGACGGGGACGGATATCAAAACCATGGCACTATGTATAAAAAACAATGTACGGGTAAGATAATTATACCAGTAACTATATATCTAAATCACACAAACATGATTTTTTTTATATAAAAAAAGATAAGAACAAGAGGCTCGCCACAAGGTGGTGCCAGCGACAGGACGGTGCGTACAATCGACGGTGGTTAGGACGGAGACGGGAAGGCACTAAGTAAACCACACATACATATGCAAACTAAGAGTTATTTTGAGCTCAAATTGCATATAAATCAAATAAACTACCACATATAATTCCTCCCAAATTACTAAAACCCACAAATTAATGACTATATAAAGCATTGCAAGAGCTAATCTACCAATGAGAGATGAAAGGACAAAGTTGCTTACCTTTGTGATAACTTGGATGGATGGGGTGCCTTCAAATCTTCACAAATTTTGGCAAAAATGGAGTGTGAGATCGAGAGGAAGAGGGGAAGAACAGAGAAGGAGAGGTGTCGTGGAAATGACACAGCAGATGTCCGGTTTAGCGGACTTGATGATGGAACCATCGCACGGGTTAGCTTGAAAGGATTCATGGCACACAAAGGACACAAAGGATTTATACTAGTTCGGCCCCTTCGGAAAAGGTAAAAGCCTAAGTCTAGTTGGTTGATATTGCTTGGGCGTCGGTTTACAGGGAGCGGATTCGCTTTGCCTGCGTCTCGACGGATTGATTGTTGCCTCTCCCTGAACCGTCGCCGGGTCGTCCCTTTATATAGAGGTGACGCCTGGTCCGGTTTACAGAATCCCGAGGTCGGCTCATAATCGTGTCCGCCTCGGTCTCTGTCTTTTCTTTCTTATCTCTCAAGTTACCTCTCTTGGCGGTTTACAAACCGTACTTCTATACATGGGCCTTGAAATCTCTTGGGCCGTAGTCTCTACTAAAATAGTAAAACCAAGTACAATATAACTGAGCCGGTTTACAATATCCGGTTTATACCTACTAACCATATCCCTGACATTAGGCCCCAGAATGATTTGAACTTGTTCATATCAGTCTTCTTCGTCTCATATAATTTTCTTCTGTCTTCATCTTTTTGTAAACCGGCTCTGACGTCATCTTCCGAAATCATTGAAGTCTGACAATGACATCACCTCCGCATTTAACGCCGTGAGCTGTACTGTAGCGTATTTTAAGGGTTATCCCGAAGATCGAGGCGTCAAGGGATCTTTATCCGATTTCTGTCTCCTCGATTCTCGAACCTGTCGTTTCAGATCTGACTCCTGGCTATAAATATTGCCACCCTCCATTCATTATCTTCTTCTCCCTTCATCCTCTTCCTGCGTCTTCTTCCTCCATTGCTGCCCGAGCTCAAACCGCCGCCGACGACCGCCGGATCTTCAGTCCTCGCCCGGCCGCCGCATCAACCTGAGCCTCGACCAGATCAATCTCCGCCGCCGATTCTCTCTGTCCCAGGTATGTTCATCCTCCTTGCTGTTGATCTGCGTCCGCCATTGCTTCGCCTTGTTCTTCCGCCATTAGGGCTTCCAATGAAGCTTCGTCTCTTCGTAGATACATTTCTCATAGAAGTCTTGTGACCTTTAGGCCCTAGTCAGCAGATCCTCCGCTTAGTATTAGATTAGATCTCACCGTCATAATGCTGTAGATTTACCCGTTCCGCCATTAGAGCTCTCAGCAAGTTTCGTGTTGTTCGTTCTTTGAACCTGTGACTCGTAGTAGTTTTACCTTTTGATCTTCTCCGTTTTTATTCTGCTGTAGATGCGTCAAAACTTTATTGCTCCTGTCTGACATATAAACCCCATCTTTTTAGAAATAAGTCTCTGCAGCTATTCTTTGAGTCTCTTAGATTAATTTCTTTTCCTCAGCATACTCAGATCTTTCTCTCTTAGCAATCATTTGGAAACCTGTTTTTCTCCTCGGCAGATTCGCTAAGTATGTCCGGTTTAAATTGTTATGCCATAAACCGGAAATGATATAAACTGATGCAATGATATAAATTGTTCCTCTTCAACTGCCATTTAAACCGGAAATGATATAACTTGTTTTATGATTGCCGGTTTAACCTTGCCAGCTAGCTCTCCGTTTCAACCATTGTATAATATGAATAGATCCCGGATCATTGTACGTTCATAATTCGTTTCTGTACTTTCTCTTCTTCAGCACTTTGTTCAAATGGCTAAGCAGTATGTTTCGTGCGATTGGGTCCGTTCTGTCGTCACTGACGATGACTTAGTCAAGCTATCGAGAATCGGCACATTAGGCCCTCAGGCTGAGCTAAAATGGCGTGGTCCGGGTAATGAATGCCCTCCTACTCCTAGATCCGGGGAAGTCATCGTATTTCTGGACCACATCTCCAGAGGCTTCTCTCCCCCCGGTTCAAGATTTTTCCGGGATGTTCTTGCCACCTTCCAGCTGCATCCACAGGACATCGGACCAAATTCTGTTTCCAACATTTGCGATTTCCAAGTATTTTCTGAAGTGTATCTGCAAGAGGAGCCTTCGGTTGATTTATTCCGGGATTTCTTCCATGCCAACCGGCGCACTGAATTCACCAGCGGACCTCACCAAGAGCTTGGTGGGATTAGCATTCAGAAAAGGAGGGATGTAGTTTTTCCTCACGCCTCCTTACACACTCACCCGAAGGACTGGAACAAGTCCTGGTTTTATTGTGTAGACACCTCTCCTGAAGGTGAAAATCCTTTGCCGGGTTATCGCGAAACTCGTATCCCGGCGAATCACCCCTTGCCACAACGGCTAAGTGCTGCTGAACGGACCCGGTTTTCACCACAGCTCTCCAAGCTGAGAGCTTTTATGGCAAATGGTCTGATTGGCACTGATTTCCTTCGCTGCTGGCTATCCTGGAGCATCCTTCCCTTAAGCCGGCGCCCTAAGCTGATGTGCAAATACTCTGGTAAACCGGATGATCCTCAGAGGTTTACTAAGGATAAGCTTTCTGAAGCGGAGGTAGTGGAGTCAGCCAAGAAGATTGTCAATCCTGCCTTAACAGATTGCTCTAAAGTTGGCTTGGCCCCGTACTTTAAGAAGAATAAGCTGCCTGAAGTAAGTTTGTCTTTAACTTGTACTTTATAAACCGTCCTCTTTGAACCGTCTTTCACTTGCCTTTGCTTTTTTCATTTAGGCTGATGACCCCTTCTGGAGAAGAAAACCTCAGGAAAAAACTGTAAAGCAGGCTCGCCGGAAAACCCCTGCAAACAAGAAAAGGAAAGCAGCCGTTGATGCCGGTTCTCCTTCTGAGGATGATGATCCGGACTCCGAGGTATGCCTTACTCCGGTTTAAGTTTCGCTTTCATGTACTTGTACTCATATCTAATGATACCTTTTCACAGGAACCGCTTGAAGATGATAACCCGGCTGAGATTGAGGTAACCCTTATTTCTTCTGATTCAGAACCTCCTCCTCAAAAAAGCCGTCGGACCGTCAGAAAATATCAATTTTCTCACCCTTATGCTAAGTTGGATCCTAATTTTACTTTGAAGAAGCAACAGCACGAAGCTTTTCGCCGGACCACTCGCCATAGTGGCCTGGCGGTGGAGTCCTCTGGAATCTCATTAACTCCGGTTTGAAGGCGCCGTGCTGAGGTGATACTCTCTCCGACCCCTCTTCATCCCAAGGCCGGACTTATCCGAAAACCCCTTAAACCGTCTGATCCTGACTATCAGGAAACTCCGCTGTCTTCTTCCGGCGAGTCGACCGCTACACAGCTTCCTCCTTTGAAGACCGTCTCGGGGTAACTCTCTTCAGCTCTTCCGGTTTATAACACCCCTTTCTTTTTATAACACTAACTTGTCTTTCCTGTTTTTCAGCAAACCGAAACCTAGAAAAAAGGCCAAGGCGAATAAGCCTGTTGCTGATCCTTCTGCTGATGAACCGGTGATTGATCCGTCTACAGCCGTTCCTCCAGAAGGTACCCCTGCAGCTCCGGTTGAAGAACCTGCTCTTGAAACTCCTGTCGCTGAAAATGTCCAAGACCCACCAAGTCCGGCCCGGGTTAATTCTCCTCAAGTTAACCCGGCGTCTCCTGATCCGGCTCAAGTTGAAGTTACTCCTCCCAATGTACCCACTTCCCCTGATGTTGTGGTTACTGGCACTGCTTATGTTGCTCCAGCTGAACCCGCCGTTTTAGCAAAACATACAGCTAAAGCGGAAAAGATAACTCAGGAAAAAGGGAAGTGGAGTACTGATATATCCAGTCTTTCGAGTATGAGTGCTCAAGATATCTATTCCGGATATTTGAACCGGCTCCACAGCAGCCGGGATTATGAGGCCAGCCTGGTAAACCTGATGAGAGAAAAATATGAAGTAAGTTTTCCTCTTCTGACTTTGCTTTTTTGACGTGTCTTTATCTCATAGCAGCCCCCAAGTTCCGGTTTATCTGCTTTACTGAAGGTAATCCGGAACTTTGTAGTTTGAACTGCTGATCCGTACATTAGCCCCCAAGTATCAAGTAGATAACTTGGTTATGTAGTTGATACTTGTAATTTCAAATAGTCTGTGGTGCATTGCTTCAACTGCCATTAGCCCCCAAGTGTCAAGTATACAACTTGGTTGTGTGCTTGAGACTTGTACTTTCAAATTGTCTTTGCTGTATTACTTCAACTGCCATTAGCCCCCAAGTGTCAAGTAGACAACTTGGTTGTGTGCTTGAGACTTGTAACTTCTAACCTTGCTTTTGAACTTTTGTCTACAGGCTGAGCTGAACCGGAATGCTCTGGAAATCAGTGAACTTCGAAGCCGGCTTACAGAGACTGAGTCAGCCGCTTCAAAGGCTAAGAAAGAACTTCAAGTGAGTTTAAAGACTGCTGAAGACTTGAAGAGGTTCTTTGACGAGGAACGGACTACTTTTGAAGTCCAGAAAAAAGATCTTGAGAAACGTGTTCAGGATGCCGAAGGAGCACTTAACCCGGTTACTGAAGAATTAACCGGGTTAAAGCGCCAAATTGACTTGATGACTTCTGCTATTTTTGGTAAGCATAACCTGAACTCCTGTCTTTATCTTTGTAACCTGTGACCTGCACCGGTTTAACTTTCATTGTTGTATGTAGGACGCCGTGTCTCCCATCTTGGGGATGACTTACGGAAGAAACTCAAGGCCTGCTATACCTTGGTCGAACAGTTGTACTCTGGAACACAAAGGATTATCAGTGCCACTTCCTTCGGTAAACCGGCTCCTTCAACTATCAAAGATACTTTGAATAGCTTGTTCATTCTGCCGGCTCGTCTTGAAGAGGTTAAGAAATCGGCTGCTCGAGGAGGTGCTCTTCTGGCCCTTACCAGGGCTAAAGCTTGGGTCCCGGACATTGATCCGGAAGAAGTGTTAACCTGATTTCCTGATACCAAGGAGGACGGTTCAACGTTTAATGAAAAGGATCTTTATGCTCTGACAAAGGAAATGCGTCCCCTTGCTAGCAAGATTGCGGTGGAGTCTGACTTGTCTCGATATCATCCATCATATAACCTGCAGAACGAGCGGGTGGATCGACCGGTTTACGATATTGTAAACTTAACTCCGCCGGTTCGTCCTCACACCTTTGCTCCTGATATTGATCCTGCTGAGCTTATCAACGATGAAGTATATTTCCGTGCCTTGGCAAAGATTGATTGGCGTGTACCGGACTTCCCACCGCTTCACGAGGATGAAGACGTTCCGGAGCAAGATGGTGGCCAACCATCTCAGCAAGGAGAAGCACAACCTTGAATGCTATTGTTGTAATCAGTATTGTTATTCCGTCAAACAATGCTTCCAACTATTTGGCTTTTCATGCCTTGTAATAGGTTTAGCTGAAACTTAATGCGCTGTGATCCGACATTTGGTCTTCATGAAGTATTCGTTCGTTGACTTGTTGATTGATGCGGATGCTTTGTTCTGTTCATAAAAAATATCAAAAAATATGTCCTAGTGGCTTACCACTGGACGGATTATCTTGTTCTCTTGACGCCTCTAATAAGCATATCTTAAAAAATAACTGTGATACCTGAGTTGTATGTAGACAATATACCTTAAACCGGTCAGGATGTTTAAAATCACCGTAATCGGTCTTCATCAATTCTAATAAACACCTGAAACTCTTTGGTTCATCTTGTCGATAAATCTTTCTCATCTTGGTTCAGCAACTTGTAACTTGCACCTGATACTCCATCCGGGTTTGAATGAACACCAGGCTTGGTCAAAACTGATCATGTACGGCCAACCTGTTGGCTCATCATGAAGTCGATCCGGGTTATGATGAACGCCGGTTTAATTCTCGCTGGTGTTCATGACCCAGACTTATAGCATTATAGATAGGTGGTCAACTTCTGGAGCTGTTCCACTCGGTTTAAATTTTATGGAACACAGAAAACATCAAGAAACACGCAATTCTTGTAAATCAGACCATGTAGTCGAGGCTTTTTCAAAGAGCTGCCAGGCTCAAAAACAAGGTTCAGCCAATCAATGGGACGTGGGCAAACCTACTGTCCCAAGGAGCCTAGCCAAACACTGAACGTGAGCGTATCGACTGTTCAGAGGGCCGATAGAACCGCAAATAAAAACCGAGCCAATCATTGGGACGTGGGCAAACCGGACTGTCCCAAGGGGCCTAGCCAATCACTGAACGTGAGCGTATCGACTGTTCA
>LR738710.1:645158843-645363034 GCA_902687465.1 Secale cereale
GACTGTCCCAAGGGGCCGGGTCATCCCTGAACGTGAGCGTATCGACTGTTCAGGGAGCCCAAAGAATCATAACATAGCCAATCAATGGGACGTGGGCAAACCGGACTGTCCCAAGGGGCCGGGTCATCCCTGAACGTGAGCGTATCGACTGTTCAGGGAGCCCAAAGAATCATAACATAGCCAATCAATGGGACGTGGGCAAACCGGACTGTCCCAAGGGGCCTCTAACGTTCCTCCTGACTCTGCAGGTTTTTCTTTTTATGGGGTTTTTCTCTTCTTGAACCGGATATAATCTCTTGTTCCCGAGAGTTCTACCGCTCCTTCACATATCCTGCAAAGATTAGTTTCTAAAACCAGCCAACATTGAAATATGATACTTGATAACAAACTGATATGGTTATTTGCCGCAAAATTTTATGTATATGGAGAAAGGGCTGAGCCCCCGGTATACCGAGGGTGCCGGTTTATTCATTATTCATAATATATACATAGGATACATTGGAGCCCATGGCTCAAGTGTAGTATGGCCGTAGATGAGCAATGTTCCACGGCCTTTTCGTCTCCTCTTCTGATGTCCATGAATCCTTGTGTTCTCGAATGTCCACCAAATAATATGACCCGTTGTGTAAATTTTTGCTGACCACAAAGGGCCCTTCCCATGGCGGGGATAGCTTGTGCATATCTGTTTGATCTTGGATAAGACGAAGTACCAAGTCACCCTCCTGGAATGTCCTGGTTCTAATCCGGCGGCTGTGATATCTGCGCAGATCTTGCTGATAAATCGCCGACCGTGCTGCAGCTATATCACGCTCTTCATCCAACCGATCCAAACCGTCTTGTCTTGACTCCTCATTAATGGCTTCCACATAGGCCGCTACCCTCGGTGAATCATGGCGTATGTCACTTGGAAGAACTGCTTCTGCGCCGTAAACCATGAAGAAAGGTGTATAACCTGTAGACCGGTTGGGTGTAGTGTTAATACTCCAAAGGACAGACGGTAATTCTTCAACCCAACACCCTGGGGTTCTCTGCAAAGGTGTCATAAGCCGGGGTTTGATTCCTCGCAAAATCTCCTGATTTGCCCTTTCTGCCTGACCATTGGATTGGGGGTGAGCCACAGAAGACACGTCCAAACGAATATGCTCTCGTTGACAGAATTCTTTCATCTCACCCTGAGATAAGTTGGTGCCATTATCTGTGATGATGCTGTGTGGAAAACCAAACCAGAATATTACTTTTTTGATGAACTTAACCGATGTTGCCGCATCACACTTGCTTATAGGCTCCGCTTCAACCCACTTCGTAAACTTGTCTACTGCTACTAGTAGATGAGTTTTCTGATCTTGGGATCTCTTGAAAGGACCAACCATGTCAAGCCCCCAAGTTGCAAAAGGCCAAGTTATTGGTATCATCCGGAGTTCCTGTGCCGGAACAAGGGCACGTCTTGAGAACTTCTGACAAGCGTCACACTTGCGGACCAGGTTTGCCGCATCTGCATGTGCGGTTAACCAATAAAAGACATGTCGGAAAGCTTTAGCCACTAAAGATTTTGATCCGGCATGATGACCACAATCCCCTTCATGAATCTCTCTTAGAATCTCACAACCTTCCTCAGCCGAAACACACCGTTGAAATACTCCAGAAGTGCTACGATGGTGCAGTTCTCCGTTGGCAATTGTCATAGATTTGTAACGCCGGATTATCTGCCGTGCTTCGTCTTCGTCCTCTGGTAACTCTCCTCGGCTTAAATATGCCAAATAGGGTAACGTCCAATCCGGAATAACATGGGTTGCTGCAACCAACTGCGCCTCTGGATCCGGAACAGCTAGGTCGTTCTCTGAAGGTACTTGAACCGAAGGACTGTGCAATTCATCCAAAAAGGTGTTTGGTGGTACCGGTTTACGTTGCGATCCTAGCCGGCTTAAAGCGTCGGCTGCTTCGTTCCTCCCCCGGTCTATATGCTCCACCTGATACCCTTTGAAATATCCTGCCACCGCTTCAACCTCTCGTCTATAAGCCGCCATGAGGGGATCCCTTGAATCCCACTTGCCCGAAACTTGTTGTGCCACTAAGTCTGAATCACCCAGGCACTTAACCCGGCTCAAATTCATCTCTTTTGCCAACCGCAAACCATGAAGTAGAGCTTCATATTCTGCTGCATTATTAGTACAAGGAAACAATAACCGGAGGACATAACAAAATTTATCACCTCTGGGGGAAGTTAAAACAACTCCAGCCCCCGAGCCCTCCAACTGCTTTGAACCGTCGAAGTGAATCATCCAATAAGTAAGTTCCGGCTTCTCCTCGGGAGTCTGCAACTCCGTCCAGTCATTTATAAAATCGACCAATGCCTGAGATTTTATAGCAGTACGCGGTACATACTTCAATTCATGCGGACTGAGCTCGATGGCCCACTTGGCTACCCTGCCTGTAGCTTCCCTATTCTGGATTATGTCCCCCAACGGAGCTGAACTAACCACAGTTATTGGATGCCCTTGGAAATAATGCTTCAGTTTCCGGTTTGCCATGAACACCCCGTATACCAACTTCTGCCAATGAGGGTACCTTTGCTTAGATTCGATGAGTACTTCACTCACATAATAAACCGGACGCTGAACCGGATGTTCCTTCCCTGCTTCCTTGCGCTCAACCACAATCGCAACGCTGACTGCCCGTGTGTTTGCAGCAACATATAACAGCAAAGGCTCCTTATCAACGGGAGCAGCTAAAACCGGTGGTTTTGCTAGTTGTTGTTTCAGATTCTCAAACGTTGTATTTGCCTCATCACTCCAAATGAACCGGTCCGTTTTCTTCAACATTTGATAAAGCGGGATTGCTTTTTCTCCTAAGCGACTGATAAACCGGCTCAGCGCCGTGATCCGGCCAGCTATGCGCTGAACATCATTGATGCAAACCGGTTTTGTCAAAGATGTGATGGCCTTGATCTTCTCCGGGTTGGCTTCTATTCCCCTGTTCGAGACCAGGAATCCCAGAAGCTTACCAGCCGGGACACCAAAGGCACATTTCTCCGGATTAAGCATCATCCTGTAAGCCCGAAGATTATCAAAGGTTTCTCTGAGGTCTTCTATCATTGTTCTTTCCTCCTTTGATTTAACCACGATGTCATCCACATAAGCATGCACGTTCCTTCCTATCTGCCCTTTCAAACAATTCTGAACACAACGCTGATAAGTTGCCTGTGCACACTTGAGCCCAAAGGGCATAGATACATAGCAAAAAGCACCAAAAGGAGTTATGAAAGCTGTCTTCTCTTGATCTTCAACTGCCATCTTGATCTGGTGATAACCTGAATACGCATCCAGAAAACTCAGCCGCTCACACCCTGCTGTGGCATCAATAATCTGATCAATGCGAGGTAGAGCAAAAGGATCAGTCGGGCAAGCTTTATTGAGGTCTGTGTAGTCCACACACATCCTCCACTTCCCATTCTTCTTTAGAACCAGCACCGGATTAGCCAACCATTCCGGATGAAAAACTTCCACTATGAACCCTGCCGCCAAAAGCCTGGCCACTTCTTCTCCTATAGCTTTGCGTCTCTCTTCATTAAAGCGGCGCAGATACTGTTTTACCGGTTTAAACTTCGGATCGATATTCAACTTGTGCTCAGCGAGTTCCCTCGGTATACCTGGCATGTCAGAAGGTTTCCATGCAAAGATATCCCGATTCTCACGGATGAACTCGATGAGCGCGCTTTCCTATTTAGGATCCAGGTTAGCACTGATGGTGAATTGCTTAGATGAGTCCCCAGGCACAAAATCGACCTGCTTAGTCTCTTCCGCTGACTTGAACTTCAAAGCCGGATCATGCTCGGTAGTTGGTTTCTTCAGCGGAGTCATATCTGCCGGATCAACATTATCCTTATAAAATTTTAACTCTTCCGTGGCACATACCGCTTCTGCATAAGCTGCATCACCTTCCTCACATTCCACTGCTATCTTACGACTGCCATGTACCGTAATCGTGCCTTTATGACCCGGCATCTTAAGCTGCAAATAAACATAACATGGCCTAGCCATAAATTTAGCATAAACCGTCCTTCCAAACAAAGCATGATACGGACTTTTAATTTTGACAACTTCAAAGGTGATCATCTCCGATCTGGAATCATGCTCATCCCCAAAGGTAACTTCTAAGTCAATCTTACCAACTGGATAAGCTGACTTACCTGGGACCACCCCGTGAAACACTGTGTTTGATGTCCTTAACTTTTTATCTGTCAGACCCATGCGGCGAAAGGTCTCGTAATACAATATATTGATACTGCTACCTCCGTCCATGAGAACTTTAGTAAATTTGTATCCTCCCACCTGAGGTGCTACCACCAAGGCTAAGTGTCCCGGATTATCTACCCGTAACGGGTGGTCCTCTCTGCTCCATACAATGGGCTGCTCTGACCATCGCAGAAACTGTGGCGTCGCCGGTTCTACTGCATTAACAGCCCGCTTTAAAACCTTCTGGTCTCTCTTACATAAACTAGTGGTGAAAACATGATATTGACCGCTGCTCAACTCCTTCGGATTACTCTGGTATCCGGATTGCTGTTGTTGCTGCGGGCGCTGTTGCTGCTGGTTTCCTTGGTTACTGTAACTCCCTTGGCCCTGCTGCTGATTATTCTGATTATTGTAACCACCTTGATGATGCGATTGATTTCCCTGACCATGATAACCACCTTGATGATGTGATTGGTTTCCCTGACCATTGTAACCACCTTGATGATGTGATTGATTTCCCTGACCATTGTAGTTTCCTTGACTACTTTGGCCGCCTGGCCGGGATTGATAACCGTCGTTGTTCCCTTGATAACCGCCGTTGCCCCTATATCCTGATCCGGAGTTGTTCCCTTGATAACCCGGACCATAAAACCCGGGCCCTGAACCGCCGTTCGGGGGCCGGCTAGGAGGATTAAAACGGCCGTTCCCTGCTTTCATAAAGGACAGGCATTCTCTTATAGTGTGCCTTGCAATCCTCCCTCTTCCGCTATGCTTTAGACAGGGTAGATCCAAATCCTGCTCCCAACCCGGGTTTCCTCCGCCGGTTTGGAGAGTGGAACCCTGCTGATTAACCTGAAAACCGCCTTGAGCCTGTGTATTAGCAACAAAATCGGAGCTATTTTCTGCCTTCCGTTTGCCCAAAAAGCTTGAAGTAACCGGATTAACCGGCGCCGGTTTACCAGTCTTGCTGGCCTTCCCCGCTTTATCTCCTTCTGCTTCTGGATACTTTGTATTATCCGAGTCTCCGTATTTTACCAGGGCACTCATCAGAGTCCCCATGTCATTGCATTCCCTTTTAAGCCGTCCGAGTTTTAATTTTAACGACTCAAACCGGCAATTGTTCTCCAAAGTTACAATTGCTGTGCTAGGGTTGATACCATTTGAGGAGTGTAAGATCTCTGCCACTCTGCGTACCCAAGCTGCTGTAGACTCCTGCTCGCCTTGCACACAGGCTGCTAAATCTATCACCGACATTGGTTGCTTGCATGTATCCTTGAAATTTTTGATGAGCTGACTGCGCAGCTCCCCCCATGATCCGATAGAATTCGGAGGTAGCGCCTTCAGCCAAGTCCGGGCCGTGCCTTCGAGCATCATAGTGAAATATTTGGCACAAGCCGATTCATCCACATCCAGCATCTCCATGGCCATCTCGTAACTCTCCACCCAAGCTTCGGGTGGTAAATCGGCCGTGTAATTAGGCACCTTGCGAGGTCCTTTGAAATCCTTGGGCAACTTAACGCTCCGTAGGGCGGGGACGAGACATTGTATTCCAAAACCGCTCGCTGTAGCTCCTGTCCCTGTAGTGGCTGTGTGAACCGGCGTCGACTGACGAATTTCCTCCCTGGCCTCCGATCTAGGCCGGTTTAGGTCCGGGGCTGGCATCTCTGCCCTTGCCGGATTATTCTGCATGTGCTGATGTCTCCTGCGCTCACTGCTAGACACTTCCGGCTCCTCCCAATGTCTAGAGTAACTTCGGTTGGGACGTGGTGTTGAATGTAACCTTTCCCTGCTATGAGAGTACGCTTGCTGCTGTATTAACGCCGTATTAAGCAGCTTCTGGGCCCTGCGCGCCTCTATCGCCACCGGAGATGTTTCTTCCACGGGTAAAGCGGCCAACCGTGCTGCCGCTGCAGCAATATTATCCAAAGGGTTTGAATAGTGTCCCGGAGGGACAGGAACATAAGGTGCCGATGTAATCCGACGCTCCCGTTCTGCAGCGGGCTGCTGAACCGGCTCATCCCGAGCCGGTGGGCTTCTCCGGTTTAAGGCCGGATTATTACTGGCCCCAACCCCAGGTGTTTTGAACAAATTCGCAGATTCGTAACCCGGCGGTAAACGGGATCGATACTTTCGCCCCCTTACTCCTTCCACAGAGGCCTGCTCCATCCTCAAATGAAAGGCTTGATCATCCAACTCTGCTTGTCTTATGGCTAACATCTCTCCTTCTGCCTTTAAATCCTCCTTTAACTGATCGATCCGGGCTTTCAACTGAAGAAGCGCTGCATCATGTTGCTCCTTGTCTGCCGGAGCTACGACCTCCACTGCCTTAGCTGTGAACTCCTCGATCAAGGTGGATAGAACTTCAGTAAGGGAGGGATTTGAACCGCTTCCCCCTACACCAGCCTCTGCTGTTGTTCCGTTCGTCGGGGGTTGTGAACCGGCCATGAAGACCGCCACCCGGTTTGGCGGGCCGAAGGGGTCCGGAATACTGTTTCCATCGGACTCGCCTTCAGACCGGCCGTCCCGCAACTGATACAGAGATTCAGTTTCCCCGGATGAAGACTCGTCATCTGAGTAGACGACGGTTGCACCATCAGATTCCGATCCGTCCTCGGCTTGGCCTCCGTGAATTGCTCCAACGAACACATGCTTCATGGCAGGCTGAATCCGGGCCGATCTCGCACGCTGAGCCGGCTCGACGATGTTGGGGAGGGTGTCCGGCTCAGGTCCCTGTTCACCAATTTTGCCAATGAAGACTTGGATGCTGCCGAAGGGGACCCGGTACCCGTATTCGATCGAATCGGCCTCCGGTCCCCAACCCGCGTCGTCGATGTAGATCCGGCCACGACGACTCTTGGTCATCCGGCCGACTGCGTAACCCTTTAACCCTTCGAAGCCGCCTTTCAAGAACTCGAAACCATCGTGCGCAGGCCCCAAGGTGGGCGCCAACTGTCGTGGAAATGACACGACAGATGTCCGGTTTAGCAGACTTGATGATGGAACCATCGCACGGGTTAGCTTGAAAGGATTCATGGCACACAAAGGACACAAAGGATTTATACTAGTTCGGCCCCTTCGGAAAAGGTAAAAGCCTACGTCTAGTTGGTTGATATTGCTTGGGCGTCGGTTTACAGGGAGCGGATTCGCTTTGCCTGCATCTCGACGGATTGATTGTTGCCTCTCCCTGAACCGTCGCCGGGTCGTCCCTTTATATAGAGGTGACGCCTGGTCCGGTTTACAGAATCCCGAGGACGGCTCATAATCGTGTCCGCCTCGGTCTCTGTCTTTTCTTTCTTATCTCTCAAGTTACCTCTCTTGGCGGTTTACAAACCGTACTTCTATACATGGGCCTTGAAATCTCTTGGGCCGTAGTCTCTACTAAAATAGTAAAACCAAGTACAATATAACTGAGCCGGTTTACAATATCCGGTTTATACCTACTAACCATATCCCTGACAAGAGGGGAAAGGGGAAAAACAGAGCGAGCTCGGGTGGACGAAGGGTTTATGTAGGACAACCTTTAGTACCGGTTCGTGGAAAGAACCGGTACTAAAGGTGTTGGAAGGGCCCCGGTCTGACAACTCCTGCCACCACTCTCTTTAGTACCGGTCTGTGGCACGAAACCGTGCTAAAAGTTCGGCACGAACCGGTACTAATGTGAGCGGCCCGCCTAGCCGTTGGAACCGCACTAATGGTCACATTAGTGCTGGCTCATATCCAAACCAGGACTAATGAGCTGAACATTTGACCCTTTTTCTACAAGTGCAGTATCAAATACCCAGGTGCTACTATGATCATTAGTAAGGAACACATCAATAACATGTTAGCAAATATACCTTTGTTCACTTTGCCATCCTTCTTATTCGCCAAATACTTGGGGCAGTTCCGCTTCCAGTGTCCAGTCCCTTTGCAATAGAAGCACTCAGTTTCAGGCTTAGCTCCAGACTTGGGTTTCTTCACGGGATTAGCAACTGGCTGGCTATTATTCTTGAAGTTCCCCTTCTTTCCCTTGCCTTTTTTCTTGAAACTAGTGGTCTTGTTGACCATCAACACTTGATCCTCCTTTTTGATTTCTACCTCCGCAGCTTTGAGCATTGCGAAGAGCTCGGGAATTGTCTTCGGCATCCCTTGCATATTATAGTTCGAAGCTTTTATAGCTTGGTGGCAGTGATTGAAGAACTCTATCAATAACACTATCTTCATCAACTTTGCATCCAAGTTGAGTCATGTGATTGTAGTGCCCAGACATTCTGAGTAAGTGTTCACTGATAGAACTGTTCTCCTCCATCTTGCAGCTATAGAACTTATTGGAGACTTCGTATCTCTCAATTCGGGCATTTGCTTGAAATATTAACTTCAACTCTTGGAACATCTCATATGCTCCATGACGTTCAAAACGTCTTTGAAGTCCCGATTTTAAGCCATAAAGCATGGCACACTGAACTATCGAGTAGTCATCAGAACGAGCTTGCCAGACATTCATAACGTCACGAGTTGCTCCTACAGTAGGCTTGTCACCTAGCAGTGCTTCAAGGGCATAATTATTTTGTGCAGCAATGAGGATAATCCTCAAGTTACGGACCCAGTCCATGTAGTTGCTACCATCATATTTCAACTTAGATTTCTCTAGGAATGCATTAAAATTCAAGGGAACGGTAGCACGGGCCATTGATCTACAACAACATAGATATGCAAAAACTATCAGGACTAAGTTCATGATAAATTAAAGTTCAATTAATCATATTAATAAAGAACTCCCACTTAGATAGACATCGCTCTAGTCATATAAATGATCACGTGATCCAAATCAACTAAACCATGTCCGATCATCACGTGAAATGGAGTAGTTTTCAATGGTGAACATCTTATGTTGATCATATCTACTATATGATTCACGCTCGAACTTTCGGTCTCAAGTGTTCCGAGGCCATGTTTGTACATGCTAGGTTCGTCAAGTTTAACCCGAGTATTCTGCATGTGCAAAACTATCTTACACCGGTTGTATTTGAACATTGAGCTTATCACACCCGATCATCACGTGGTGTCTCGGCACGGCGAACTTTCACAACGGTGCATACTCAGGGAGAACACATGTACCTTGAAATTTTGTAAGGGGCCATCTTACAATGATGCCACCGTACTGAGCAAAATAAGAAGCATAAGAAGATAAACATCACATTCAATCAAAATATGTGACTTGATATGGCCATCATCATCTTGTTCTTTTGCTCTCCATCTCCAAAGCACCATCATGATCTCCATCGTCACCGGCTTGACACCAAGATCTTCATCGTAGATTCATGGTTGTCTCGCCAACTATTGCTACTACCAAGGTTGTCAGAATTGCGATTTTGAATCGGATCGGAGCCCCGATGGTAGGATCGCAAATCGTAGAATCTTCACTATTAGGATCGTAGAAACGTAGATTCTATGAACTAAAGTCGTAGAATCACCGGGGTTAGTTTGGATCGTAAGGTCGTAGAATCGAATAACAGAATCGCGATTCTGACATCCTTGGCTACTACTACTATCGCTAACTCATAGTGATAAAGTAAAGCAATTACATGGCTTTCGCAATTCCTACAATAAAGAGACAACCATAAGGCTCCTGTCGGTTGCCGATAATTTTACAAAACATGATCATCTCATATAGTAACGTATAACTCATCATGTCTTGACCATATCACATCACAACATGCCCTGCAAAAACAAGTTAGACGTCCTCTACTTTGTTGTTGCAGGTTTTACGTGGCTGCTACAGGCTTAGCAAGAACTGCTCTTACCTACGCATCAAAACCACAACGATTTTTCGTCAACTGTGATGTTTTAACCTTCACAAGGACCGGGCATAGTCACACTTGATTCAACAAAAGTGAAAGAGACAGACACCCGCCGGTCACCTTTAAGCAACGAGTGCTCATAACGGTGAAACCAGTCTCGTGTAACCGTACGCGTAATGTCGGTCTGGGCCACTTCATCTCACAATACCGCCGAATAAAAGTATGACATGCTGAAAAGCAGTATCACTATTATTTCCCACAACTCATTGTGTTCTACTCGTGCATATCATCTACGCATAGACCTGGCTCATGATGCCACTATTGGGGAACGTAGTATTTCAAAAAAAATCCTACGATCACGCAGGATCTATCTAGGAGAAGCATAGCAACGAGCGGGGAGAGTGTGTCCACGTACCCTCGTAGACCGAAAGCGCAAGTATTTAGTAACACAATTGATGTAGTCGAACGTCTTCGCGATCCAACCGATCAAGCACCGAATGTACGGCACCTCCGCGATCTGCACACGTTCGGCTCGGTGACGTCCCTCGAACTCTTGATCCAGTTGAGGCCAAGGGAGAGTTTCGTCAGCATGACGGTGTGGTGACGGTGTTGATGAAGTTACCGACGCAGTGCTTCGCCTAAGCACTGCGACAATATAACAGAGGTGTGTAACCGTGGAGGGGGGCACCGCACATGGCTAAAACAATTGTCAAGTTGTGTGTTCTAGGGTGCCCCCTCCCCCCGTATATAAAGGAGCAAGGGGAGAGGCCATTGAGGGAGTCTTGTATTCAAGGGTCCTCACATGACTAAGTCGATGAAGTTGGGCCGCATTGATGGCCCGCATAAAGAAGAAGCAGAAGGCCTTCCCTCGTATTCGGTCACGACTTTTATGTACGTAGAAAGGCAGGTTTTGAGTCTGGATGTGTCAATTACTTCCTCCCCAAGTCACCCTTGTAATCCTAGGTCTCCTCAGGCGTATATATAAGCCAAGGGGTTAGGTCTATAGGGGGATCATCGTCATTACAATATCCTCATAGGCTAGACTTATGGTTTAGCCATTACGATCTCGAGGTAGATCAACTCTTGTACTCATATTCACCCATACTAATATAGCAGGAAGTAGGGTATTGCCTCGATCGAGAGGGCCTGAACCTGGGTAAACATCGTGTCCCCAGTCTCCTTTTACCATCGATCTTCAGACGTACAGCTTGGGCCCCCCTACCCGAGATCTGCTGATTTTGACACCGACAATGCTGCTTTCATTGAGAGCTCCGCTGTGCGCTCGCAACGAGCGATCGATGGCACATCTCGTCATCAACGACTGGATCACCCTCGGAAACAACTTGGCTATCGGCCAGGCTCTCCAGCTCTGCGGGTTCACTATATGCACTCGCATGGCCTCTAGGCCGGCCGCACCCCATGCGGCCGTCGAGCACCACCTTTATGCCGATTCCGGCTACTCCGATGACGCGACTTTGGCAAAACTCTTGCCGTTAAACGAGCTACTGGATCGCATCGCCGCCCTGGGGCCTTCAACGCCAGGAGATCAGATCGGACTTAAATCCGGCCATGATGAGATCGGCCCTTCCCTGATTACTCATTTGGTAGCATCAGTTGAGGACGGAGCCATAGAGACTTCTCCCCTCCAAACGGAGACTGCAACAGTCCGGATCTCCGAACCCATCGAGCCGAACACCTCCCAGTCAGGAGGCGCACTATGTTCTTTGAGCTCCGGGACCGACACTAGACCCGAAGGGCAATCAGACCCCATCGAATCCGGATTGTCACCATCGGAGGTAGCTAAAACCCCGAATATCACTCTGGGTCGGGATTCAAAACCTCCAACACCTACCCACCCTGGGAAAAACTTATCAAGTAAATCCTGAATCCCAGACATAGATGACCTCACGAACATACAACAATAGCCCGAGGAAACGGTCAACCACTTCTGGGCCAGATTCCTACTTGTTAAAAACAAGATCAGGGACTATTGCGACAACAAAGCGGTCTCTCTATTTCACCGCAATTGCACGGACAAGGGAGTCTTGAACACCCTCAACCGACGTCATGTTCCGGGTTTCACAGAATTATCGCAGTTAGTACAGAAGTAATGCGCAATGGAAAACACTTGGAAAGTCCAGGATACACCTCTGGAACAGTCCATCTCCGGACAGTACGTTACCAAAGCTAAACGTACTTACCCTAGTTGGTCATCTGATAGCATTCATATTGGCAAAAAGAACAAGCCTCTTTTAAGGCAAAGGTTCGTACTGGACGAACTACTCGATACAACTTGTCAAATACATGCAACCCCGGATAACATCCCAAACCATCGCCTTAGAGCATGTTGGGTACCCCGGCAGGTACCAAGAGCGGGACAGCGATTCTCGCCACTCAAGGGAGAAAGACACCAATGTCGTCACAGTCTTCGAGACATTCTCCTCAAATAATCGTCGCAAGAGAGCAAATCGCGAACTTGCTGAAGTGTACCAAATTAGCTCTGCAAGCCCATGGAGCGACACGACAATTAGTTTCTTTGCCAAAGACGCACCTCGTGTCCGGCCGATCCGAGCATCAGCAGCTCTTGTACTAGACCCAATAGTAGATGGCTTGCGCCTCACTAAAGTACTTATGGACGGAGGAAGCGTACTAAACCTCATATATGAGGAAACGCTTGTAAAAATGCAAGTCGAGAAATCCCGCATTGAGCACACCAGCACAACCTTTCGACGAATTATACCAAGCCGCGAGGCCAAGTGTTCGGGAAGCATTAAGCTCGATGTAGTGTTCGGCTCACCCGACAACTACAGATCGGAGGAACTACTCTTTCACATTGTGCCCTTTCACAGCGGATACCACGCCCTTCTAGGACGGGACACTTTCTCTCGCTTTCAAGCTATACCCCATTACGGGTACATGAAGTTTAAAATGCCAGATCCCAATGGGGTGATCACAATAATAAGTGATCCCGATAGAGCACTCTGCGCCGAAAACAAAACGGCATCCTTAGCCTTAGAGGCATTATTCGAAGCTCTCGCGGTCGAAGAATTAACTACCTTGCGATCAAAGGTGGATGCAGATGACGTCATCCTTGACAAAAGATCGAAGTCCACCACCTTCAAGCTAGCTGATGAAATCATCAAATTCCAAGTGCACCCAATAGACCCTAACAAGACGGCATCCATGGGGTACAGCTGGATCCGGCGGTAGACAGTGCGTTTCGCACCTTCCTTCCGGAAAATTAGGATATATTCGCCTGGCACCCTTCAGACATGCCAGGAATCCCACGCAGGCTGGCTGAACACAGCCTCAATATTATCAAATGGTTCAAACCAGTCAAGCAATCACTGCGATGGTTTTCAAGAATCCAAAAGACAAGCAATGGGAGAAGAACTGGCCAAACTACTGGAAGCCGGATTCATCAGAGAAATTAAACATCAAGATTGGCTAGCCAACCTAGCCATGGTACCAAAGAAGGATAAATCCTGGCGCCTCTGTGTCGATTTCACAGACCTGAATAAGGCCTGCCTAAAGGATCCCTTTCCTCTGCCCCGCATTGACCAAATTATCGATGCAACGGCCGGACACGACTCGCTATGCTTCCTTGCTGCTTACTCCGGATACCATCATATAAAGATGAAGGAATCCGATCAGGCCACAACGGCGCCTGAGAATATTCAAACTAAATACTGACCCTCATATCTTTTGAAAGCTGGTGAGTGGCTCCGGCGAGTCCGTCTTGAGCGGATCGGATATAGGCATCTGCAGAACTGAGGGCGTTAAACACCTCCTCAGAAAAAGCAGGGTCACGCATGGCCGCTTTCCGCCGCCGATGAATCATTGCGACCTCCACTTCGGAATTGGTAGCTGATACTTCATCTGAATCCTCTTGGAGAGGACAATCCGGCACTGAATTAGCATTCACCCTTGGCGGGCCTGGTGCCGGATTGATAGGAGCATGACCTGCGTCGCCTCCGGGGATATTCCGGCTTATGTTCCTCCTAAAAGGAAAGAGACAATGCAGAAAGTTGTAATAACAATTTCACCACCCAGCACATGCTAAAACAAACATACCTCTTTGAAGGTCTGCTGGTGTTTGTGGTCCTTCTCCGCTTTAAGACTTCACTCGATGCAGGCGCCGCCCTCTGGGTTGGCAATCTACGTGCAGTCCGGCGTGAGGAGCGTCGTCCCTGCTTAAGTATGATAGACTACAGTGGGTAAATGCGCACTAGGAATCTTCTCGTTGGAGAGATATCCCCCAAATTACTTACGCTGGAAGAAGGAATGAGGCCTGGGTAATCCACTACTATAGCCACCAAGGTGCCCTGACGGCAGGCTTGATAGAAGACTCCCTCTTCTAACTCTATGCCTATATTTGAATCCTCTTCATATCCGGGGCCCGTCTTCTGTAACGGGTCCTCTGGCTGCGGGGCGGGACTATTAATCCCCTTGACCACCTTCCTCCACTCCTGTTGGGAGAAACCGAATACAGTTCGATCAAATACATCGTAACAAAGAAAATTTGAGCGGACAAAGAGAAGGACTCACCCAGTCGGGAAGATTGTACATGGAAAGGCCTTCCCGGCATGATAAGCGGATGAAGTCCTGCTTCTCTCCCTCGTAGAGGCCCTCCAGGACAGCGCCTAGAATGGAAGGGTCATCTAGATCTAGGCATAGGCGGCGCGAGGCATTAGATGACCATTATAATGATACATTGGAAGACCTCTGGCTTCGAGCGGTTGCACACGTCGCTTCATCAAAATGGCCATCACTTCGATTATAGTTAATCCCGAACTGGCAAGCAATTTGATCTTGCCGGCCATTCGGTTGACCTCCGCTCTCTCTTCTTCTGAGGGACCACGGGGACGCCAGTTAAAAAGCTTCTTTGGTGGAGCACTAGAGTACGTGGGGAGTCCTTGCCGAACTGGGTCCGGCAAAGCGACTTCCTCAATGTAGAACCACTCCGAGGGCCACTCTTCGGATGCCTTCTTCGGAGTACCAGGCAGGTCGCCTGTCCCGGCTATGCGCCATACTCCGGCACTCTCGACTTCAAATATGGATCCATCTTCCAATCGAGGAACTAGGCAGAAGTACCTTCTCCACAGCTCAAAGTGGGGCTCGCAGCCCAAGAACAGTTCTCATAAAGCGACAAAACCCGCAATGTGCATGATTGACCCTGGAGTAAGATGATGCAGTTGGAGGCCGTAAAACTCCAGGAGTCCCCTAACAAAGGGATGGACAGGGAACCCCACACCTCTTAGAAGGTCAGGGACTAAGCATACTCACTCTCCATTTGAGGGGTTGGGAAAGCTCTCTGCAATGGCGTGCTTGTCAACAGACGTTAGTCCGGCCCGGACAGGGACTAGATCCTTCGGACGGAGATACCCCTGCGCTTGCAGTGTTCATAGATGCGCGTGGGACACGGAGCAGATTTTCCAATCTCCTGCAAGAGGGCCATGAGGGCGCGAGGAGGAGCTCGGGACACTGGCCATATCTGAAGATTTTTTGCAGACACTAGGGTTTCTTCCGCGTGGAATGAGATGGAGAAGCGATTGGATCTATGCTCTTATGTAGGCGTTTTCTCTGAACAGTCAGGGGGGTATTTACAAAAAGATTCCCAAACGGTTCGCATTCATCGGACACGTGGAAGCCAAGGCGACGGCGGCGAGGAATCGGCGGGTTATAATATTTAAAGAAGCCGAACTATCATCCAGGAGGACTCACCTTGCAAGATCGAAGACATGAAGCCGGATACAATCTCATCCTTGAAGGCAAGTCCGGGGGCTACTGAGGGAGTCATGTATTCAAGGGTCCTCACACGACTAGGTCGATGAAGCTGGGCCGCATTGGTGGGCCGCATAAAGAAGAAGTAGAAGGCCTTCCCCCGTATTCGGCCACGACTCCTATGTACGTAGAAAGGCAGGTTTTGAGTCCGGGTGTGTCAATTACTTCCTCCCCAAGTCACCCTTGCAATCCTAGGTCTCCTCAGGCGTATATATAAGCCGAGGGGTTAGGTCTATAGGGGGATCATCATCATTACAATATCCTCATAGGCTAGACTTAGGGTTTAGTAATTACAATCTCTAGGTAGATCAACTCTTGTAATCATATTCACCCATACTAATATAGCAGGAAGTAGGGTATTACCTCGATCGAGAGGGCCTGAACCTGGGTAAACATCGTGTCCCTGGCCTCCTGTTACCATTGATCTTCAGACGAACAGCTTGGGCCCCCCTACCCAAGATCTGCCGGTTTTGACACCGACAGCCGTCCAGCCCTATAGGCGTGCCCCAAGAGGGGGGGTCCTACTAGGAATAGGAATCTACTACTGTTATTCCACACATCGAGCGCTATCCAGCATGCATCTAGTGTATTGAGTTCATAAGAACATAGTAATGCCTTAAGCAAGATGACATGATGTAGAGGGATAAACTCAAGCAATATGATATAAACCCCATCTTTTTATCCTCGATGCCAACAATACAATACGTGCCTTGCTACCCCTACTGTCACTGGGAAAGGACACCGCAAGATTGAACCCAAAGCCAAGCACTTCTCCCATTGCAAGAACTATAGATCTAGTAGGCCAAACCAAACCAATAATTCAAAGAGACTTGCAAGGATATTATGAGCACACATAAAAACTTCAGAGAAGAACCAATATTTCTCATAGATAATCTTGATCATAAACTCACAATTCATCGGATCTCGACAAACACACCGCAAAAAGAGATTACATCGACTAGATCTCCTCGAAGACCGAGGAGAACTTTGTATTGAGATCCAGAGAGAGAGAAGAAGCCATCTAGATACTAGCTATGGACCCGAAGGTCTGTGGTAAACTACTCACAACTCATAGTGAGGGCGATGATGATGATGATGAAGGCCTTCGTGATAGATCCCCCTCCCAGAACAGGCTCCAAGATGGGATCTCCACGGGAACAGAAGCTACGGCGGTGGAATTAGGGTTTTCTCTCTATTGCTGATGGTTTCGGAGTACGTAGACTTATATAGGAGGAAGGAGGACACCGGGGGAGTCACGGGGGCCCCACGAGGCAGGGGCGTGCCCTGGGAAGGGGGGCACCCTCGTGGGGCCCTCGTGGCTCTTCTGACGTCGTTCTCAAGTTCTCCGTGTGTGATTTTCTCCAAAATAATCTCTTGCGAAGGTTTCATTCCGTTTGGACTCCGTTTGATATTCTTTTTCTGCAAAACCCTGAAACAAGCAAAAAAAAAAAAACAATCTGGACTGGGCCTTTGGGTTAGTAGGTTAGTCCCAAGAATGATATAAAAGTGTAAGATAAATCCCATTAAAAATCCAAGACTTCATAAATAATAGCATGGAACAATCAAAAATTATAGATACGTTGGAGACGTATCAAGCATCCCCAAGCTTAATTCCTGCTCGTCCTCAAGTGGGAAAATGATAAAGAAAGAATTTTTATGTGGAATGCTAACCAACATAGTTTTTCAATGTAATTTTCTTAATTGTGGCATGAATGTTCAGATCTGAAAGATTCAAGATAAAAGTCTATATTGACATAAGAAATAATAATACTTCAAGCATACTAACAAAGCAATCATGTCTTCTCAAAATACTATGGCTAAAGAAAGTTATCCCTACAAAATCATATAGTCTGGCTATGCTCCCTCTTCATCACACAAAACATTCATGTCATGCACAATCCTGATTTCAGCCAAGCACTTGTTTTCATACTGTATTCTTTCAAACCTTTCAACTTTCACGCAATACATGAGCGTGAGCCATGGACATAGCACTATGGGTGGAATAGAGGTGGTTGTGGAGAAGACAAAAAGGAGGGAGATAGTCTCATGTCGACTAGGCATATCAACGGGCTATGGAGATGCCCATCAATAGATATCAATGTGAGTGAGTAGGGATTGCCATGCAACGGATGCACTAGAGCTAAAAATGTATGAAAGCTCAACAAAAGAAACTAGTGGGTGTGCATCCAACTTGCTTGCTCACGAAGACCTAGGGCATTTGAGGAAGCCCATCGTTGGAATATACAAGCCAAGTTCTATAACGAAAATTCCCACTAGTATATGAAAGTGACTAAACATGAGACTCTCTACAATGAAGAACATGGTGCTACTTTGAAGCACAAGTGTGGAAAAAAGATAGTAGCAATTGTCCCTTTTTCCTTTTCCTTTTTTTCCTTTTTTTGGGCCTTTCTTTTTTCTTTGGCCTTTCTTTTTTTGCGGAGGGGCTTTATTGATTTAGCCTTTCCTCCCATGGGACAATGCTCTAATAATGATGATCATCACACTTTCATTACAACTCGATACTACAACAAAGTATGACTCTATATGAATGCCTCCGGCGGTGTACCGGTATGTGCAATGAAACAAGAGTAACATGTATGGAAAATTATGCATGGTGGCTTTGCCACAAATACGATGTCAACTACATGATCATGCATGGCAATATGACAATATGATGCGTGTCATATGAATGGAACGGTGGAAAGTTGCATGGCAATATATCTCGGAATGGCTATGGAAATGCCATGATAGGTAGGTATGGTGGCTGTTTTGAGGAATAATATGGTGGCCGTTTTGAGGAAGGATATATAGTGGGTTTACGGTACCGGCGAAAGTTGCGCGGTACAAGAGAGGCTAGCAATGGTGGAAGGGTGAGAGTGCGTATAATCCATGGACTCAACATTAGTCATAAGAACTCATATACTTATTGCAAAAATCTACGAGTCAACAAAACAAAGCAATCAACGCATGCTCCTAGGGGGAGGTTGGTAGGAGTTAACCATCGCGCGCCCCCGACCTCCACACAAAGGTTGGCACTTTACAAATACCTCATGCTCTAATTTCGTCACATAGCGGTTCACCATACGTGCATGCTACGGGAATCACAAACCTTAACACAAGTATTTGTCAATTTCATAATAACTCCACTAGCATGACTCTAATATCACTATCCTCATATCTCAAAACCATTATCAAGCATCCAACATCTCATTCTATTCAATGCACTTAGTGTGATTTTTTTTACTACATTGACATTGGATGTCTATCATGTGAAGACTAGTTTTTATAGCCTAAACACATTACCATGCTGTTTTAATAGACTCTCAAATAGATATAAGTGAAGCATGAAAGTTAAACAATTTCTACAAAATCTAACCACCACCGTGCTCTAAAAGATATAAGTGAAGCACTCGAGCAAAAACTATTCAACTCAAAAGATATAAGTGAAGCACATAGAGTGTTCTAACAATTCCTAGGCCATATTTAACTCTCTCAAATAGGTGTGTCCAGCAAGGATGATTGTGACAAACTAACAAGCAAAGACTCAAATTATACAAGATGCTCCAAGCAAAACACATATCATGTGGTGAATAATAATATAGCTCCAAGTATAGTTACCGATGGATGAAGACGAAAGACGGGATGCCTTCCCGGGGCATCCCCAAGCTTAGGCTTTTGATTGTCCTTGAATTTTACTTGGGGTTCCATGGGAATCCCCAAGCTTAGGCCTTTTCTACTCTTTGTTCCATAGTCCATCAAATCAATACTCAAAACTTGAAAAGTTCACAACACAAAACTTAGACAAAAATTCTCGTGAGCTCCGTTAGTATAAGAAAGAAAACCACTAATCAAAGGTACTGCAATGAATTCATCCTTTGTTTATATTGGTGTTAAACCTACTGTATTCCAACTTCTCTATGGTTCATACCTTCAAATATTACTCATAGATGCATTGAAATAAGCAAACAACACACGAAAAACAGAATTTGTTAAAAACAGAACAGTCTGTAGTAATCTGCAGGTTTCGCATACTTCTGTAACTCCAAAAAATTCAAACTAAATTGGTAAATGTGAGTAATTTGTCTATTAATCATCTTCAAAAATAATCAACTAAATAGCACGCTCCAGTAAAATCTGACGACCATTCTAGCGAGCGCTAACGATTCTATTTTTCACAGCAAGATCACATAAACTTCACACACATCTTCCCAAAGGTTCTACTTGGCACAAACACTAAAAAAACATGAAACCACATCTAATCATAGGCTAGATGCAATATTTATTCCCTAACATCAACAAAAACAAAAAATATAAAATTGGGTTGCCTCCCAACAAGCGCTATCGTTTTACGCCCCTAGCTAGGCACGATACAAGATAAATCTAAGTATTGCCATCTTTGGAAGGCAATCCATAAGTGGCTCTCATGATAGATTCATATGGAAATTTGATTTTCTTTCTAGGAAAGTGTTCCATGCCTTTCCTTAACGGAAATTGGAATCTAATATTTCCTTCCTTCATATCAATAATTGCACCAATCGTTCTAAGGAAAGGTCTACCAAGAACAATAGGACATGAAGGATTGCGATCTATATCAAGAACAATGAAATCTACGGGCACATAATTCCTATTGGCAACAATAAGAACATCATTAATCCTTCTCGTAGGTTTCTTACTAGTGGAATCCGCGAGATGCGAATTTAAAGAACAATCATCAAGTTCATGGAACCCTAGCAAATCACACAAAGTTTTTGGGATAGTGGAGACACTTGCACCCAAATCACACAAAGCATAGAATTCATGATCTTTTATTTTTATTTTGATAGTAGGTTCCACTCATCATAAAGCTTTCTAGGGATAGAAACTTCTAACTCAAGTTTTTCTTCATAAGATTGCATCAAAGCATCAACTATGTGTTTGGTGAAAGCTTTATTTTGACTATAAGCATGCGGAGAATTTAGTACGGATTGCAAAAAGGAAATACAATCAATCAAAGAGCAATTATCATAATTGAATCCCTTCAAATCCAAAGTAGTGGGTTCATCACTATGCAAAGTTTTAATCTCTTCACTCCCACTTTTAGCAATTTTAGCATCAAGATCTAAAAACTTTGAATCATTGGGACACCTTAAAGCAGAATCATCTCCAATCCTATCTTCATCAAAATTTATACTAGAAAACAAGGATCTAATAGGAGACACATCAATAACTTTAAGATCTTCATCTTTATTTTCATGATAACTAGAAGAACACTCTTTAATATAATCCTCTCTATTAGCATGCATCCTGGCGGTTCTTTCTTTGCATTCATCAATGGAAATTCTCATGGCTTTGAGAGACTCATTGATATCATGCTTAGGTGGGATAGATCTAAGTTTCAAAGAATCAACATCAAGAGTAATTCTATCCACACTTCTAGCCAATTCATCAACCTTAAGCAATTTCTCTTCAAGCATAGCATTGAAATTCTTTTGTGAGATCATAAACTCCTTAGCACTAGTTTCAAATTCAAAAGGCATCTTTCCATAAGAGTTCTTGTAGGAATTACCATAATTATTAGAGGAATTACTAGGAAAAGGCCTAGGATTAAAATTACCTCTATAAGCATTGTTACCAAAATTATTCCTACCAACAAAATTCACATCCAAAGATTCATTGTTATTTTCAATCAAAGTGGACAAAGGCATATCATTAGGATCATAAGAAGCACTCTTAGCAGGAAACAATTTCATAAGTTCATCTATCTTTCCACTCAAAACACTAATTTCTTTGATAGCATGCACTTTTTTACTGGTAGATCTTTCGGTGTGCCATTGAGAATAATTAACCATAATATTATCTAGGAGTTTGGTAGCTTCTCCTAAGGTAGTTTCCATGAAAGTGCCTCCTGCGGCCGAATCTAAATGATTCTACAAGCAAAAGTCAAGCCAGCATAAAAGTTCTGAATAATCATCCATAGATTCAAACCATGTGTAGGGCAATTACGTATCATTAATTTCATTCTCTCCCAAGCTTGTGCAACATGCTCATGATCTAGTTGCTTAAAATTCATAATATTGTTTCTAAGAGAGATGATCTTAGAAGGACGGAAATACTTAGAGATAAAAGCATATTTGCACTTATTCCACGAATCAATACTATTTCTAGGCAAAGATGAAAACCAAGTTTTAGCACGATCTCTAAGTGAAAACGGAAATAACTTCAATTTAACAATATCGTTATCCGTATCCTTTTTCTTTTGCATATCACACAAATCAACAAAGTTGTTTAGATGGGTAGCGGTATCTTCACTAGGAAGGCCGGAGAATTTATCTTTCATGACAAGATTCAACAAAGCAGCATTGATCTCACAAGATTTAGCATCGGTAATAGGAGTAATCGGGGTGCTAATAAAATCATTGTTGTTGGTATTGGAGAAGTCACACAATTTGGTATTGTTCTGAACCATAGTGATAGGCAAGCAATCCAACACACACAAGCAAACAAGAAGCAAGCGAACGATAAACACACGGCGAAAGAAGGGCAAATAAAACGGAAAGGGTGAAGTGGGGGAGAGGAAAACAAGAGGCAAATAAATGTAATGCGAAGGATAAGGGTTTGTGATAGGTACTTGGTATATGACTTTTGCATAAGCCTCCCCGGCAACGGCGCCAGAAATTCTTCTTGCTACTTCTTGAGATTGCGTTGTATTCCCTTGAATAGGAAAGGGAGATGCAGCACAATAGCGTAAGTATTTCCCTCAGTTTTTTAGAACCAATGTATCAATCCAGTAGGACACCACGCGTGAGTCCCTCGCACCTGCACAAACAAATAAGAACTTCGCAGCCAACGCTATAAGGGGTTGTTAATCCCTTTACGGTCACTTACGAAAGTGAGATCTGATAGAGATGATAGTTTATATTTTTGGTATTTTTGTTTATAAGCACAGAAAATAAAAGCGGAAAAAGTAAAGTAAGTGTAGATTGATATGTTGAGAATAGACCCGGGGGGCATAGTGTTCTCTAGTGGCTTCTCTCATGATAGCGATCTTCTATGGCTGGTAAACAACTTAATGTCGAGCAATTGATAGAAAAGCAAATAATTATGAGACTATCTAGGCATGATCATTATATATAGGCATCACGTCCGAGACAAGTAGACCGAAACAATTCTGCATCTACTACTATTAATCCACACGTCGACCGCTATCCAGCATGCATCTAGTGATTGAGTTCATAAGAACAGAGTAACGCCTTAAGCAAGATGACATGATGTAGAGGGATAAACTCAAGCAATATGATATAAACCCCATCTTTTTATCCTCGATGCCAACAATACAATACATGCCTTGCTGCCCCTACTGTCACTGGGAAAGGACACCGCAAGATTGAACCCAAAGCCAAGCACTTCTCCCATTGCAAGAACTATAGATCTAGTAGGCCAAACCAAACCAATAATTCGAAGAGACTTGCAAGGATATTATGAGCACGCATAAAAAGTTCAGAGAAGAACCAAATATTTCTCATAGATAATCTTGATCATAAACTCACAATTCATCGGATCTCGACAAACACACCGCAAAAAGAGATTACGTCGAATGATCTCCTCGAAGACCGAGGAGAACTTTGTATTGAGATCTAGAGAGAGAGAGAAGAAGCCATCTAGATACTAGCTATGGACCCGAAGGTCTGTGGTAAACTACTCACAACTCATGGTGAGGGCGATGATGATGATGATGAAGAACTCCGTGATGGGTCCCCCTCTGGTGGAGCACCGGAACAGGCTCCAAGATGGGATTTCACGGGAACAGAAGGTTACGATGGTGGAATTAGGGTTTTCTCTCTGTTGCTGATGGTTTCGGGGTACGTAGACTTATATAGGAGGAAGGAGGACACCGAGGGAGTCAGTGGGGCCCCACGAGGCAGGGGGTGCGCCGTGGGAAGGGGGCGCGCCCCCCACCCTCGTGGGCCCCTCTTGGCTCTTCTGACGTGGTCCTCAAGTTCTTCGTGCGTGATTTTCTCCAAAAATATCTCTTGCGAAGGTTTCATTCCGTTTGGACTCCGTTTGATATTCGTTTTCTGCAAAACCCTGAAACAGGCAAAAAAACAGCAATCTGGACTGGGCCTTTGGGTTAGTAGGTTTATTCCCAAAAATGATATAAAAGTGTAAGATAAAGCCCATTAAACATCCAAGACTTCATAAATAATAGCATGGAACAATCAAAAATTATAGATACGGTGGAGACGCATCAGGGCGTCGCCCCACCTTCCCAAGTCCAATTTGGACACAAGAGGGAGTGGGCACGTGGCCTGCCCTAGCCGCCCCTCTCTCTCTCCACTAAGGCCCATGTGATCAATTTGTTCCCCCGGTGGGTTTCGGTAACCCTTCGGCACTCCGGGTTTATCCGAAACTTCTCCGGAACACTTCCGGTGTCCAAATATAGTCGTCCAATATATCAATCTTGATGTCTCGATCATTTCAAGACTCCTCGTCATGTCCGTGATCTCATTTGGGACTCTAAACAACCTTCGGTACATCAAAACACATAAACTCATAATACTGATCGTCATCGAACGTTAAGCGTGCGGACCCTACGGGTTCGAGAACTATGTAGACATGACCGAGACACATCTCCGGTCAATAACCAATAGCGGAACATGGATGCTCATATTGGTTCCTACATATTCTACGAAGATCTTTATCAGTCAAACCGCACAACCACATACGTTGTTCCCTTTGTCATCGGTATGTTACTTGCCCGAGATTCGATCGTCGGTATCATCATACCTATTTCAATCTCGTTATCGGCAAGTCTCTTTACTCGTTCCGTAATACATCATCTCGTGACTAACACATTAGTTGTTTACTTGTAAGGCTTATTACGATGTGTATTACCGAGAGGGCCCAAAGCTACCTCTACGACACTCGGAGTGACAAATCATAATCTTGATCTATGACAACACCACAAACACCTTCGGAAACACCTGTAGAGCATCTTTATAATCACCCAGTTACGTTGTGACGTTTGATAGCACACAAGGTGTTCCTCTGGTATTCAGGAGTTGCATAATCTCATAGTCAGAGGAACATGTATAAGTCATGAAGAAAGCAATAGCAGTAAAATGAAACGATCATAGTGCTAAGCTAACGGATGGGTCTTGTCCATCACATCATTCTCATAATGATTTGATCCCGTCGATCAAATAACAACACATGTCTATGGTTAGGAAACATAACCATCTTTGATTAACGAGCTAGTCTAGTAGAGGCATACTAGGGACACTCTGATTTGTCTATGTATTCACACATGCATTAAGTTTCCGGTCAATACAATTCTAGCATGAATAAAAGGCATTTATCATGATATACAAGGAAATATAAATAACAACTTTATTATTGCCTCTAGGGCATATTTCCTTCAATGACCTCACCATGCACTAGTAAAAATTACAGAAGGTTTGGCTTATGTCGTCATGCACGGCCTTCATAAACCGAACCATCACCGAGGAAGTTCCATGCTTTCGAGAGGGAAATCACCGAAATTGACGGGGAATCCAAATTTTATTTGTTCTTTGCCCTGGAGAATTTTTCTACAACGAACATACACCCTGCAAATCACCGTGTTCAAATTTGATATTTTCCGGGCTCATTTACCATATTTAGGAGATTATGTGCATTTTCTAGGCATTTAGCGCATATAAATCCAATCCAGCTAAAGGTGCACTGGTGTGATGTGAGGGACGTGGATTACTGTTTGATCGCGGCGCATCCTATGGTGTGCACGCGCAATCTGCGTGGCTGGGGTTCCGGCTAATCATAACACAACACACAATAGGCTCAGCCCACACTATTTCCGGAAGTGACACAGATGAACCGTGTGCGATAATGAACGAGCAAAATTTTAAGGGAAGCCAATTTTCTATTGTTGTTTGTCATTGAGCTCTTGCATAAGTCAATTACCCGTGCGATGTTTCCTAATAAACCAGGCGTACCATTGACCGAAAAAGATCAAGTACACATATACATTTTTGGAGACGGGATCTGCCAACTTTCTTTTTTTTCTCGCACACGAGTATTATATGTGCTTCGTCTGTGTTGTTTGTTTTCCCCGCCCAAGTTTCAAGTTTCACAACGAAATATTCATTTGGCACGCGATTTTAGATTTTATTCCTCCAACCACATCCTCACCCTCAGTATCCCCCCCTCGCGCCTCCCCCTACCGACGTCTCAAACCGCCACCGTCGCAACCACAACTTCAACCACATATATGTTCTGCTCGGATCCAATCAGGTAACCCACCAATCTCTATCATGGTCCCGGCCTGATTGCTTAAATGGCGTCTGCGAAACATCCTCGTGCCTCCAAATCCCCACCGCCAGGAGCTGATGACGGTCCATGGCGCGATGGCCGATGTGCGTGTTGACCCAGAGGAACACCTCGCCTCCGCCGCCGCCGCCGACATGGTGTAGGCTCTGGCCCAGATGAAGTCCCCCAGCGACTACCCCCGAGGACTTAACAGGTAAGGTCTGACCAGCTAAATCTTACCAATACCACTTGCAACGGCTATGATTTGTACGGTTGATGTATTAAGCATGTCCGTTCCTTGTTTATTTCAGTACTGCACACTATGTGATGTTGCAATTAACAGTTGTATCCATTTTTAAATAGTTGTATTTTAATGGCTACAAACTTACAAAACATGACTTAGGATGTTGTTAAGCATGTTGGAATTAACAGTTGTATCCATTTTTTTAATCTGTCCATTTGCTACCATGTACTCTCCACAATGAAGATATACTAGAGATGCTGCCCATTTGCTATTTTTGGTTGATCGATGCTAACCCTGTTGTACTTAACATGCTTGTCCATGTACTTACATAGGGTCATAACGGCCGATGATGTTGTTTGTCGTCGAGGTTAGCTGCATCCCATGTCTTACAGTATTTCACATCATTTGTGCAATTGTAGTTTAACTTCTACCATTTACTGGATGCCTGTACGTACTCATGTCAGTGGCACTGATCCACGCTTCGACCCGGAGGAACAACTCGCCTCCGCCGCCGCTGACTTTGGGCGGGCTCTGGCCAAGATGAAGTGCCCCGGCAACTACCTCTCACGACTTACCAAGTATGTACTCACCAGTTCAATCTTACCAATACCAGTTGCAATTGATGGCTATGTTTTGTACGGTTGATGTATTAAGCATGTTGTAGTAAACATGCCTAACACGTTTTAGCTATTTTCTCTACCTTTTTATAGACAAATCGGCCATCATTTGCTCTGGCAGCACCTGCCCTGTGATGTTTAACTCTGCCAATTGCATTTTTATCAGTACCGATTTCAATGGCCATTAAGCCTGTTGCAATTAACAATTGTATACATTTTTAAAGAGTTGTATTTCAATGGCTACAAACTTACAAAACATGAATCAGGATGTTGTTAAGCCTGTTGCAATTAACAGTTGTATCTTTTTTTTATCCGTCCCTTTGCTACCGTGCTACTCTTTCACAATGAAGATATCACTACAGATGTTGTCGTTTTATTACCATTTGCTATTTTTGGTGGATGTTAACCCTGTTGTAGTTAACATTGGTTTTCCATGTACTTACACAGGGCTACAATGGGCGATGTTGTTGTTTGCCGTCGAGGTTAGCTGCATCACATGTCTTATACACCATCTATTCCTAAATATAAGTATTTTTAGAGATTCCAATATAGACTACATAAGGAGCAAAATGAGTAAATCTAGATTATAATCTAAACTACATCTATAATTCTATATACATTCGTATGTAGTTCATATTGAAATCTCAAAAAATACTTGTACTTAGGAACATAGGTAGTTGTATTTATATCATTTGTGCAATCTCAGTTTAGCTTCTAATATTTACTGTTTTGCTTGTAGGTACATATATCATCGGTACTGATCCACGCTTCGATCCCTTTTGCGTATGGGGCAATGATATATTCATGAACAAGCGTCAAGTGAGGAAACTAAGAAAGATTCTTAGGCAAAAGAAACGGGTGATTCGAATTAAGCTCTTTATTTACACTTTGTCGAAGACAACACTAAACTTTAGGATGGTAAGTAATGTGTTGCCTTTTCCCCCTTCCCACAACAAGTTATTCTATTAGACCTCAGTATCTGATATTTTTCTCTTTTCAGTGGTTTCCGAAGCTATTTACTGATGATTACCTTGCAAACTACATGACCGGAGTGGAGGCAACTAAGGTTAAAGTATATAATTCATGCTACCATGATAATGCTCTAGAAGTCTTCCCGAAGGCTGTGAAAGATGGACGGGCGATCGTCACAAGGGGTTGGAAAAAAGTGGTTCGTCCCTATGGCATGCAGGAAGGCACATTATGGGCATTCCGCTTCTTCAACACCGTCGGCAGTCAAAATGATTACACTTGTCTCTTCACCTTTACCGCCTTTAAATATTGTGGTTCATCATAGTTAATTGCTGCCTAAACCTGTAATTACTGAACATATTGTACTGGTAATTTTATTTATGGATTCGTCGATGAACCATTGTGCTGAGAATTTGAATTGCACGTTTCATATTTCAAAATTTCCAAATCGAATAATAAATTACAGGAAAAAATAAAAAGAGAACAGACGGTCATGGAACTTTGCAAACGGTTCTGGCAGTAAAAGCGCTTGTGATGGATAGCCCAATGCCACATAGTTTTCTACATCAAATCGTGTGTGATGTAGTTTATAAAAGCAAACAGTTAACCAAGACAGAGCGTGTGTGGTAGTTACATCTTTCACACACGAGCGTATACATAAAACTGTGTGGGATGTACATAAGAAAGGAAACGTTTCCCTGGATTGACTATGTGGGATGTACATAAGAACGGAAACGTATTTCTTGGATTGACTGTGTGTGATATACATACCTACGGAAATGTTTTTCTAGGATTCACCGTGTGGGATGTACATACCTACAGAAATGATTGGGTTTCGATGCCTCGCCCGATCGCACACGAGCTCATTTGGTGTCCTAGGAGGGCCTATCCTCGACAATTTCTAGGTCGTGTGGGAAGGACCCCCTATCGCCCACACTCACTAGGCGACGGTTCCAAATGTCATCGTGGAAAGGGGTTAAAAACCATTTGTATAGCACCGACGCGTACTAGTGAATGTTGTCATGCGAATACCGAATGGTACAGAATCGGCAGAGTGCATCAATCATACCATGCTTGTGTTGATACCAAAGGTAAAGAATCCCACGTCACTAACTCAGTTTAGACCAATCAGCTTGTGTAATGTTCTTTACAAAATTGTGTCAAAGGTGATATCTAACCGCCTGAAACTAGTCCTGCCAGAGATTATCTCCGACGAGCAATCTGCCTTTGTTCCAGGTAGACTAATTACAAATAATATTATCACCACCTACAAGTGTTTGCGTTTCATGGAAATAAACAAGGCAAAGAAAAACCAACATTGTGCTTTGAAGTTAGATATGATGAAGGCTTATGATAGAGTGGAATGGGCTTACCCAAAAGCAATTATGATAAAGTTAGGTTTCACAGAAAGGTGGGTCAGTATAGTAATGAATCTTATAAACTCGGTCACCTTCTCTGTTCTGTTCAATGGTAAGAAATTACAGGAATTCAAGCCATCCAGGGGTATTCGCTAGGGGGACCCAATCTCTCCATATTTGTTCTTGATAGCAGCAGAGGGCCTTTCGTGCCTCCTAAAATCCATGAGTCATCCAATCTTTGTGGCTTGCAAGTGGCCCCTACGGCGCCAAGGGTAAACCACCTTTTATTTGCTGATGACAGCCTGTTGTTCTTCAAGGCTAATGGTGTGGGAGCATCGGAGGTGCACCAAGTTCTGAATATTGTCAGGCCACGGGGCAAAGAATAAATTATGATAAATCCTCTATTTATTTCAGTAAAGGAGTACCGGAGAACGCAAGAGGTGCAATCAAGGGATTACTTCAAGTTCCCAATGAGACACTCAATGAAAAATACCTAGGCATGCCTTTAGATGTTGGATCATCTAAAAATGCTGATTTCAAGTATTTAACGGACCGACTATGGAGCAGGATTCAGGGATGAGTGGAGAGAACAATGTCATCGGCGGGGAAAGAAGTGTTGGTCAAAGCGGTTGCTCAAGCCATACCTGTCTTTTCTATGTCCTGTTTTAAACTGCCAAGAGGGCTATGTGAAAATCTAAATATGTTGATCAGAAAGTTCTGGTGCGACAGTAAGAACGGTCGGCGGAAACCACATTGGGTGTCTTGGAAGGAAATGACCCATCCAAAAGCAATGGGCGGGCTAGGGTTTAGGGACTTTGAACTATTCAACTTGTCGCTTCTTGCAAAACAAGTGTGGAGGATCCTACAGAATCCTGAGACCCTAAGTGCGCGAACCCTGAAGAGTGTCTACTTCCCATCTACTACAATCTTGAAGGCAAGTCTAGGAGCACATCCGAGCCAGGTGTGGCGAGCAATCGTAGAAGGGTGCGATGTCCTTAATCTGGGTCTCATTTTAAGAATTGGTAACGGGGCACAAACAAACATATGGGAACAAAACTAGATCCCGAGAGATGAAATGATGAGGCCATACAGATGTTCAATACAAAATCCACTATCTTTAGTGTCGGAACTTATAGATGCAACGTCTGCAAGATGGAATGTTCAACGTCTCCAAGAAGTTTTCCTCCACATTGACATTCAGCCAATCCTCAGCATTCCGATATGCACGAGAAACATACAAGATAGTTGGGCATGGAATTTTGAGAAGAGGGGGATGTTCACTGTCAAATCTGTATACAACATGCTGGTTTCAATCAGGAAGAGAAGGGAAGCATGGTTGGAAGGAAATGCTGGACCATCCACCACGAACTGAGAAAGCGGGGATTGGAAGAAAAATTGGAACACTCCGGTACCAGGGAAAGTGAGAATGTTTATGTGGCGACTTGCAAAACAAACGCTACCAACAAATGATGTTCGGGCTCATCGTAACACGGCGCAATCGGGCGTGTGTGGGCTATGTGGAATAGAGGACTCTTGGCGACATTCGCTGCTGGAATGCACAACGTCCCGATGCATATGGGCGTTGATAGAGGATGAGATTGTGGCTAAGACAGCAAGCACGATAGAACCTTACGCCAAATAGTGGATCTTTAAAATGATGAATCTGTTAGCGCATGCACTGTTTGTGAAGATGGTCGTCACACTTTGGGGGATCTGGTCAGCAAGGAGGAAGGCGATACAAGAAGGAATCTTTGAAAGTCCGTAGTCTACCCACATGTTTGTTTAGAGATTTATTTCTGAACTTGATATGATCAAGCTGCCATCCCCAGCACAAATGAGTATGCGAGAAAGACAGGAGGGAAGTACACGACCTAAGGCGCCGCCCCCGGGCTTCGCGAAGATACATCTATATGCAGGCGTGGCTCGGTCCAGGGGATCGGCAGCGGCTGTATGCAGGACCGAGTCACACTGGAAATCTTTGCATGTCGTGAAGCGCTGGCTTTGGCTGAGGACCTGGGATTGCAGAACTTTGTTATTGTTGGGGAATGTAGTATTTCAAAAAAATTCCTACGATCACGCAAGATCTATCTAGGAGAAGCATAGCAATGAGCGGGAAGAGTGTGTCCACGTACCCTCGTAGATCGAAAGCGGAAGCATTTAGTAACGCGATGATGTAGTCGAACGTCTTCGCGATCCAACCGATCAAGCACCGAACGCACGGCACCTCCACGATCTACACACGTTCAGCTCGGTGACGTCCCTCGAACTCTTGATCCAGTTGAGACCGAGGGAGAGTTTCGTCAGCACGACGGCGTGGTGACAATGTTAATGAAGTTACCAACGCAGGGCTTTGCCTAAGCACTGCGACAATATGACCGAGGTGGAAATCTGTGGAGGGGGCACCACACATGGCTAAACAATCAACTTGTGTGTCTATGGGGTGCGCCCTCCCCCGTATATAAAGGAGTGGAGGAGGGGAGGGCCGGCCCTCTCTATGTCGCGCCCCAAGGGGGATTCCTACTCCTAGTAGGAGTAGGTTTCCCCCCTTCCCTAGTTAGAGTAGGAGAAGAAGGAAGAGGGAGAAGGAGAGAAGGAAAGCCCCCCCCCCCCAATTCAGATTGGGGTTGGGGGGCGCGCGCCTCCCACTTGGTCGCCTCCTTCTCTCTCCCACCATAGACCATTAAGGCCCATTAAGTCCCCAGGGGGGTTCCGGTAACCTCCCGGTACTCCGGAAAATGCTCGAACTCATCCGAAACCTTTCTGGTATCCAAACATAACCTTCCAATATATCAATCTTCATGTCTCGACCATTTCGAGACTCCTTGTCCTGCCGTGATCACATCCGGGACTCCGAACAACCTTTGGTACATCAAAACACATAAACTCATAATACCAATCATCATCGAACGTTAAGCGTGCGGACCCTACGGGTTGGAGAACTATGTAGAAATAACCGAGACATATCTCCGGTCAATAACCAATAGCGGAACCTAGATGCTCATATTGTCTCCTACATAATCTATGAAGATCTTTAGCGGTCAAACTGCATAACAACATAAGTTGTTCCCTTTGTCATCGGTATGTTACTTGCCCGAGATTCGATAATCGGTATCATCATACCTAGTTCAATCTCGTTATCGGTAAGTCTCTTTACTCGTTCTATAATACATTATCTCGTGACTAACTCATTAGTCATTTGCTTGCAAGGCTTATTATGATGTGTATTACCGAGAGGGCCCAGAGATACCTCTCCGACACTCGGAGTGACAAATCCTATTCTCGATCTATGCCAACACCACAAACATCTTTGGATACACATGTAGAGAATCTTTATAATCACCCAGTTACGTTGTGACGTTTGATAGCACACAAGGTGCCATGCAACTTTCCACCGTTCCGTTCATATGACACGCTTCATCATTGTCATTCACATAGAGTCATATTTTGTTCTAGCTTCGAGTTGTAAGTAAATAAAAGTGTGATGATCTTCATTACTATAGAATTGTCCCAGTGAGGAAAGGATGATGGAGACTATGATTCCCCCACAAGTCGGGATGAGACTCCGGAAGTAAGAAAAGAAAGAAAAAAAAAGAGGCCATAAAAAAAGAGAAAAAAAGGAGAAAAGGCCCAAAGGAAAAAAAGAAAAGAAAAGAAAAAGAAAAAATGAGAGAAAAAGAGAGAAGGGACAATGTTACTATTCTTTTTCCGCACTTGTGCTTCAAAGTAGCACCATGATCTTCATGATAGAGAGTCTCTTGTTTTGTCACTTTCATATACTAGTGGTAATATTCATAATAGAACTTGGCTTGTATATTCCAATGATGGGCTTCCTTAAATGCCCTAGGTCTTCGTGAGCAAGCAAGTTGGATGCACACCCACTTAGTTTCTTTTGTTGAGCTTTCATACACTTATAGCTCTAGTGCATCTGTTGCATGGCAATCCCTACTCACTCACATTGATATCTATTGATGAGCATCTCCATAGCCCATTGATACGCCTAGTTGATGTGAGACTATCTTCCTCTTTTGTCTTCTCCACAACCACCACTCAATTCCACATAGTGCTATATTCATGGCTCACGCTCATGTATTGCGTGAAAGTTGAAAGGTTTGAAAAAATTGAAGTGTGAAACAATTGCTTGGCTGAACCGGGGTTGTGCATGATTAAATATTTTGTGTGATGAAGATAGAGCATAGCCAGACTATATGACTTTGTAGGGATAACTTGCTTTGGCCATGTTATTTTGAGAAGACATGATTGCTTTGTTAGTATGCATAAAGTATTACTATTCTTATGTCAATATAGACTTTTATCTTGAATCTTTCGGATCTTGACATTCATGCCACAATAAAGAAAACTACATTGAGAATTATGTTGGTTAGCATTCCACATCAAAAATTCTGTTTTTATCATTTACCTACTCGAGGACGAGCAGGAATTAAGCTTGGGGATGCTTGATACGTCTCCAACGTATCTATAATTTTTTATTGTTCCATGCTATTATATATTCTGTTTTGGATGTTTAATGGGCTTTACTATACACTTATATATTATTTTTGGGACTAACCTACTAACCCAAGGCCCAGTGCAAATTGTTGTTTTTTGCCTATTTTAGTGTTTCACAGACAAGGAATATCAAACGGAGTCCAAACGGAATGAAACCTTCGGGAGAGTTATTTTTGGAACGACATCAACACAGGAGACTTAGAGTACACGCCAGGAAACGAGAGAGGAAGCCACGAGGGTAGGGGTGCGCCCAGGGGGTAGGCGCGCCCCACCCTGGTGGGCCCCCTCTGGCTCCCCTGACATGCCTCTTCAGCCTATATATACTCTCATACCGTGAAAACATCGAGGCAACATACGAAACCCTAATTCCACCGCCGCAACCTTCTGTTCCCATGAGATCCCATCTTGGGGCATGTTCTGGAGCTCCGCCGGAGGGGGATCGATCACGGATGGCTTCTACATAAACACCATAGCTCCTTCGATGAGTCGTGAGTAGTTTACCACAGACCTTCGGGTCCATAGTTATTAGCTAGATGGCTTCTTCTCTCTCTTTGGATCTCAATACAAAGTTCTCCTCGATCTTCGAGGAGATCTATTCGATGTAATCTTTTTGCGGTGTATTTGTCGAGATCTGATAAATTGTGGGTTTATGATCAAGATTATCTATGAACAATATTGGATTCTTTTCTGAAATCTTTTATGCATGATTTAAATATCCTTGCAAGTCTCTTCGAATTATTGGTTCGGTTTGGCCTACTAGATCTATAGTTCTTGCAATGGGAGAAGTGCTTGGCTTTGGGTTCAATCTTGCGGTGTCCTTTCCTAGTGACAGCCGGGGCAGCAAAGCACGTATTGTATTGTTGCCATCGAGGATAAAAATATGTGGCTTGTATCATATTGCATGAGTTTATCCCTCTACATCATGTCATCTTACTTAAGGAGTTACTCTGTTCTTACAAACTTAATACTCTAGATGCATGTTGGATAGCGGTCGATGTGTGCAGTAATAGTAGTAGATGCAGAATTGTTTCCGTCTACTTGTCACGGACGTGATGCCTATATACAATGATCATGCCTAGATATTCTCATAACTTTGCACTTTTCTATCAATTGCTCGACAGTAATTTGTTCACCTACCATAGAATTCTGCTATCATGAGAGAAGCCGCTAGTGAAACCAATGGCCCCCGGGTCTATCTTCATCATATTAGTTTCCCGTCAACTTGCCAATTTCTGTCACCGTTATTTATTTGCATTATTTACTTTTTCTCTATACCAAAAATACCAAAAATATTATCTTATCATATCTATCAGATCTCACTCTCATAAGTGAACGAGAAGGGATTGGCAACCCCTTTTATCACATTGGCTACGAAGTTCTTATTTGTTTGTGCAGGTGTGAGGGACTTGTTGGGGAACGTAGTATTTTAAAATTTTCCTACGATCACGCAAGATCTATCTACCAGATGCATAGCAACGAGAGGGAAGAGTGTGTCTACGTACCCTCGTAGACCGGGAGCGGAAGCGTCAAGTGACGCGGTTGATGTAGTTGAACTTCTTCGCGATTCAACCGATCAAGCACCGAACGTACGGCACCTCCGCGTTCAGCACACGTTCAGCTTGATGACGTCCCACGAGCTCTTGATCCAGTTGAGCTTCACGGGAGAGTTTCGTCAGCACGACGGCGTGGTGACGGATATGATGTATCTACCGGCGCAGGGCTTCGCCTAAGCACCGCGACGGTATGACCGAGGTGTGTTTCTGTGGAGGGGGGCACCGCACACGGCTGGAACAATTCAACTTGTGTGTCTTTGGGTGCCCCCCTGCCCCCGTATATAAAGGAGCAGGGGGGAGGCCGGCCGGCCCTTGCTTGGTGCGGCTAGGGTTGCAATCCTACTAGGAATAGGATTGCAATCCTATTCCTAGTAGGAATCACCAAAAGAAGGAAGAGAGGGAAAGGAAAAAGGAGAGGTGGCGCCCCCCCCCCCAAATCCTAGTCCAACTAGGAACCCTAGGTGGGGCGCCGGCCAGCCCTATGGGCTGCCTCTCTCTTTCCCTTAAGGCCCACTATGGACCATCCCCCCTCGTAGGGGGTTCCGGTAACCCCCTCCGGCAATCTCGTTAAATCTGAAACTTTTCCGGAACACTTCTGGTGTCCGAATATAGTCGTCCAATATATCAATCTTTATGTCTTGGACATTCCGAGACTCCTCGTCATGTCCGTGATCTCATCCGGGACTCCGAACTACCTTCGGTACATCAAAACTCATAAACTCATAATACCGATCGTCATCAAACGTTAAGCGTGCGGACCCTGCGGGTTCGAGAACTATGTAGACATGACCGAGACTCATCTCCGGTTAATAACCAATAGCAGAACCTGGATGTTCATATTGGCTCCTACATATTCTACGAAGATCTTTTATCGGTCAAAACCGCATAACAACATACGTTGTTCCTTTTGTCATCGGTATGTTACTTGCCCGAGATTCGATCGTCGGTATCTCTTTACCTAGTTCAATCTCGTTACCGGCAAGTCTCTTTACTCGTTCCGTAACACATCATCTCGTGACTAACTCATTAGTCTTTTGCTTGCAAGGCTTATTGTGATGTGTGTTACCGAGAGGGCCCAGAGATACCTCTCCGACACTCGGAGTGACAAATCCTAATCTTGATCTATGCCAACACCACGAATACTTTCGGAGACACCTGTAGAGCATCTTTATGATCACCCAGTTACGTTGTGACGTTTGATAGCACACAAGGTGTTCCTACGGTATTCGGGAGTTGCATAATCTCATAGTCATAGGGACATGTATAAGTCATGAAGAAAGCAATAGCAGTAAAACTAAACGATCATATCGCTATGCTAACGGATGGGTCTTGTCCATCACATCATTCTCCTAATGATGTGATCCCGTTGATCAAATGACAACTTATGTCTATGGCTAGGAAACATAACCATCTTTGATCAATGAGCTAGTCTAGTAGAGGCATACTAGAGACATACTGTTTTGTCTATGTATACACACATGTACTAAGTTTCCGGTTAATACAATTCTAGCATGAATAAAAGACATTTATCATGATATAAGGAAATACAAATAACATCTTTATTATTGCCTCTAGGGCATATTTCCTTCAGTCTCCCACTTGAACTAGAATCAATAATCTAGATTACAAAGTGATGATCCTCACACCCATGGAGTCTTGGTGCTGATCATGTTTTGCCCGTGGAAGAGGCTTAGTCAACGGGTCTGGAACATTCAGATCCGTATGTATTTTGCAAATCTCTATGTCTCCCTCCTTGACTAGATCGCGGATGGAATTGAAGCGTCTTTTGATGTGCTTTGTTCTCTTGTGAAACCCATATTCCTTTGCCAAGGCTATGGCTCCAGTGTTGTCACAAAAGATTTTCATTGGACCCGATGCACTAGGTATTACACCTAGATCGGATATGAACTCCTTCATCCAGACTCCTTCATTTGCTGCTTCTGAAGCAGCTATGTATTCCGCTTCACACGTAGATCCCGCCACGACGCTCTGCTTGGAACTGCACCAACTGATAGCTCCATCGTTCAATAAAAATACATATCCGGTTTGTGACTTTGAGTCATCCGGATCAGTGTCAAAGCTAGAATCGACGTAACCGTTTACGACGAGCTCTTTGTCACCTCCATACACGAGAAACATATCCTTTGTTCTTTTCAGATACTTTAGGATGTTTTTGACCGCTGCCCAGTGATCCACTCCTGGATTACTTTGGTACCTCCCTGCTAGACTTATAGCAAGGCACACATCAGGCCTGGTACACAGCATTGCGTACATGAAAGATCCTATGGCTGAGGCATAGGGAATGACTTTCATTTTCTCTCTATCTTCTGCAGTGGTCGGGCATTGAGTCTTACTCAACTTCACACCTTGTAATACAGGCAAGAACCCTTTCTTTGACTGATCCATTTTGAACTTCTTCAAAATCTTATCAAGGTATGTGCTTTGTGAAAGTCCAATTAAGCGTCTTGATCTATCTCTATAGATCTTGATGCCTAATATATAAGCAGCTTCACCGAGGTCTTTCATTGAAAAACTCTTATTCAAGTATCCTTTTATGCTATCCAGAAATTCTATATCATTTCCAATCAACAATATGTCATCCACATATAATATTAGAAATGCTACAGAGCTCCCACTCACTTTCTTGTAAATACAGGCTTCTCCAAAAGTCTGTATAAAACCATATGCTTTGATCACCTCATCAAAGCGTATATTCCAACTCCGAGATGCTTGCACCAGTCCATAGATGGATCGCTGGAGCTTGCATACTTTGTTAGCACCTTTTGGATCGACAAAACCTTCTGGTTGCATCATATACAACTCTTCTTTGAGATGTCCATTCAGGAATGCAGTTTTGACATCCATTTGCCAGATTTCATAATCATAAAATGCGGCAATTGATAACATGATTCGGACAGACTTAAGCATCGCTACAGGTGAGAAAGTCTCATCGTAGTCAACTCCTTGAACTTGTCGAAAACCTTTCGCAACAAGTCGAGCTTTGTAAACAGTAACATTACCGTCTGCGTCGGTCTTCCTCTTGAAGATCCATTTATTTTCGATGGCCTGCCGATCATCGGGCAAGTCAACCAAAGTCCACACTTTGTTCTCATACATGGATCCCATCTCAGATTTCATGGCTTCAAGCCATTTTGCGGAATCTGGGCTCATCATCGCTTCCTCATAGTTCGTAGGTTCATCATGGTCTAGTAACATGATTTCCAGAACTGGGTTGCCGTACCACTCTGGTGCGGAACGTACTCTGGTTGATCTACGACGTTCAGCAGAAACTTGATCCAAAGTTTCATGATCATTATCATTAACTTCCTCACTGATTGGTGTAGGAATCACTGGAACAATTTTCTGTGATGTACTACTTTCCAATCCGGGAGAAGGTACTATTACCTCATCAAGTTCTACTTTCCTCCCACTCACTTCTTTCGAGAGAAACTCCTTCTCTAGAAAGGATCCATTTTTAGCAACGAATATCTTGCCTTCGGATCTGTGATAGAAGGTGTACCCAACAGTCTCTTTTGGGTATAAGTCATAGTCATAGGAACATGTATAAGTCATGAAGAAAGCAATAGCAGTAAAACTAAACGATCATAGTGCTATGCTAACGGATGGGTCTTGTCCATCACATCATTCTCCTAATGATGTGATCCCGTTGATCAAATGACAACTCATGTCTATGGCTAGGAAACATAACCATCTTTGATCAATGAGCTAGTCTAGTAGAGGCATACTAGGGACATACTGTTTTGTCTATGTATTCACACATGTACCAAGTTTCCCGTTAATACAATTCTAGCATGAATAATAAACATTTATCATGATATAAGGAAATACAAATAACAACTTTATTATTGCCTCTAGGGCATATTTCCTTCAGTCTCCCACTTGCACTAGAGTCAATAATCTAGCTCACATCGCCATGTGACCAACACCCAAAGGGTTTACTAGAGTCAATAATCTAGTTCACATCGCTATGTGATTAATACCCAAGAGTAATAAGGTGTGATCATGTTTTGCTTGTGAGAGAAGTTTAGTCAACGGGTCTGTCACATTCAGATCCGTATGTATTTTGCAAATTTCTATGTCTACAATGCTCTGCATAGAGCTACTCTAGCTAATTGCTCCCACTTTCAATACGCATCCAGATTGATACTTAGAGTCATCTGGATTTTAGTGTCAAAGCTTGCATCGGCGTAACCCTTTACGACGAACTCTTTATCACCTCCATAATCGAGAAACATTTCCTTAGTTATCCAGTTACTAAGGATAATTTTGACCGCTGTACAGTGATCTACTCCTGGATCACTATTGTACCCCCTTGACAAACTCATGGCAAGGTACACAACATGTTTGGTACACAGCATGGCATACTTTATAGAACCTATGGCTGAGGCATAGGGAATGACTTTCATTCTCTCTATATTTTTCTGCCGTGGTCTGGCATTGAGTCTTACTCAACTTCATACCTTGTAATACAGGCAAGAACCCTTTCTTTGACTGATCCATTTTGAACTTCTTCAAAATCTTATCAAGGTATGTGCTTTGTGAAAGTCCAATTAAGCGTCTTGATCTATCTCTATAGATCTTGATGCCTAATATATAAGCAGCTTCACCGAGGTCTTTCATTGAAAAACTCTTATTCAAGTATCCTTTTATGCTGTCTAGAAATTCTATATCATTTCCAATCAACAATATGTCATCCACATATAATATTAGAAATGCTACAGAGCTCCCACTCACTTTCTTGTAAATACAGGCTTCTCCAAAAGTCTGTATAAAACCATATGCTTTGATCACCTCATCAAAGCGTATATTCCAACTCCGAGATGCTTGCACCAGTCCATAGATGGATCGCTGGAGCTTGCATACTTTGTTAGCACCTTTTGGATCGACAAAACCTTCTGGTTGCATCATATACAACTCTTCTTTGAGATATCCATTCAGGAATGCAGTTTTGACATCCATTTGCCAGATTTCATAATCATAAAATGCGGCAATTGCTAACATGATTCGGACAGACTTAAGCATCGCTACAGGTGAGAAAGTCTCATCATAGTCAACTCCTTGAACTTGTCGAAAACCTTTCGCAACAAGTCGAGCTTTGTAAACAGTAACATTACCGTCTGCGTCGGTCTTCCTCTTGAAGATTCATTTATTTTCGATGGCCTGCCGATCATCGGGCAAGTCAACCAAAGTCCACACTTTGTTCTCATACATGGATCCCATCTCAGATTTCATGGCCTCAAGCCATTTTGCGGAATATGGGCTCATCATCGCTTCCTCATAGTTCGTAGGTTCATCATGGTCTAGTAACATGATTTCCAGAACTGGGTTGCCGTACCACTCTGGTGCGGAACGTACTCTGGTTGATCTACGACGTTCAGCAGAAACTTGATCCGAAGTTTCATGATCATCATCATTAACTTCCTCACTGATTGTTGTAGGAATCACTGGAACAATTTTCTGTGATGTACTACTTTCCAATCCGGGAGAAGGTACAATTACCTCATCAAGTTCTACTTTCCTCCCACTCACTTCTTTCGAGAGTAACTCTTTCTCTAGAAAAGATCCATTCTTAGCAACGAATATCTTGCCTTCGGATCTGTGATAGAAGGTGTACCCAACAGTCTCTTTTGGGTATCCTATGAAGACACATTTCTCCGACTTGGGTTCGAGCTTATCAGGTTGAAGTTTTTTCACATAAGCATCGCAGCCCCAAACTTTAAGAAACGACAACTTTGGTTTCTTGCCAAACCATAGTTCATAAGGTGTCGTATCAACGGATTTAGATGGTGCCCTATTTAACGTGAATGCAGCTGTCTCTAAAGCATAACCCCAAAACGATAGTGGTAAATCGGTAAGAGACATCATAGATCGTACCATATCTAATAAAGTACGGTTACGACGTTCGGATACACCATTACGCTGTGGTGTTCCAGGTGGCGTGAGTTGTGAAACTATTCCACATTGTTTCAAATGAAGACCAAACTCGTAACTCAAATATTCTCCTCCACGATCAGATCGTAGAAACTTTATTTTCTTGTTACGATGATTCTCTACTTCACTCTGAAATTCTTTGAACTTTTCAAATGTTTCAGACTTGTGTTTCATTAAGTAGATATACCCATATCTGCTCAAATCATCAGTGAAGGTCAGAAAATAATGATACCCACCGCGTGCTTCAACACTCATTGGTCCACATACATCAGTATGTATGATTTCCAACAAATCTGTTGCTCGCTCCATAGTTCCGGAGAACGGAGTTTTAGTCATCTTGCCCATGAGGCATGGTTCGCAAGCACCAAGTAATTCATAATCAAGTGATTCCAAAAGTCCATCATTATGGAGTTTCTTCATGCGTTTTACACCAATATGACCTAAACGGCGGTGCCACAAATAAGTTGCACTATCATTATTAACATTGCATCTTTTGGTTTCAATATTATGAATATGTGTATCACTACAATCGAGATCCAATAAGAATAGACCACTCTTTAAGGGTGCATGACCATAAAAGATATTATTCATTAAAATAGAACAACCATTATTCTCTGATTTAAATGAATAACCGTCTCGCAACAAACAAGATCCAGACATAATGTTCATGCTTAACGCTGGCACCAAATAACAATTATTTAGGTCTAAAACTAATCCCGAAGGTAGATGTAGAGGTAGCGTGCCGACGGCGATCACATCGACTTTGGAACCGTTTCCCACGCGCATCGTCACCTCGTCCTTAGCTAATCTTCGTTTAATCCGTAGTCCCTGTTTCGAGTTACAAATATTAGCAACCGAACCGGTATCAAATACCCAGGTACTACTACGAGCATTAGTAAGGTACACATCAATAACATGTATATCACATATACCTTTGTTCACCTTGCCATCCTTCTTAGCCGCCAAATACTTGGGGCAGTTCCGCTTCCAGTGTCCAGTCCCCTTGCAGTAGAAGCACTCAGTTTCAGGCTTGGCTCTAGATTTGGGTTTCTTCGTGGAAGTAGCAACTGTCTTGCTATTCTTCTTGAAGTTCCCCTTCTTTCCCTTGCCCTTTTTCTTGAAACTAGTGGTCTTGTTAACCATCAACACTTGATGCTCCTTCTTGATTTCTACCTCCGCAGCTTTGAGCATGGCGAAGAGCTCGGGAATTGTCTTTTGCATCCCTTGCATATTATAGTTCATCACAAAGCCTTTATAGCTTGGTGGCAGTGATTGAAGAACTCTATCAATAACACTATCCTCGTCAACCTTGCAACCAAGTTGAGTCATATGATTGTAGTACCCAGACATTCTGAGCAAGTGTTAACTGATAGAACTATTCTCCTCCATTTTGCAGTTGTAGAATTTATTGGAAATCTCATATTTCTCAATCCGGGCATTTGCTTGAAATATTAACTTCAACTCCTGGAACATCTCATATGGTCCATGATGTTCAAAACGTCGTTGAAGTCCCAGTTCTAAGCCGTAAAGCATGGCACACTGAACTATCGTGTAGTCATCAGACCGCGATTGCCAGACGTTCAAAGCGTCTACATTAGCGGGAGGGGGCTTGTCACCTAGCGGTGCTTCAAGGACATAATTCTTCTGTGCAGCAATGAGGATAATCCTCAGGTTACGGACCCAGTCCGTGTAATTGCTACCATCATCTTTCAACTTAGCTTTCTCTAGGAATGCATTAAAATTCAAAGGAACGGTAGCACGGGCCATTGATCTACAACAACATAGATATGCAAAAACTATCAGGACTAAGTTCATGATAAGTTAAAGTTCAATTTAATCATATTAATTAAAGAACTCCCACTTAGATAGACATCCCTCCGGTCATCTAAATGATCACGTGATCCAAATCAACTAAACCATGTCCGATCATCACGTGAGATGGAGTAGTCTCAATGGTGAACATCTTATGTTGATCATATCTACTATATGATTCACGCTCGACCTTTCGGTCTCCAGTGTTCCGAGGCCATATCTCCATATGCTAGGCTCGTCAAGTTTAACCCGAGTATTCTGCGTGTGCAAAACTGGCTTACACCCGTTGTATTTGAACGTAGAGCTTATCACACCCGATCATCACGTGGTGTCTCGGCACGACGAACTTTCGCAACGGTGCATACTCAGGGAGAACACTTATACCTTGAAATTTAGTAAGGGATCATCTTATAATGCTACCGTCGAACTAAGCAAAATAAGAAGCATAATAAGATAAACATCACATGCAATCAAAATATGTGACATGATATGGCCATCATCATCTTGTGCTTTTGATCTCCATCTCCAAAGCACCTTCATGATCACCTTCGTCACCGGCGTGACACCTTGATCTCCATCGTAGTATCGTTGTCGTCTCGCCAACTATTGCTTCTACGACTATCGCTACCGCTTAGTGATAAAGTAAAGCAATTACATGGCGATTGCATTTCATACAATAAAGCGACAACCATATGGCTCCTGCCAGTTGCCGATAACTTTACAAAACATGATCATCTCATACAAAAACGGTATAACTCATCATGTCTTGACCATATCACATCACAACATGCCCTGCAAAAACAAGTTAGACGTCCTCTACTTTGTTGTTGCAAGTTTTACGTGGCTGCTACGGGCTTAGCAAGAACCGTTCTTACCTACGCATACAAAACCACAACGATGTTTCGTCAAGTATGTGTTGTTTTAACCTTCACAAGGACCGGGCGTAGCCACACTTGATTCAGCTAAAGTGAGAGAGACAGACACCCGCCAGTCACCTTTAAGCAACGAGTGCTCGTAATGGTGAAACCAGTCTCGCGTAAGCGTACGCGTAATGTCGGTCCGGGCCGCTTCATCTCACAATACCGCCGAAGCAAAGTATGACATGATGGTAAGTAGTATGACTAGTATCGCCCACAACTCATTGTGTTCTACTCGTGCATATCATCTACGCATAGACCTGGCTCATGATGCCACTGTTGGGGAACGTAGTATTTTAAAATTTTCCTACGATCACGCAAGATCTATCTACCAGATGCATAGCAACGAGAGGGAAGAGTGTGTCTACGTACCCTCGTAGACCGGGAGCGGAAGCGTCAAGTGACGCGGTTGATGTAGTCGAACTTCTTCGCGATTCAACCGATCAAGCACCGAACGTACGGCACCTCCGCGTTCAGCACACGTTCAGCTTGATGACGTCCCACGAGCTCCTGATCCAGTTGAGCTTCACGGGAGAGTTCCGTCAGCACGACGGCGTGGTGACGGATATGATGTATCTACCGGCGCAGGGCTTCGCCTAAGCACCGCGACGGTATGACCGAGGTGTGTTTCTGTGGAGGGGGGCACCGCACACGGCTGGAACAATTCAACTTGTGTGTCTTTGGGTGCCCCCCTTCCCCCGTATATAAAGGAGCAAGGGGGGAGGCCGGCCGGCCCTTGTTTGGTGCGGCTAGGGTTGCAATCCTACTAGGAATAGGATTGCAATCCTATTCCTAGTAGGAATCACCAAAAGAAGGAAGAGAGGGAAAGGAAAAAGGAGAGGTGGCGCCCCCCCCCCAATCCTAGTCCAACTAGGAACCCTAGGTGGGGCGCCGGCCAGCCCTATGGGCTGCCTCTCTCTTTCCCTTAAGGCCCACTATGGACAATCCCCCCTCGTAGGGGGTTCCGGTAACCCCCTCCGGCAATCCCGTTAAATCCGAAACTTTTCCGGAACACTTCCGGTGTCCGAATATAGTCGTCCAATATATCAATCTTTATGTCTCGGACATTCCGAGACTCCTCGTCATGTCCGTGATCTCATCCGGGACTCCGAACTACCTTCGGTACATCAAAACTCATAAACTCATAATACCGATCGTCATCAAACGTTAAGCGTGCGGACCCTGCGGGTTCGAGAACTATGTAGACATGACCGAGACTCATCTCCGGTTAATAACCAATAGCGGAACCTGGATGTTCATATTGGCTCCTACATATTCTACGAAGATCTTTTATCGGTCAAAACTGCATAACAACATACGTTGTTCCTTTTGTCATCGGTATGTTACTTGCCCGAGATTCGATCGTCGGTATCTCTTTACCTAGTTCAATCTCGTTACCGGCAAGTCTCTTTACTCGTTCCGTAACACATCATCTCGTGACTAACTCATTAGTCTTTTGCTTGCAAGGCTTATTGTGATGTGTGTTACCGAGAGGGCCCAGAGATACCTCTCCAACACTCGGAGTGACAAATCGTAATCTTGATCTATGCCAACACTACGAATACTTTCGGAGACACCTGTAGAGCATCTTTATGATCACCCAGTTACGTTGTGACGTTTGATAGCACACAAGGTGTTCCTACGGTATTCGGGAGTTGCATAATCTCATAGTCATAGGAACATGTATAAGTCATGAAGAAAGCAATAGCAGTAAAACTAAACGATCATAGTGCTATGCTAACGGATGGGTCTTGTCCATCACATCATTCTCCTAATGATGTGATCCCGTTGATCAAATGACAACTCATGTCTATGGCTAGGAAACATAGCCATCTTTGATCAATGAGCTAGTCTAGTAGAGGCATACTAGGGACATACTGTTTTGTCTATGTATCCACACATGTACTAAGTTTCCGGTTAATACAATTCTAGCATGAATAAAAGACATTTATCATGATATAAGGAAATACAAATAACATCTTTATTATTGCCTCTAGGGCATATTTCCTTCAGGACTCACGCGTGGTCTCCTACTGGATTGATACCTTGGTTATCAAAAACTGAGGGAAATACTTACGCTACTGTGATGCATCACCCTTTCCTCTTTGAGGGAATACAACGCAAGCTCGAGAAGTAGCAAGAAGAATTTCTCGCGCCATTGCCGAGGAGATCTATGCAAAAGTCATATACCAAGTACCTATCACAAACCCTTATCCTTCGCATTACATTATTTGCCTCTCGTTTTCCTCTCCCCCACTTCACCTTTGCTATGTTATTTGCCCTTCTTTTTCCGTGTGTTTTATCGTTTGCCTTGCTATCATTGCTAGCACGCCTATCACTATCAATACTCCCGAGAGTGAAGTTCTTAATTTTAAACAAAGGGAGGAAGAAAATCTAAAAGATGCTTGGTATAAAATTTGAAATGCTCAAAATAGATCTACTAGGAAGCTTTCCACTTCCGTGCTTCTTCGCAATTTTTATGTTGGCATCACTCCTTGGAATAGATATATTCTTGATACCAATACCGGAGGGAATTTCTTGGGTAGCCATACTTTTGATTCTTATAATGCTATGACGGAATTGTTTGGCCAACCACCTCTCCTGGTTAATGGAACTGTCTTAACTTTAGAACATGTTATGCAAAGGCTTGAAATTATTGAAAGTTGCCACTGTAGAGTTGGTTGAGAGTTTGGATAAAAAGATCCACAACCAAATTACCCAATATGGATCTAGGGTTGGAGTCATTCTGAAAAAATTTAAAGAAAAAGAACACATAGTTAAAGAGAGAATAGATCAAGATTCCACTAGAATTGATAAAATTGAGGATATTATTACTAGTGTAGGGTCTACTTTTTCTGCTGTGAGAAATACTTCGAACCCCTCTACCACTAAAATGGCCAAGTTTATGTATGTTCCTAAAAATAAGGGTGAATCTTCTTGTAAGGAGACTGTGGATCTTAAATCGATAAGTGTTCACCCCAACTTTATTTTTATCATAAGGGAACCTTCTGCTACAAACGAATTCCTTAATTTCTTGCCTAGAAGTTTGATAATTAATAGGAAGGAAGAAACTCCTAAGAATTACAAGTGTTTAATTGAAGAATTTCCTACCAAAGATGGCAATATGTAGATCTATTCTTGTATTGTGACTAGCTAGGGGCGTTAAACGATAGCGCTTGTTGGGATGCAACCCAATTTTATTTTCTTTGTTTTTGCTTATGTTGAGGAATAAATATTGCATCTAGCTTCTGTTTAGATGTGATTTTGTGTTTTAATTAGTGTTTGTGCCAAGTAGAACCTTTGGGAAGACTTTTGTGAAGTTTATGCGATCATGCTTTAAAAAACATAGAAACTTTAGCGCTCACGAGATTAGCTACCATGTTTTACTGAAGAGTGATTTTTAGTTTATTCTTTTTGCATATGATTCATAGAAAACTTCCTCACATCCACCAATTTATTTCAATTTTTTAGTTAAATAAGTATTCGAAAGTTACAGATTGCTACAGACTCTTCTGTTTTTGACAGATTCAGTTTTTCGTGTGTTGTTTGCTTATTTTGATGAATCAATGATCAGTATCGGGGGGTATGAATGTTGGGGAACGTAGTATTTCAAAATTTTCTTATGATCACGCAAGATCTATCTACTAGATGCATAGCAGCAAGAGGGGAGAGTGTGTCTACGTACCCTCGTAGACCGAAAGCGGAAGCATCTAGTGACGCGGTTGATGTAGTCGAACGTCTTCGCGATCCAACCGATCAAGCACCGAACATACGGCACCTCCGCGTTCAGCACACATTCAGCTTGATGACGTCCCACGAGCTCTTGATCCAGTTGAGCTTCACAGGAGAGTTTCGTCAGCACGACGGCGTGGTGATGGAGATGATGAAGCTACCGGCGCAGGGCTTCGCCTAAGCATTGCAACAATATGACCGAGGTGTGTTTCTGTGGAGGGGGGCACCGCACACGGCTAGAACAATGTTTCTTGTGTGTCCTTAGGTGACCCCCTGCCCTCGTATATAAAGGAGCAAGGGGGGGGGCCGGCCGGCCCCTATGGGCGCGCCACGGAGTAGGATTCCTACTCCTAGTAGGAATAGGAACCCCCTTTTCCAATCCCTACTAGGAGTAGGAAAGGAAAAGGGAGAGGAGAAGGAAAGGAGAGGGGAGCCTCCCCCTTTTCCTAGTCCAACTAGGAACCCTAGTGGAGTGCGGCCAGCCCTATGGGCTGCCCCTCTCTTTCCCTCAATGGCCCAGTATGGACCATACTCCCTCGGGGGGTTCCGTAACCCCCTCCGGCACTCCGGTAAAACCCGATAACACTCGGAACACTTCCGGTGTCCAAATATAGTCGTCCAATATATTAATCTTTATGTCTCGGACGTTCCGAGACTCCTCGTCATGTTCGTGATCTCATCCGGGACTCCGAACTACCTTTGGTACATCAACACTCATAAACTCATAATATCGATCGTCATCAAACGTTAAGCGTGCGGATCCTACGGGTTCGAGAACTATGTAGACATGACCGAGACACATCTCCGGTCAATAACCAATAGCGGGACCTGGATGCTCATATTGCCTCCTACATATTCTACGAAGATCTTTATCGGTCAGACCGCATAACAATATATGTTGTTCCCTTTGTCATCGGTATGTTACTTGCGCGAGATTCGATCGTCGGTATCTCAATATCTAGTTCAATATCGTTACCGAAAAGTCTCTTTACTCGTTCCGTAGTACATCATCTCCTGACTAACTCATTAGTCATTTGCTTGCAAGGCTTATTATGACGTGTATTACTGAGAGGGCCCAGAGATACCTCTCCGACACTCAAAGTGACAAATCCTATTATTGATCTATGCCAACACCACAAACACCTCCGGAGACACCTTTAGAGCATCTTTATGATCACCCAGTTACGTTGTGACATTTGATAGCACACAAGGTGTTCCTCCGGTATTTGGGAGTTGCATAATATCATAGTCATAGGAACATGTATAAGTCATGAAGAAAGCAATAGCAGTAAAACTAAACGATCATAGTGCTAAGCTAACGAATGGGTCTTGTCCATCACATCATTCTCCTAATGATGTGAGCTCGTTGATCAAATGACAACTCATGTCTATGGGTAGGAAACATAACCATCTTTGATCAATGAGCTAGTCTAGTAGAGGCATACTAGGGACATACTATTTTCTCTATGTATTCACAATGTACTAAGTTTCTGGTTAATACAATTCTAGCATGAATAAAAGACATTTATCATGATATAAGGAAATACAAATAACATCTTTATTATTGCCTCTAGGGCATATTTCCTTCAGTCTCCCACTTGAGCTAGAGTCAATAATCTAGATTACAAAGTAATGATTCTAACACCCATGGAGTCTTGGTGCTGATCATGTTTTGCCCGTGAAAGAGGCTTATTCAACGAGTCTACGACATTCAGATCCGTATGTATCTTGCAAATTTCTATGTCTCCCTCCTTGACTTGATCGCGGGTGGAATTGAAGCGTCTTTTGATGTGCTTTGTACTCTTGTGAAACCTGGATTCCTTCGCCAAGGCTATTGCTCCAGTGTTGTGACAAAAGATTTTCATTGGACCCGATGCACTAGGTATTACACCTAGATCGGATATGAACTCCTTCATCCAAACTCCTTCAGTTGCTGCTTCCGAAGCAGCTATGTATTCCACTTCACATGTAGATCCCGCCACGATGCTCTGCTTGGAACTGACCAGCTCAGAGCTCCACCGTTCAATAAAAATACATATCTGGTTTGTGACTTAGAGTCATCCGGATCAGTGTCAAAGCTTGAATTGACGTAACCGTTTACGACGAGCTCTTTGTCACCTCCATAAACGAGAAACATATCCTTTGTCCTTTTCAGGTACTTCAGGATGTTCTTGACCGTTGTCCAGTGATCCACTCCTGGATTACTTTGGTACCTCCCTGCTAAACTTATAGCAAGGCACACATCAGGTCTGGTACACAGCATTGCATACATGATAAATCCTATGGCTGAGGCATAGGGAATGACTTTCATTTTCTCTCTATCTTCTAAAGTGGTCGGGCATTGAGTCTTACTCAACTTCACACCTTGTAACACAGGCAAGAACCCTTTCTTTGACTGATCCATTTTGAACTTCTTCAAAACTTTATCAAGTTATGTGCTTTGTGAAAGTCCAATTAAGCGTCTTGATCTATCTCTATAGATCTTGATGCCCAATATGTAAGCAGCTTCATCGAGGTCTTTCATTGAAAAATTCTTATTCAAGTATCCTTTTATGTCATCCAAAAAATTTATATCATTTCCAATCAATAATATGTCATCCACATATAATATCAGAAATGCTACAGAGCTCCCACTCACTTTCTTGTAAATACAGGCTTCTCCAAAAGTCTGTATAAAACCATATGCTTTGATCACCTCATCAAAGCGTATATTCCAACTCCGAGATGCTTGCACGAGTCCATAGATGGATCGTTGGAGCTTGCACACTTTGTTAGCACCTTTAGGAGCGAAAAAACCTTCTGGTTGCGTCATATACAACTCCTCTTTGAGATATCCATTCAGGAATGTAGTTTTGACATCCATTTTCCGTATTTCATAATCATAAAATGTGGCAATTGCTAACATGATTCGGACAGACTTAAGCATCGCTACGGGTGAGAAAGTCTCATCGTAGTCAACTCCTTGAACTTGTTGAAAACCTTTCGCAACAAGTCGAGCTTTGTAAACAGTAACATTACCGTCAGCGTCGGTCTTCCTCTTGAAGATCCATTTATTTTCGATGGCTTGCCGATCATCGGGCAAGTCAACCAAAGTCCACACTTTGTTCTCGTACATGGATCCCATCTCAGATTTCATGGCCTCTAGCCATTTTGCGGAATCTGGGCTCATCATCGCTTCCTCATAGTTTGTAGGTTCATCATGGTCTAGTAACATGACTTCCAGAACTGGGTTGCCGTACCACTCTGGTACGGAACGTACTCTGGTTGATCTACGAAGTTCAGCAGTAACTTGATCCGAAGTTTCATGATCATCATCATTAGCTTCCTCACTAATTGGTGTAGGAATCACTGGAACTAGTTTCTGTGATGTACTACTTTCCAATTCGGGAGAAGGTACAATTACCTCATCAAGTTCTACTTTCCTCCCACTCACTTCTTTCGAGAGAAACTCCATCTGTAGAAAGGATCCATTCTTAGCAACAAATATATTGCCTTCCGATCTGTGATAGAAGGTGTACCCAATAGTTTCCTTTGGCTATCCTACGAAGACACATTTCTCCGACTTGGGTTCGAGCTTACCAGGTTGAACCTTTTTCACATAAGCATCACAGCCCCAAACTTTAAGAAACGACAACTTTGGTTTCTTGCCAAACCATAGTTCATAAGGCGTCGTCTCAACGGATTTAGATGGTCCCTATTTAACATGAATGCAGCTGTCTCTAAAGCATAACCCCAAAACAATAGCGGTAAATCAGTAAGAGACATCATAGATCGCACCATATTTAATAAAGTACGGTTACGACGTTCGGACACACCATTACGATGTGGTGTTCCAGGTGGCGTGAGTTGTGAAACTATTCCACATTGTTTGAAATAAAGGCCAAACTCATAACTCAAATATTCGCCTCCGCGATCAGATCGTAGAAACTTTATTTTCTTGTTACGATGATTCTCTACTTCACTCTGAAATTCTTTGAACTTTTCAAATGTTTCAGATTTGTGTTTCATCAAGTAGATATACCCATATATATCTGCTCAAACCATCTATGAAGGTCGGAAAATAATGATACCCGACGCGAGCCTCAGCACTCATCGGTCCGCATACATTAGTATGTATGATTTCCAATAAGTCAGTTGCTCGCTCCATTGTTACGGAGAACGGAGTTTTTGTCATCTTGCTGATGACCCACAAGTGTAGGGGATCTATAGTAGTCCTTTCGATAAGTAAGAGTGTCGAACCCAGCGAGGAGCGGAAGGAAATGATAGGCAGTATTCAGTAAGGTATTTTCTGCAAGCACTGAAATTATAGGTAATAGATAGTTTTGTGATAAGATAATTGGTAGCAAGTGACGAACGGTAAAAGTAAATAAGGTGCAGCAAGGTGGCCCAATCCTTTTTGTAGCAAAGGACAAGCCTGGACAAACTCTTATATAAAGGAAAGCTCTCCCGAGGACACATGGGAATTATCGTCAAGCTAGTTTTCATCACGATCATCTGATTCGCGTTCGGTACTTTGATAATTTGGTATGTGGGTGGACCGGTGCTTGGGTGCTGCCCTTACTTGGACAAGCCTCCCACTTATTATTAACCTCTAATGCAAGCAGCTGCAACTACAAAAGAAGTATTAAGGTAAACCTAACCATAGCCTGAAACATATGGATCCAAATCAGCCCCTTACGAAGCAACGCATAAACTAGGGTTTAAGCTTCTGTCACTCTAGCAACCCATCATCTACTTATTACTCCCCAATGCCTTCCTCTAGGCCCAAATAATGGTGAAGTGTCATGTAGTCGACGTTCACATGACACCACTAGAGGAGAGACAACATACATCTCATTAAAATATCGAACGAAGACCAAATTCACATGACTACTAATAGCAAGACTTCTCCCATGTCCTCAGGAACCAAAGTAACTACTCACAAGACATAATATTGTTCATGATCATAGGGGTATTAATATGCATAATGGATCTGAACATATGATCTTCCACCAAATAAACCAACTAGCATCAACTACAAGGAGTAATCAACACTACTAGCAACCCACAGGTACCAATCTGAGGTTTGAGTACAAATATTGGATACAAGAGATGAACTAGGGTTTGAGAGGAGATGGTGCTGGTGAAGATGTTGATGGAGATAGCCCTCCCCAAGATGGGAGAGTTGTTGGTGATGACGGCGGTGATGATTTCCCCCTCCCGGAGGGAAGTATCCCCGGCAGAACAGCTCTGCCGGAGCCCTAGATTGGTTTTCGCCTCGGTTCCGCCTCGAGATGGCGGCGTCTAGTCCCGGAAGCCTCCTTATGATTTTTTCCAGGTCAAACCACTTCATATAGGAGAAGATGGGCACTGGGGGCCTGTCGGCTGGCCCATGAGGCAGGGGGCGCGCCCTGGGAAGGGGGGCGCGCCCCCCACCCTCGAGGCCAGCAGGTGGCCCCTCTCGTGGGTTTCCTTCGCCAGATATTTTTTAAATTTTCCGAAACGATGTTCTGTGGAGTTTCAGGGCTTTTGGAGTTGTGCAGAATAGGTTTCCAAAGTTTGCTCCTTTTCCAGCCCAGAGTTCCAGCTGCTGGCATTCTCCCTCTTCTTATAAACCTTGCAAAATAAGAGAGAAAAGGCATAAGTATTGGGACAAAACATGTATGAATAGCCCATAATGCAATAAATATCAACTTATAAGCATGATGCAAAATGGATGTATCACTTGCCCATGAGGCATGGTTCACAAGCACCAAGTGAGTCATAATCAAGTGACTCCAAAAGTCCATCACTATGGAGTTTCTTCATGCACTTTACACCAATATGACCTAAATGGCAGTGCCACAAATAAATTGCACTATCATTATTAACCTTGCATCTTTTGGCTTCAATATTATGAATATGTGTATCACTACGATCGAGATCCATCAAGAATAGACCACTCTTCAAGGGTGCATGAACATAAAAGATATTACTCATATAAATGGAACAACCATTATTCTCAGATTTAAATGAATACCCGTCTCGTAATAATCAAGATCCAGATATAATGTACATGCTTAACGCTGGCACCAAATAACAATTATTTAGGTCTAAAACTAATCCCGAAGGTAGATGTAGAGGTAGTGTGCCGACGGCGATCACATCGACTTTAGAACCATTTCCCACGTGCATCGTCACCTTGTCCTTAGCCAATCTTCGTTTAATCCGTAGCCCCTGTTTCGAGTTACAAATATTAGCAACCGAACCGGTATCAAATACCCAGATGCTACTACGAGCATTAGTAAGGTACACATCAATAACATTTATATCACATATACCTTTGTTCACCTTGTCATCCTTCTTATCCGCCAAATACTTGGGGCAGTTCCGCTTCCAGTGTCCAGTCCCTTTGTAGTAGAAGCACTCAGTTCCAGACTTGGATCCAGACTTGGGTTTCTTCGTGGGAGTAGCAACTGTCTTGCTATTCCTTTTGAAGTTCCCCTTCTTTCCCTTGCCCTTTTTCTTGAAACTAGTGGTCTTGTTAACCATCAACACTTGATGCTCCTTTTTGATTTCTACCTCCGTGGCTTTGAGCATAGCGAAGAGCTCGGGAATTGTCTTCTGCATCCCTTGCATGTTATAGTTCATCACGAAGCCTTTATAGCTTTGTGGTAATGATTGAAGAACTCTATCAATAACACTATCTTCGACAACTTTGCATCCAAGTTGACTCAGATTGTAGTACCCAGACATTCTGAGCAAGTGTTCACTGATAGAACTATTCTCCTCCATCTTGCAGCTGTAGAACTTATTGGAAATCTCATATTTCTCAATCTGGACATTTGCTTGAAATATTAACTTCAACTCCTGGAACATCTCATATGCTCCATGACGTTCAAAACATCGTTGAAGTCACGGTTATAAGCCGAAAAGCATGGCACACTGAACTATCGTGTAGTCATCAGACCACGTTTGCCAGACGTTCAAAGCATCTACATTAGCGGGAGGGGGCTTGTCACCTAGCGGTGCTTCAAGGACACAATTCTTCTGTGCAGCAATGAGGATAATCCTCAAGTTACGGACCTAGTCCGTGTAGTTGCTACCATCATCTTTCAACTTAGCTTTCTCTAGGAATGCATTAAAATTCAAGGGAACGGTAGCACAGGTCATTAATCTACAACAGCATAGATACGCAAAAACTATCAGGACTAAGTTCATGATAAATTAAAGTTCAATTAATCATATTACTAAAGAACTCCCACTTAGATAGACATCCCTCTAGTCATCTAAATGATCACGTGATCCAAATCAACTAAACCATGTCCGATCATCACGTGAGATGGAGTAGTTTCCAATGGTGAACATCTTCTGTTGATCATATCTACTATATGATTCACGCTCGACCTTTCGGTCTCCAGTGTTCCGAGGCCATGTCTGTACATGCTAGGCTCGTCAAGTTTAACCCGAGTATTCTGCGTGTGCAAAACTGGCTTGCACCCGTTGTACGTGAACGTAGAGCTTATCACACCCGATCATCACGTGGTGTCTCGGCACGACGAACTTTCGCAACGGTGCATACTCAGGGAGAACACTTGTACCTTGAAATTTTGTAAGGGGTCATCTTATAATGCTACCGTCGTACTAAGCACAATAAGAAGCATAATAAGATGAACATCACATGCAGTCAAAATATGTGGCATGATATGGCCATCATCATCTTGTGCTTTTGATCTCCATCTCCAAGGCACCGTCATGATCACCATCGTCACCGGTGCGACACCTTGATCTCCATTGTAGCATCGTTGTTGTCTCGGCAACTATTGCTTCCACGACTATCGCTACCGCTTAGTGATAAAGTAAAGCAATTACATGGCGATTGTATTTCATACAATAAAGCGACAACCATATGGCTCCTGACAGTTGCTGATAACTTTACAAAACATGATCATCTCATACAATAACGTATAACTCGTCATGTCTTGACCATATCACATCACAACATGCCCTTCAAAAGCAAGTTAGACGTCCTCTACATTTGTTGTTGCAAGTTTTACGTGGCTGCTATGGGCTTAGCAAGAACCGTTCTTACCTACGCATACAAAAACCACAACGATTTTTCGTCAAGTATGTGTTGTTTTAACCTTCACAAGGACCGGGCATAGTCACACTCGATTCAGCTAAAGTGAGAGAGATAGACACCTGCCAGTCACCTCTAAGCAACGAGTGCTCGTAACGGTGAAACCAGTCTCACATAAGCATACGCGTAATGTCGGTCCGGGCCGCTTCATCTCACAATACCGCTGAATCAAAGTATGACATGCTGGTAAGCAGTATGACTATTATCGCCCACAACTCATTGTGTTCTACTCGTGCATATCATCTACGCATAGACCTGGCTCATGATGCCACTGTTGGGGAATGTAGTATTTCAAAATTTTTCTACGATCACGCAAGATCTATCTACTAGATGCATAGCAACAAGAGCGGAGAGTGTGTCTACATACCCTCGTAGACCGAAAGCGGAAGCGTCTAGTGACACGGTTGATGTAGTCGAACGTCTTCGCGATCCAACTGATCAAGCACTGAACGTACGACACCTCCGCGTTCAGCACACGTTCAGCTCGATGACGTCCCACGAGCTATTGATCCAGTTGAGCTTCGCGGGAGAGTTTCGTCAGCACGACGGCATGGTGACGGAGATGATGAAGCTACCGGCGCAAGGCTTCGCCTAAGCACTGCAACGGTATGACCGAGGTGTGTTTCTGTGGAGGGGGGCACCGCACACGGCTAGAACAATGTTCCGTGTGTGTCCTTAGGTGCCCCCTGCCCCCGTATATAGAGGAGCAAGGGGGAGGGCCGGCCGACCCCTATGGGCACGCCAGGGAGTAGGATTCCTACTCCTAGTAGGAATAGGAACCCCCTTTTCCTATTCCTACTAGGAGTAGGAAAGGAAAGGGGAGAGAAGGAAAGGAGAGGGGGCGCCTCCCCCCTTATCCTAGTCCAACTAGGAACCCTAGGGTGCTGCCGGCCCTATGGGCTGCCCCTCTCTTTCCCTCAATGGCCCTCTATGGCCCATACTCCCTCGGGGGGGTTCCGGTTACCCCCTCCAGCACTCCAATTTTACCCGATAACACCCGGAAGACTTCCCGTGTCCGAATATAGTCCTCCAATATATTAATATTTATGTCTCGGACATTCCGAGACTCCTCGTCATGTCTGTGATCTTATCCGGGACTCTAAACTACCTTCGGTACATCAAAAATCATAAACTCATAATACTGATCATCATCGAACGTTAAGCGTGCGGACCCTACGGGTTTGAGAACTATGTAGACATGACCGAGACACATCTTCGGTCAATAACCAATAACGGAACCTGGATGCTCATATTGGCTCTTACATATTCTACGAAGATCTTTATCGGTCAAACCGCATAACAACATACGTTGTTCCCTTTGTCATCGGTATGTTACTTGCCCGAGATTCGATCGTCGGTATCTCAATACCTAGTTCAATCTCCTTACCGACAAGTCTCTTTACTCGTTCCGTAATACATCATCTCATGACTAACTCATTAGTCATTTGCTTGCAAGGCTTATTATGACGTGTATTACCGAGAGGGCCCAGAGATACCTCTCCGACACTCGGAGTGACAAATCCTATTCCTTATCTATGCCATCACCACGAACACCTTCGAAGACACCTGTAGAGCATCGTTATGATCACCCAGTTATGTTGTGACGTTTGGTAGCACACAAGGTGTTCCTCCGGTATTCGGGAGTTGCATAATCTCATAGTCATAGGAACATGTATAAGTCGTGAAGAAAGCAATAGCAGTAAAACTAAACGATCATAGTGCTAAGCTAATGGATGGGTCTTGTCCATCACATCATTCTTCTAATGATGTGATCTCGTTGATGAAATGACAACTCATATCTATGGCTAGGAAACATAACCATCTTTTATCAATGAGCTAGTCTAGTAGAGGCATACTAGGGGCATACTGTTTTTTCTATGTATTCACACGTGTACTAAGTTTCCGGTTAATACAATTCTAGCATGAATAAAAGACATTTACCATGATATAAGTAAATACAAATAACATCTTTATTATTGCCTCTAGGGCATATTTCCTTCAATGAATCATAGAGAAGTTGGAATACGGTAGGTTTAACACCAATATAAACAAAGAATGAGTTCATTATTGTACCCTTGAGTGGTGGTTTGTTTTCTTATACTAACGGAACTCATGAGATTTTTGGCTAAGTTTTCGTTTTCAAGTTTTGGGTAAGGATTTGATGGACTATGGAACAAAGAGTGGCAAGAGCCTAAGCTTGGGGATGCCCAAGGCACCCCAAGGTAAAATTCAAGGGCAACCAAAAGCCTAAGCTTGGGGATGCCCCGGGAAGGCATCCCCTCTTTCGTCTTCGTCTATCGGTAACTTTACTTGAGACTATATTTTTATTCACCACATGATATGTGTTTTGCTTGGAGCGTCATGTATGATCTGAGTCTTTGCTTTTTAGTCTACCACAATCATCCTTGCTGGACACACCTTTTGAGAGAGATACACATGATTTGGAATTTATTAGAATACTCTATGTGCTTCACTTATATCTTTTGAGCTAGATAGTTTTGCTCTAGTGCTTCACTTATATCTTTTAGAGCACGATGGTGGTTTTATTTTCTAGAAATTATTGATCTCTCATGCTTCACTTATATCTTTTTGAGAGTCTCTTAGAATAGCATCGTAATGTGCTTTGGTTATAAAACTAGTCCTAATATGATAGGCATCCAAGATGGGAATAGTAAAAACTTTCATAAAAGTGCATTGAATATTATGAGAAGTTTGATGCTTGATGATTGTTTTGAGATATGAGGATGGTGATATTAGAGTCATGCTAGTAGAGTAATTATGAATTTGAGAAACACTTGTGTTAAAGTTTGTGATTCCCGTAGCATGCACGTATGGTGAACCATTATGTGATGAAGTTGGAGCATGATTTATTTATTGAGTGTCATCCTTTGTGTGGAGGTTGGGATCGCGCGATGGTTAACTCCTACCAACCCTTCCCCTAGGAGCATGCGTTGAATACTTTGTTTTGATGACTTGTAGATTTTTCCAATAAGTATATGAGTTCTTTATGACTAATGTTGAGTCCATGGATTATACTCACTCTCACCCTTCCACCATTGCTAGCCTCTCTTGTACCGCGCAACTTTCGCGGGTACCATACACCCACCATATACCTTCCTCAAAACAGCCACCATACCTACCTATCATGGCATTTCCATAGCCATTCCGAGATATATTGCCATGAAACTTTCCACCATTCCGTTCATATGACACGCTTCATCATTGTCATTCACATAGAGTCATATTTTGTTCTAGCTTCGAGTTGTAAGTAAATATAAGTATGATGATCTTCATTACTAGAGCATTGTCCTAGTGAGGAAAGGATGATGGAGATTATGATTCCCCCACAAGTCGGGATGAGACTCCAGACGTAAGAAAAGAAAGAAAAAAAGAGAGGCCATAAAAAAGAGAAAAAGGGAGAAAAGGCCCAAAGGAAAAAAAAAGAAAAAATGAGAGAAAAAGAGAGAAGGGGCAATGTTATTATCCTTTTTCCACACTTGTGCTTCAAAGTAGCACCATGATCTTCATGATAGGGAGTCTCTTGTTTTGTCACTTTCATATACTAGTGGGAATTTTCATTATAGAACTTGGCTTGTATATTCCAGTGATGGGCTTCCTTAAATGCCCTAGGTCTTCGTGAGCAAGCAAGTTGGATGCACACCCACTTAGTTTTTTTTGTTGAGCTTTCATACACTTATAGCTCTAGTGCATCCGTTGCATGGCAATCCCTACTCACTCACATTGATATCTATTGATGGGCATCTCCATAGCCCATTGATACGCCTAGTTGATGTGAGACTATCTTCCTCTTTTGTCTTCTCCACAACCACCACTCTATTCCACATAGTGCTATATCCATGGCTCACGCTCATGTATTGCGTGAAAGTTGAAAGGTTCGAAAAAATTGAAGTGTGAAACAATTGCTTGGCTAAACCGGAGTTGTGCATGACTTAAATATTTTGTGTGATGAAGATAGAGCATAGCCAGACTATATGACTTTGTAGGGATAACTTTCTTTGGCCATGTTATTTTGAGAAGACATGATTGCTTTGTTAGTATGCTTACAGTATTACTATTCTTATGTCAATATAGACTTTTATCTTGAATCTTTCGGATCTGAACATTCATGTCACAATAAATAAAACTACATTGAGAATTATGTTGGTTAGCATTCCACATCAAAAATTCTGTTTTTATCATTTACCTACTCGAGGACGAGCAGGAATTAAGCTTGGGGATGCTTTATACGTCTCCAACGTATCTATAATTTTTTATTGTTCCATGCTATTATATATTCTGTTTGGGATGTTTAATGGGCTTTATTATACGCTTTTATATTATTTTTGGGACTAACCTACTAACCCAAGGCCCACTGCAAATTGCTATTTTTTGTCTATTTTAGTGTTTCGCAGAAAAAGAATATCAAACGGAGTCCGAACGGAATGAAACCTTCGGGAGAGTTATTTTTGGAACGACGTCAACACATGAGACTTGGAGTACACGCCAGGAAACGAGAGAGACGGTCACGAGGGCAGGGGGTGCGCCCAGGGGGGTAGGCGTGATACGTCTCCAGCGTATCTATAATTTTTTATTGTTCCATGCTATTATTTATGAAGTCTTGGATGTTTAATGGGCTTTATCATTCACTTTTATATCATTTTTGGGACTAACCTACTAACCTAACGGCCTAGTCCAGATTGCTGTTTTTTTGCCTATTTCAGGGTTTTGCAGAAAAAGAATATCAAACGGAGTCCAAACGGAATGAAACCTTCGCGAGAGATATTTTTGGGGAAATCACGCGAGAGAAACTTGAGAACCACGTCAGGGGAGCCTCGAGTGGCCCTCGAGGGTGGGGGGCATGCCCCCTGCCTCGAGGCCCACTCGATCGTCCCCCGGTGCCCTCCTTCTTCCTATATAAGTCCACGTACCCCAGAAACTCTGAGGACAGAGAGAAAACCCTAATTCCACCGCCGTAGCTTCTGTTCCCGCGGAGATCCCATCTTGGAGCTTGTTCCGGAGCTCCACCGGAGGGGGATGCATCACGGAGGCCTTCATCATCACCATCATCACCCTCGCCATGAGTTGTGGGTAGTTTACTACAGACCTTCGCGTCCATAGCTAGTATCTAGATGGCTTCTTCTCTCTCTCTGGATCTCAATACAAAGTTCTCCTCGGTCTTCGAGGAGATCTATTCGATGTAATCTCTTTTTGCGGTGTGTTTGTTGAGATCTGATGAATTGTGAGTTTATGATCAAGGTTATCTATGAAAGATATTTGGTTCTTCTCTGAACTTTTTATGTGTGCTCATAATATCATTGCAAGTCTCTTCGAATTATTGGTTTGGTTTTGCCTTGTCAGGCCCAAGATGCGATTCTATCCCGATCACGTGACACTTACGTGATTGGGGCACAACCACATTTCGGGCGCTTAGCAAGATGGATATCATTACATCGTACCATTACATACATACATGGGGGATACAACAATACATACAAGTCATATGAATACAACAACATCAATACAAGGCATCCGACTACGGATGCAAACATGAAAAGCACAACGACATCCATCTGCTATCCCACGCTGCCGACCCGGAACCAAACCCAAGACTAAAGAAGAAAGAACTCCAATAAAAGGACACATCACTCTCACATTAAGTCATCGGATACTTGCACCTGCAACTGTTGTTGTAGTATCTGTGAGCCACGAGGACTCAGCAATCCCATAACTATGGGTAACAAGACTAGCAAAGCTTAATGGGTAGGAAGAGGTAAAGTGGTTAGGTTGCAGCAGCGACTAAGCAAAAGTATGGTGGCTAACTTACGAGTACAAGAATAAGATGAGCATCTACGCAAGCGGTCGCAAACTAGTAATGATCGCTAAAGGTCCTGAACTACCTACGAGTCAAACATAACCCCACCGTGTTCTCTTCTCAAAGTGAAAAGAGACAGTCACGGTTACTCACACAGTTGTGTGTTTTACTTCGGATCCTCTGACAAGTTTTCTACAACTGGACATTAACAAATTCCAATCTGCCACATAACCGCGGGCACGGCTTTCGAAAGATCATAACCCTGTAGGGGTGTCCCAACTTAGCCCATCACAAGCTCTCACGATCAGCAGAAGTAATAATAATATTACCCCTTATCTTAGGGAAGGCCCGATCAGACTCGGAATTCCCGGTGCACAAGACATTTCGACAATGGTAAAACAAGTCCGGCAAGACCTCCTGGTGTGTCGACACCCTGATAGTAGCCGCGCGTATCTCGTCTCAGGCCATGACCGGATGGGCGATGCTACAGGTAAAACCAGCCCTCGAGTTTCCCCGAGGTGGCCCCGCAGGCTCCCCGTTTGGGACCAACACCATCAGCACTGGCCCCCTGCTATGTAGAAAGAATCCTCGGGTAGCGCTAACTCCCTATGCAATTAATTAATTAATTAAGTTGTTATTATGAGCAAATTAAAACCAATGTTGGGCCTTGCTGGAGGAGTTTTATTCAAAGTCGAACTGTCAAGGGGTCCCCATATACCCAACCGTGTAAGGAACGCAAAATCAAGGAACATAACGTCGGTTTATTGGCTCCTAAGGCGGCATGAGTGGAACAAAACACCGAGCAAAAGGCCAAGCTTTCCACCCATTGCCAAGTATATAGGTGTGTTAATAATAATAATATATATTGTGATATTCCAACAACAAGTTCCAACATGGAACGATCTTCATCTTCACCTGCAACTAACAACGCTATAAGAGGGGCTGAGCAAGCGGGTAACATAGCCAAACAACATTTTTGCTGGGAAGGTGTCAAAGGTTAGAGGTTTCATGGCAACAAGGAGAGGCTGACATAAATGATGGGTAGCGCGACATGTAACGATAGCATCTGGACAACTAAGCATAGGAATGATAGTAAAGGTATCCAAGGTGATGGTCATCTTGCCTGAGATCCCGCAAGGAAGAAGAACGGATCCATGAAGAAGATGAAGAAGAAGCATTGAAGACGAACCACGCGTATTCGAACGAATCCTCACAATCGCAACAGAAAAGAACTAGCGAGAAGAAAGCACACAACAAAGTAAACACCCAACACAAGAACATGACAAGATGCTCAACCAAGTATGATGCAAGACAAGTCTATATGATGAAATTCATGGCAAGGTATGAAGCACACAAGAACAACACCAAACAACAAGTTTAAATGAGGCCGGAAACTACATATAACAAATCTGGTAAGTCCTCATATGCATATTTCAGAATTGGTCCAGATCTGAACAAACCTTAAGTTAAAGTTGTTAAATAGCAAGTTAACATGCACCATGATGATCTACACGAAATTCTAGTCAAGTTTCATATAAAGTTTGTTTAATTCGGAGCTACGGCCTAGAAGATATGAGCAAAATAAGTCAAACAAGTCAACGGTGCAAGATGCACCCAAAACATCAAGCAAACACACTCCAAACATAAAAACAACATGATATTATGATTCTACATGAAAAATCACACAAGTTTCATATAGGGCACACTCAAAACGGAGCAACGGGCTAGAAGTTAAGAGCTAAACAAGTTACAATGCAAAACTGAAGTTAACAGCCACATAGCAACTTTGGAGCAAGGTAAATATGAGCTACAGCACCCAAACATGATAACACGAAGCATGGATGTGAAGTAGACATGTTACTTAACAAGCATGAACTTAGAACACACCCAAAAGCTTGCTGGAACATAATTAACCAAGCATGGCAAGTTGCAATAAATTTATCCAGGCTTAGTAAAAATATGGGAAGGCAAAAACATCATCACGATGCTGCCTTCGGAGGCACAAAACAACAAACATATCAAATCTACTAAGCATATAAAGATCATGGACATGTAATAGACATCTCATACATCAAACAACTCCATTGGAGCAACTCCATAGGAGGCATGGATCAATAACAACAAGCTTCACCAAATTGAACATGCTGATAAAAAGCTGACAGGTAAAATTTATAGCAACTTGAGAACAAGAAATAAATAAGCTACGGCAGGTCATATATGCAAACAAGGGTATGAATGGATAGAGCATAACATGTACAACAAGACATGATCATTGGCCACTCCAAAACAAGCATGGATTTGAGTGGGGCATCAAGCAAACATGGCATCAGGTTTAACAGATTCCAGACTTAGCATTTTTTCACTAAGTATAAAACAGCAACAACAACATAGCATGTTTACAAGCTTGTTTAAGTCACCTCAAGTCATATCATGGAAAGTGAAATGTACCACAGCAAGGACCATATGATTGTGCTTCTAAAACATATTGACATGTGGCATGAGGACAAACACATCAATAGCAATGAGCAAGGCAAAACAGCATCTCATAACAAGTTTCAGCACTTAACGGCCAAATGCACTTTTGCAACAGAGATTAACATGGCAATATGGCACCTAACATGAATGCTACAGCAATCAACATGTAGAGCACTTCACAATGAACATTTTGACATATCATATGCTCCATTTGGGTAAACATGCACAAAGTTACAAGCATCACAAGTATGCAACAAAATTATAGTTAACAGCAGTTTTAAACATATAGCACTCTTGCAACAGGGATTAGGGCATCAAGATGAACTCAAACAAGCATGCCACAATGGAACAAAATGAAGAGCATATCACCACGATCATTTTGATATATCATACACTCAATTTGGACATACACACAACAAGTTACAACATCACAAAGTATGCAACATTTTAAGGCAGAAAAGGACTTAGTGGCATAACTACCTCCTTGGGGTGGACATGTCCGTGTCAGATCGGACATGTCCGTCGGCGGCTGGACGCGGGTCCCACCGGTCAGTGACACGGGGAGGAGGAGGAGACGGACACGCCAGTGTCCCGGCGGACACGTCTGTCCCGTCCACGGTGGTTGTTGGAGCCGGCAGGGAGGTCGAGGCCATGGCGCGGTGGCGGGGCTGAGGGCGTCGGTAGAGCGACGGGCGACGGCGGGAGGGTAGGCGCGACGGCGAGGGGGCGAAGCCGGCAGCGGTGTGGCGCTCACGGCGGCGGGGCGACGACGGGAGGGTGGATCCGGCGGCGGCCGGTGGCAGCGAAGAGCGCCGGCGGGGCCCGACGAGGAGGCCGGTGGGGAGGACCTACGCCGGCGGCGAGGGTGACGGGGGAGGAGCGATCGGCGGCGGAGGTTGGTGAGGCCGGCGACGGAGGCCTCGATCCTGATCTGGATCGAGCGCTGCGGGGAGGCCGGAGGCTCGGGCGCCTGCGAGGCAGACGGGCCCGGTCGCGGCTCGGGCGGGCCTGGCCCGGGCCAAGTGAAAGTGCAATCTTGCCTTTAATTATATTTTGATGATTGATGACAACATGCATATATGGGAATAATCATGTTAATCAAGTATATCTCAGGATTATGTTTCAATGCGTGTGTGGATCATGAATACAGACAAATCTACATCACTCAAGAACGGATATACAAGATAATAGCTTCTAGCTTGATTTTCAGTTTGGTTCTGAGTATAGGGATCCCACACTATTAAAAGGGATCGGTGGATATTGTGAAAGGCTTGCTCAAAACATACAAAGTATCCTCCCACATCATCTCTACTCTATCCATATCAATTATAATATTCTATGCACCTAGAGGTATGAGCAACTAAACCTTTGTGTTCAGTTATCACCGAAAGTCCGACACTCTACGGACGTCCGGACCTTCACAGCCTACCGAACGACCGGTACCTTCCGGACGTCCGGTCCCTCAGCGCCTAACGGACGTCCGACACGCTCCGGATGTCCGATATTCCTCAACAGAAGCTAAATAGCGGTTTTCCGGTCTCCTCCGGACGACCGGTCCGTCAGCGCCTAACGGACATCCGGCACACTCCGGATGTCCGGCACTCCTTCACAGAAAGAAAATAGCGGATGTCTGAAACCCTCCGGACGTCCGGTCACCGGACGTCCAACACACTCCGGACGTCCGACAACTGTGCACACAGTATGCTACGTGGCCTCGTCTAGTGAGCCGTCAGGCTCCGGACGTCCGGTCTTTGTCGGACGTCCGGTGCTACCTGTGCCACCGGACTTCCGGTAATGACCGGACGTCCGACACTTGCAGTATGTTTTTCTTCACAACGGTCTGCTCTCTACTATGACTATATATAGTCTTCTTCTTCCACAAGAGAGGGTTGACCATTCACTTTGAGCTTACTCAAGAACACATTCACACTCTCTCTCACCTTGATACACCAAATCTTAGATCCCAAAAGGATTTGAAGGCATTCATGAGAAGTTATCCAATCAAGTGATAGATCCACTCCCTCCTCTTCTTTGCACCAAAGGAATTTGTGACTTGAGCAAGTCTTGAGCTTTTCCCATCGTTCTTGTTACTCTTGGAGGTTGGAGACTCCTAGGCGATAGGAGTTCTTCGGATAGGAATCAAACATTGTGATTACGCCCGGAAAGTTTGTGAGGGTTTGGAGGTCACCTAAAGACCTACCACTAGTGGTTGGGAATCGCCTTCGTGGAATAGCTCAAAGAGAGAATAGGGTGAGCCTTCGTGGCGTTGGTGTGCCTTCGTGGTGACTCCCACCTCTCTAAATGGTGACGTAGCTTCCCTCCAAGGAAGTGAACATCGGCATACATCCTCATCTCTCGAAGTTTCGGTTATTCCTAACCTTAACTTTCTACTTGTGGTTACTTGTCTTTAAGTTCTTACTTATATCTTATTGTGTTACCATACTTACCTACTAGTGTTATTAGCTTAGCTTGATAAGCATCTTACTTGCAATTGTTAGGCTCACTTTCCTATTTCGCACTATCGCCTAAAATTGCTAAGTAATAATTAAAATTTGTAATTGTACCTATTCAACCCCCCCCCTCTAGGTCCATCTCGATCCTTTCAGCGAGCGGGCCGCGGCGGCTAGCACGTGGGAGGTGACGTGGGGAGGCCAAGTGGCGCTCCCCCGTTGGCTGGCGGCGGGAATTGCGGCGGCTGGCCAATGGCAGGCTGCCAAGTGGCAGTTCGGGGCTGGTCGGCGCCGGAATTCGAGGAGAGTAGGTGGGAGGCGGCTGGCTGATGATTGGGGGCGCGGAAAATGAGGAGGAGGGGCTAGAGGTAGGTGGAGGGGCTAGGCTGCCCAAAATGGACAGGGGTGTGTCCATATATAGACATAGGGGCTAGGGTTTGGGGGTTTGAGGCCGTTTCGGAGCCATTTGATCACAATCCAATGGCACGGGAGCGGAGGGGGAAGTAGGCTGGGCCTAGTGGGCTGTGTAGAATAGTTGGCCTGAGATGAGAGGAGAAAGAGAGAGGCCCGCGGGGGTTTTTGGAGACCGAAAACGTCCGATGTTTTAACCGGCGACTAGTGCCGCTATATATATCCGTTGGGCTATCAAACGGACTCTGAATGCGATGAAATTCGACAGGCGGCCTGTCTACACTATAATAAGACCACACATTAAGTTTCAACCCATTCCGAGAACGTTTTATAGCCACTCATAAAATAAATATTCGGAGATGCCCTTGTTGCTTAACCGCCCTAGAGCGAGATGGGACTCCCCTTGTTGTAGATCCGAAAGACCAGGTCTCGACTTCTTCGGGAGTCAAGACCTTCACCTCTGAGGATCTAGAATGGGCTCTTGCTAAGCAAAAGGAGGATCATGATGCTTCTCTTGAGGCCTTGGTCAAAATAAGGTTAGCCGCACTAACCACGGATTCCACGCTACCCCCTAGTCCGGGTGGTGTGGGTTCGAGGCAAACTGCGCCTATCCCTTCTCTTGACCAACAACCTCCTAATAGTGGTCACTCTAGTGTTCCATGGCTATATGCGAAACCTAAAGATGAAAAACCAAATTATAGGCAAGGGGGTGAACCTCCCGTGCTTGACAAAAAGGCTAATTTTTCTATGTGGAGAGTTGTTATGCAGGATCATCTTAGGTACGCAAATGATGAGATGTTGGACATCTTGGAGGATGGCTACAACCCTATTGATCCAAAGAACCTCACTCCAAGAGAAATATATAACAGGCATCTCAACGACACTCCAATCATGTTGTTAAGGAAAGGAATGAGTGAAAAGCAAAGGAGACCTTTCATACACATCACCAGTGCCAAGGACTTGTGGGATAGCATTGTGAGATCCAAAACCGGCACCTCCTCCCTCCGACTTGCACAATATGAGATTGCCAAAGGTCAATTGCAAAACATATGTATGGAGAAAGGTGAAACCCCCAACCCGCTCAATGAGCGTCTGATGACGCTTACCTCTGACATAGAGTCCTGTGACTGTGACAAGACACAAGATGGATTCAACTTGACGAAGCGGTTCCTTGTGGACAATTTGCTACATGCTCTTGCTCCGTATCATCATCAAATGGTGTGGGACATAAAGCAACACCATGGATTCAAGGAAATGACTCCAGATGGCATCATATCCACCTTTCAACTATTTGAAGAATCCAAGGCAAATGCTACAAGACATCTTGCTATGCATGGAAAGTGAGGAAGAAGATGATGAAGAAGGTGATGAAGGTGACTCTGAAGAGGGACCCTCATATTAAGACATTGCTCTCTTTGTGAAGAAGTTCAGCGCGGGAAAATTCAAAGGAATATTTCAAAAGAAGAAGGTCCGAAGTTGCTACAACTGTGACGAGACGAATCACTTATCCAATGAGTGCCCATATGAGAAGAGAGAAGATAAGCCCAGATTTCCCAAGAACTTTGTAAAGAAGAAATTGCCAAACCCTGTGAACTCTAAGCTTAAGAAGAGAGATGGAAGGGCCATGATTGCCCAAGAAGATTCCGATCCCGATGATGTTGGAGGTGTTGCCGGTGTTGCTCAAGATCCTCAAAACACCTTGAGATTAGTCAACAAAAGTGGTGAGGTTGTCACCTACAACTAATGAAAGACTCAAGGGCAACGCACACAAGTGTTTGATGGCCAACGCCATCGTTGAGGACCATGAGCAACAAACCTCTTCAGACAAAGTTAAGGTAACCTCTCGTTCGAATCCTCCTCTTTTCTCTCCGCCTACTCCTAATGATGAATACCTTGATGCGGAGGATAATCATGAGGATAATGATGAGAATGATCCTATGTATGCTAAACTAGAAAAATTTATGTGTTCCCTCAAAGGAAAGAAACTCACTTTGTTTCATATGCTTATGGAGATGGTGAGTAAGCACACCGTCGCCATTAAGGAACTCGAAACCCTCGTCACCGAGGAAAGGGAAAAATACGAAATCCTTGAGCGGAAAGTCCTATATGAGGAAGCAAAAAATGATGAACTATGCATAAAAATTGGTACAAACCTTGATGAACATGCCAAGAAACTTGTTTCCTTGGAAAAGGTTGAAAGCTCTTTCAAGGAGTTGATGAATGACAAGAACAAACTTGTGAGGTCTCATGCTACTCTCTCTAAGGATTGTGAGCTTCTATCTGTGTCTCTTAAGACTAAGGAAGATGAGCTCACTCTTCTTACAAAGAGCTTTGAGACACTCAAACTTACTTATCTTGAAACTCTAGCCAAGGCTTACTCCTCTCCTGTTATAAATGTTGATGCCTGTACTACTAACGCAAGTTGTGATCTAGCATCTATTTGTGAGGAAAATCGATTTCTAAAAGCACAGCTTGAGAAAGGACTTATGACGTGTGCTCAAGGACAAAAGAACCTTAATGAAGTATTGAGCCGTCACAATGAAGTTTTCGCAAAGGAAGGACTTGGGTACGACCCAAGCACAAGCAAGACGAAAATCTCCACTCAAAATTGCACCACTCCTCTCAAGGAGACATTTGTACATGAAGGGCAGAGGAAGAAAGGGAAGAGTCAAGTCAACAAGGTTGTGAGTGGGAAGGCCACTAGGGACCTACCCACTCTCATCAAACCTAAGGGATTCATGCCTCCATCCTATGTGCTTCGTAAAAAAAAGAATGGAGAGGTTTATGCCAAATTTGTTGGTCCTCATAATGCATTTTGTTTCTATGCTATTTGGGTTCCTAAGACCCTTGTGACTAATGTGAGAGGTCCCATTGCAAAATGGGTGCCTCCAACCAAGTCATGAATTGTGTGTAGGTTTCCTTCTCCGGTGGAGTCAAATGGGTGATCGATAGTGGATGCACCAACCATATGATCCGAGACTGCAAATTGCTCTACAATTTCATGGAAGCCATTCAACCATTTATGAGCATCGTGTTTGGTGGAGGAACAAAAGGACAGGTACTCGGATTGGGTAAGGTGGCTATCACAAATGACATGTCACATGCAAATGTCATGCTTGTCCAATCTCTTAAAGTCCAATCTCTTAAATATCATTTACTTTCCATTCGTCAATTGGCTTATGTTGGTTATGATACACTATTTGGACTAACGGATGTGAAAGTCTTTAAGAGAGATACTCTTGAAGTGGCCTTTGTTGGAAAGTTGGATGGCAACCTTTACACGGTTGATTTCTCGAAAGAGAGTACCTTCCATGCAACTTGTCTAATGGCCAAAGCCGACAAGGGATGGCTATGGCATCGCCGGCTAGCCCATGTCGGCATGAGAAATCTTCAAGACCTCTTAAAGGGGAATCACATCCTTGGATTAACTAATATTTCTTTTGAGAAAGATCGTGTGTGTAGTGCATGCATAGCCGGGAAGCAACATCAATCAAAGCACCCACCCAAGAATATTGTATCTATGTCAAGGCCATTGGAGCTCCTTCATGTGGATCTCTTTGGGCCTCCTTAATGGGATAGTCTTGGTGGGAAAAAGTATGGTCTTGTCATTGTTGATGATTACTCAAGATATACATGGGTGTTCTTCCTCAAGTCCAAAGACGAGACGAAGTTCACCTTCATTGATTTTGCCAAAAAAAGCTCAACGCAAGTTTGACAAAGAAATCTTGGCAATAAGAAGTGACAATGGCTCCGTGTTCAAGAACTACACCTTGGAAGAGTTTCTCAGTGACGAGGGGATTGAGCATCAATACTCCGCCCCCTACACTCCTCAACAAAATGGTGTAGCCGAAAGAAAGAACCGTACTCTTATGGAGATGGCAAGGTCTATGTTGGATGAGTACAAGTCACCATATAGCTTTTGGGCCGAGGCCATCAACACTGCATGTCATGCCTCAAACCGTCTTTTCCTCCGCACAATCTTGGAAAAGACCCCATATGATCTCCTAACCGAAAAAAAACCAAATGTCAAGTACTTCTGTGTGTTCGGATGTAGGTGCTTCTTACTCAACAAGAAAGAACGGTTAGGAAAATTTCAATCCAAAACTATTGAGGGTATATTTGTTGGTTATGGATCAAACTCCCATGCCTATAGGGTCTACAACAAATCCAATGGATGTGTTGTAGAAACTTGTGACGTGGTGTTTGATGAATTTAATGGCTCTCATGGAGAGCAAGTTGATCTAAGTGATGTAGGTGATGAAGATTCCTCTTAAGATATCTTGAACATGGGTGTTGGTGATCTTCTTCCAATGGAACAAGAACCTCATGACGATATGGAAGACGACGCACGACTCCCTATATATCCAACCATTACAACACCCACACCACCACAAGATCAAAATCCTCAACCAATGCCCACAACTCAAGTACCAGAGGAAGATCAAGTCCTTCACCATGATCATCGTCAAGAACCAGATCTTCAACAAGAACAAGAGCAAGAAAGTGTAATCATGGATGATGAACCTCAACAAATGCAACATGAAGAAGAAGATCTTCCACCACACATCAATGATCCATATGTTGAGGACGTGGATGATGGACATGAAGTTGAACCTCGTGAAACTGTCACCTCCATCATGCCTCAGGTGGCCGGTCGTGTTGATGTTGACAAAATTCTCACCGGCATATCCGAAGGTAGAGTCACTCGTAAACACTTGACAAACTTTTGTGCTCGCTTCTTGTTTGTGTCTAGTATTGAGCCTGTCAAGGTACAAGACGCATTGATGGACAACGATTGGCTCGTTGCTATGCAAGAAGAGTTGAACAGTTTTGAACGCAACCAAGTATGGTCTCTGGTGGAGAGACCAACTACAGAACACAATGTCATTGGAACAAAATGGATTTTCAAGAACAAGCAAGATGAGAATGGTGTCATCATCCGAAACAAGGCAAGGTTAGTGGCACAAGGGTACTCACAAGTTGAAGGTTTGGACTTTGGTGAGACCTTTGCTCCCATTGCCCGTCTCGAATCCATTTGCATCTTACTTGCTTATGCTGCTTTCAATGGTTTTACATTACATCAAATGGATGTGAAGAGTGATTTCCTTAACGGCCCTCTACAAGAAGAAGTATATGTATCACAACCACCTGGGTTTGTTGATCCCGATCACAAAAACTATGTGTATAAACTTCATAAGGCTTTGTATGGCCTTAAACAAGCACCCCGTGCTTGGTATGATCATCTTAAGAAGTTTTTACTCGATGATAGTTTTGTGAGAGGGGTGATCGATCCCACTCTTTTTACTAAGAGACACAAGGGTGACTTGATATTATGCCAAATATATCTAGATGATATAATCTTTGGTTCTCCTAACATTCATTTGTGCAAGAAGTTTGCGGCTTCAATGACCAAGAATTTTGAAATGTCACTCAATGCGGATTTGAAATTCTTTCTCGGATTTCAAATTCAACAATTTCAAGAAGGAATTTTCTTGTCTCAAGCAAAATACCTCAAGGACATCCTAGCAAAGTTTGGCATGTCTGATGCTAGTCCATGTATGACACCCATGCCAACCAAAATTATCCTCACTGAAGACACAAACGGTATTCCTTTTGACCCTTCTATTTATTGCTCTATGATTGGTTCATTGCTTTACCTTTGTGCATCTAGACCAGACATCATGTTTAGTGTATGCATGTCTGCTAGATTTCAAGCTTCCCCTAGGGAAAGCCATCATAAGGCGGTTAAGCATATTCTCAGATACCTTGTTCACACCCCAAAGTTGGGTCTATGGTACCCCAAGGATGCTAAGTTTGATCTCATTGGGTACACGGATACTGATTGGGCTGGTGACAAAGTGGACCGCAAGTCTACCTCTGGTGCATGCCAATTTCTTGGATGCTCGTTGGTCAGTTGGTCCTCCAAGAAACAAAATTGTATCGCCCTCTCCAGCTGTGAAGCAGAATACATTGCAGCTGCCAGTTGTGGAACTCAATTACTATGGATGAGGCAAACTTTGAAGGATTACGGTATCACCTATCGACATGTGCCTCTTCTATGTGATAATGAAAGTGCCATCAACATTGCTGAGAATCCCAAAGATCATCTTCGCACCAAGCACATTGACATTAGGTATCATTTCTTGAGAGATCATGTGGAAAAGGGTGACATTGATGTTGCCCACATTGGTACAGATATGCAACTTGCAGACATCTTCACGAAGCCATTGGATGAAGCTAGGTTTTGTCGACTTAGGCGTGAACTTGGTATCTTGGAGCTTGACAATATTATGTGAAATCTAGTACCCATTCATGCATAAACTTAATATCTCGTCTTGATGTAGGCATATATTTAGGGGGAGACACTCAACTCATGAGTACTCTCAATCCTATACAATGCATAAAAAGAACAAACACTCTCAAAGCTTACCATGTCATATGGTGCTTTAATATGATGGAGTAGTGACTATGCACCCAAGTCAACATTCTTGAGGTATCATATCACATATGCTCAAACATGGTGGCATCAGCCATCGCTCGTAGAGTAAAAATAGTAACCAAGCAAGTTGTCTCATAGAGTCAGAGATTCAGGTAAGTGTCATCATCTAACTACAAAAATGCCCCCAGCCCAAAATCCTGAGATCCTCCGGTTGTCCGGTACTTTCCGGACATCCAGTGTTCCGAGTGCTTCCGGACGTCCGGTACGCTCCGGACGTCCGTAAAACCCCTTCTGTAAACTTCATGCCGGACGTCCGGTACGATCGGATTTCCGCTAATTGTTAAAGGACCGGACGTCCGGAAACCACCGGACGTCCGGAATATCCCTGGCCCATATATATAAGGCGGGGCGCGTGGGAGGCAGTTTTACCCTAAATCTTCTCCACCCCGCCGTCCCCATCTCCTGGCCACCGCCGCTGGACCCCCATCACCAGGCCGCCGCCGGGGGCCCCTTGCCTGTCCATTGATCGGGCTGCTCCTGGTCCCCTCGCCATTGTCCCCTCGCCATCGTTCCCTCATCGTCGCTCCCTCCCCTCCGTCGCCCCTCTCTACGGCACCTCTCCTTCTTGTTCGTCCACTCCAAGGTAGCCCCTTCTTTTTCTCCTCCTCTCATCCGTCGGGCTTTCCCTCGATCTATGAGAGTAGGGTGTTGATTTTGGGTGTTTCTTCTTCTTCTAGGTCGGGATGCCGAAGGTCAAACACTCCGCACGCAAGGAGGCCACAGGTGGGGCCGCTCGCCCATCTCGCCGTGGAGGCTCCGATGACTCCCAAGAACGCGCTCGCCCTAAGAAGCGCGCCGCCCAGCCTCGCAGCCCCACAAGCGACTCCTCGTCGGAGGAATCCGACTTTGAGGATGAACTCGCAGCTATGGAGAGGGAGGAATTTGGTTCCTCTCACACTGCTGCACCCCAAGCCCGGGACTCGGCGGCCAACATTTAAGCACCCTCCTCCACCAGTTCAGCCTCAAGGTGATGCTCGTCACATCTCCCTTGAGCCTCCTCTCTATCAAGGTCGAAAAGTTAAGCGGTTCAATACCATTCCCATTGCATCCTATCTTGCTCTTCGTCGTGATGTAGACCAATTTACGGTTGCTAGCGACTCCACGGATGATCGTTTTCGCACCAATGTCCAGGCAGATATTTTCACCATTGTCATTTTACCTAAGGGTCTGTCTTTACATTTGTGCATCAATCTTGAGCATATTCGTTCTCATCCGGCGAAGTACCCGGGAGCCATTGAACTCATTGAGACATCTGGTCTTGCTGCTCCTTTTTCCTTTCAGCATGATTTTAACAATGCTACCATCCATCAATTTTATGCCACATGTCACTTTCACCCCAACAACACTGTCACTTGGATGACCTCCGACACAGTGCTTACAGCCTCATACTCCCAATTTGTCGCTGCTTTGGGTTCCTGATAGTGGGTTCAAAATACACAAGGATGATCCCCACCATAAGCCCAAAGGCGTAAATGTTTGCATGGATCTCCTCAAACCCATCACTGAGATGACTAAGGAGGAGAAAGAGAAAGATCTAAACCAAGTGTCAATCTGGCGCTCTCCCTTCTACATCATCTTTCAGTGTGTCATTCGCACCGTCTATCCCTAAGGTGGGATACAAAGGGTCGTGCAATAGCTATTGCATCGACCTCATGCATCGTCTCTACACGGCACCCAAAGGGAAGATAAATGTTCCTCATTTTCTGTGGCATGAGATCCGTCTCGCTTCTTATCAATTCAAGCAGGCCTTTCCTCATGCCCCCTATCTTCAGGCATTTCTTGAGAGTGTGGCACCATTTCCCATTGTCCGCACTCATTTACATGAGCAGTGGGTTATTCCATCCCACATGGCGGATGACTGGGTCAGGCCCTCTTCTTCCTCTACTCATACTCGCCGAGCTGCTGCTTATGTTCCTCCCACTGCTCCTTCCGGATCTTCATCTCTTGGACGCATTGCCCGCTTTCTTGGAAAAGCTCACTCTTCCATGATGAAGGTTATTACCTTTCAGTGTTCCCAGAATCACGATGTAGTCACTCGCATGGTTACTTCCAAGAATGCTCTGAAGGATCGTCTGAGAGACTCGGGAGTATTCGATGTGAGTGATGATGAACGTCTTCCAGATGATCCGCCTTCTGACTTTGGCTTTCCCTCGGGTCCAGAGTGGTCTTAATTCCTTGACGAGGCTGGTGGCAGTGGTACTCACGATGATGATGATGATGCTTTATGATGATCTGACACCTTTTGGGTAGTAGATGCCAAAGGGGGAGTAGGCTCTTCTCTAGGCAATTATCTATTTATGTAATGATGTGAGATTTGTATCGAACCTGTTATGATGTGCTATGAGTTGAACCTTTATCTATTGTGTGATGCACCTATCTATCTATGGAAATATTGTGTTATATCATGGGTATGAGATTGGTTTATGATATCTTGTGTATGAGTTTGTTATGAGATCTTGTGAATGAGATTGTCATGATATCATATTGAGGGGGAGCTCCTCTCTTCTTGTTTATTATTGTTCATGCACCTATTTAGGGGGAGCTCCACAACATCATTTCGATATTTGAGAAGTGCATGCATGTTTTTTTCAATATTTCGATATTTGAAAGTCTTTACTACAGTTTTTGAGAAGTGCATGCATGTTGTCATCAACTACCAAAAAGGGGGAGATTGAAAGTGCAATCTTGCCTTTAATTATATTTTGATGATTGATGACAACATGCATATATGGGACTAATCATGTTTATCAAGTATATCTCAGGATTATGTTTCAATGCGTGTCTGGATTATGAATACAGACAAATCTACATCACTCAAGAATGGATATACAAGATAATAGCTTCTAGCTTGATTTTCAGTTTGGTTCTGAGTATAGGGATCCCGCACTATTAAGAGGGGATCGGTGGATATTGTGAAAGGCTTGCTCAAAACATACAAAGTATCCTCCCACATCATCTCTACTCTATCCATATCAATTATAATATTCTATGCACCTAGAGGTATGAGCAACTAAACCTTTGTGTTCAGTTATCATCGGACGTCCAACACTCTACGGACGTCCGGACCTTCACAGCCTACCGGACGACCGGTACCTTCCGGACGTCCGGTCCCTCAGCGCCTAACGGACGTCCGACACGCTCCGGATGTCCGACAACTGTGCACACAATATGCTACGTGGCCTCATCTGGTGAACCGTCAGGCTCCGGACGTTCGGTCTTTGTCGGACGTCCAGTGCTACCTGTGCCACCGGACGTTCGATAATGACCGGACGTCCGACACTTGCAGTACGTTTTTCTTCACAACGGCCTGCTCTCTACTATGACTATATATAGTCTTCTTCTTCCACAAGAGAGGGTTGACCATTCACTTTGAGCTTACTCAAGAACACATTCACACTCTCTCTCACCTTGATACACCAAATCTTAGATCCCAAAACGATTTGAAGGCATTCGTGAGAAGTTTTCCAATCAAGTGATAGATCCACTCCCTCCTCTTCTTTGCACCAAAGGAATTTGTGACTTGAGCAAGTCTTGAGCTTTTCCCATCGTTCTTGTTACTCTTGGAGGTTGGAGACTCCTAGGCGATAGGAGTTCTTCGGAGAGGAATCAAACATTGTGATTACCCCCCGGAAAGTTTGTGAGGGTTTGGAGGTCACCTAAAGACCTACCACTAGTGGTTGGGAATCGCCTTCGTGGTGATATCTCAAAGAGAGAATAGGGTGAGCCTTCGTGGCATTGGTGTGCCTTCGTGGTAACTCCCACCTCTCTAAATGGTGACGTAGCTTCCCTCCAAGGAAGTGAACATCGGCATACATCCTCGTCTCTCGAAGTTTCGATTATTCATAACCTTAACTTTCTACTTGTGGTTACTTGTCTTTAAGTTCTTACTTATATCTTATTGTGTTACCATACTTACCTACTAGTGTTATTAGCTTAGCTTGATAAGCATCTTACTTGCAATTGTTAGGCTCACTTTCCTATTTCGCACTATTGCCTAAAATTGCTAAATAATAATTAAAATTTGTAATTGTACCTATTCACCCCCCCCCCCTCTAGGTCCATCTCGATCCTTTCACCGAGCGGGCCGCGGGGGCTGGCGCGTGGGAGGCGACGTGGGGAGGCCAAGTGGCGCTCCCCCGTTGGCTGGCGGCGGGAATTGCGGCGGCTAGCCAATGGCAGGCTGCCAAGTGGCAGTTCGGGGCTGGTCGGCGCCGGAATTCGAGGAGAGGAGGTGGGAGGCGGCTGGCTGATGATTGGGGGCGTGGAAAATGAGGAGGAGGGGGCTAGAGGTAGGTGGAGGGGCTAGGCTGCCCAAAATGGACAGGGTTGTGTCCATATATAGACATAGGGGCTATGGTTTGGGGATTTGAGGCCGTTTCGGATCCATCGGATCACGATCCAACGGCACGGGAGCGGAGGGGGAAGTTGGCTGGGCCTAGTGGGCTGTGTAGAATAGTTGGGCTGAGATGAGAGGAGAGAGAGAGAGGCTCGCGGGGGTTTTTGGAGACCGAAAACGTCCGACGTTTTAACCGGCGACTAGTGCCGCTATATATATCCGTTGGGCTATCAAACGGACTCCGAATGCGATGAAATTTGACAGGCGGCCTGTGTACACTATAATAAGACCACACATCAAGTTTCAACCCATTCCGAGAACATTTTCCAGCCACTCATAAAATAAATATTCGGAGATGCCGCGGGCGCGTGCAAGTGTGTCTGGGCTCAGAACGGACAACGGAAAGGACGAGGGGACTCGGACGGATGCAAGTTTTGAAAACATTATGATGCAATGCACATGATGACATGGCAAAATGCAACACGCAAGCAGATGACATGGCAACGACAACGAATAACTGGCTGACACCTGGCGCACCGGTCTCGGGGTGTCACAGGCCTACTAGATCTATAGTTCTTGCAATGGGAGAAGTGCTTGGCTTTGGGTTCATTTTTGCGGTGTCCTTTCCCAGTGACAGTAGGGGCAGTAAGGCACGTATTGTATTGTTGCCATCAAGGATAAAAAGATGGTGTTTACATCATATTGCTTGAGTTTATCCCTCTACATCATGTCATCTTGCTTAAGGCGTTACTCTGTTCGTATGAACTCAATACACTAGATGCATGCTGGATAGCGGTCGATGTGTGGAGTAATAGTAGTAGATGCAGGCAGGAGTCGGTCTACTTGTGTCGGACGTGATGCCTATATACAATGATCATGCCTAGATAGTCTCATAATTATTCGCTTTTCTATCAATTGCTCGACAGTAAATTGTTTACCCGTCGTAGAATATCGCTATCATGAGAGAAGCCACAAGAGAAAACTATGGCCCCCAGGTCTATTCTCAACATATCAATCTACATCTACTTTACTTTTACCACTTTTATTTGCTGTTTTATTAAACTAAAAATTGTTGGGGAACGTAGTATTTTCAAATTTTTCCTACGATCACGCAAGATCTATCTACTAGATGCATAGCAATGAGGGGGAGAGTGTGTCTACGTACCCTCGTAGACCGGGAGCGGAAGCGTCAAGTGACGCGGTTGATGTAGTCGAACTTCTTCGCGATCCAACCGATCAAGCACCGAACATACGGCACCTCCGCGTTCAGCACACGTTCAGCTTGATGACGTCCCACGAGCTCTTGATCCAGTTGAGCTTCACGGGAGAGTTTCGTCAGCACGACGGCGTGGTGACGGATATGATGTATCTACCGGCGCAGGGCTTCGCCTAGGCACTGCAACGGAATGACCGAGGTGTGTTTCTGTGGATGGGAGCACCGCACACGGTTGGGAGAGATCAACTGATCAACTTGTGTGTCCTAGGGTGCCCCCATGCCCCCGTATATAAAGAAGCAAGGGAAAGGCCGGCCCTAGAGGGGGCGCGCCAAGTGTGGGGAGTCCTACTAGGACTCCCAAGTCCTAGTAGGATTCCCCTTTCCTTTCCGGAGTAGGAGAGAAGGAAAGAGGTGGAGAGGGAGAAGGAAAAGGGGGCTGCACCCCTTGTCCAATTCGGACCAGAGGGGGGGCGCGCGCCTCCTTCCTTTTGGCCTTTCTCCTCTATTCCCGTATGGCCCAATAAGGCCCATATACTCCGAAAAATACCCGAATCACTCGGAACCTTTCCGATGTCCGACTATAGTCATCCAATATATCGATCTTTACGTCTCGACCATTTCGAGACTCCTCGTCATGTCCCCGGTCTCATTCGGGACTCCGAACTCCTTCGGTACATAAAAACTCATAAAATCATAATACCGACCGTCATCAAACGTTAACCGTGCGGACCCTACGGGTTCGAGAACTATGTAGACATGACCGAGACTCATCTCCGGTCAATAACCAATAGCGGAACCTGGATGCTCATATTGGCTCCTACATGTTCTACGAAGATCTTTATCGGTCAAACCGCATAACAACATATGTTGTTCCTTTTGTCATTGGTATGTTACTTGTCCGAGATTCGATCTTCGGTATCTCTATACCTAGTTCAATCTCGTTACTGGCAAGTCTCTTTACTCATTCCGTAATACATCATCTCGTGACTAACTCATTAGTCTTTTGCTTGCAAGGCTTATTATGATGTGCATTACCGAGAGGGCCCAGAGATACCTCTCTGACACTCGGAGTGACAAATCCTAGTCTTGATCTATGCCAACACCACGAACACTTTCGGAGACACCTGTAGAGCATCTTTATGATCACCCAGTTACGTTGTGATGTTTGATAGCACACAAGGTGTTCCTACGGTATTCGGGAGTTGCATAATCTCATAGTCATAGGAACATTTATAAGTCATGAAGAAAGCAATATCAGTAAAACTAAACGATCATAGTGCTAAGCTAACGGATGGGTCTTGTCCATCACATCATTCTCCTAATGATGTGATCTCGTTGATCAAATGACAACTCATGTCTATGGTTAGGAAACATAATCATCTTTGATCAATGAGCTAGTCTAGTAGAGGCATACTAGGGACACTCTGTTTTGTCTATGTATTCACACATGTACTAAGTTTCCAGTTAATACAATTCTAGCATGAATAATAAACATTTATCATGATATAAGGAAATATAAATAACAACTTTATTATTGCCTCTAGGGCATATTTCCTTCAAAAATAGCAAAAATATAAACTATCGTCCCTATTAGATCTCACTTTCGTAAGTGACCGTAAAGGGATTGACAACCCCTTATCGCGTTGGCTGCAAAGTTCTTATTTGTTTGTGCAGGTGCGAGGGACTCGCGCGTGGTATCCTACTGGATTGATACCTTGGTTCCCAAAAACTGAGGGAAATACTTACGCTATTGTGCTGCATCTCTCTTTCCTCTTCGAGGGAATACAACGCAAGCTCAAGAGGTAGCAAGAAGAATTTCTAGCGCCGTTGCTGGGGAGGCTTACGCAAAAGTCATATACCAAGTACCTATCACAAACCCTTATCCTTCGCATTACATTTTTTGCCTCTCGTTTTCCTCTCCCCCACTTCACCCTTGCCGTTTTATTTGCCCTTCTTCCGACGTGTGTTTACCGTTCGCTTGCCTCTTGTTTGCTTGTGTTGCTATGTGCCCTCTATTAGCTTGCATCTTCGCTTGCTAAATTATGAATCCTCATCCACTTGCTAATCTCTTTAAGAGATCCAATTATGTTGAACCTATTGTTAGTGAGTTGCGCGCACTAGATTATCTTTATGGGGTTTTGCTTGAAATTTATGAATCTGAAAATTGTGAGGAATTGTTAAAAGAAAAAGTGATTCATGCTATCTTGTTAAATAAGAAGCATGATTGCAATGATGTTATTGTAAATTTTATTAATGTCAATTGTGTTAGTGACATGCAAAACCCTAAGCTTGGGGATGCTTATTTTGCTATGCCCACTACTTGTTGCAATGATCATGATTGGGGTGATTCTTCTTATGATCTTGAAAATTTATTTATTCCCCATGATGAATATAAGATTGATAATAATGTTTGAATTAATATTGAAAGTGGGTTTGGAAGAGTGTCAACTTTAGATCCCACATACTTGGAGAATGTTCAATCTTATGAAACTTTTGATAAAAGTGGGTTTGGAGAGGTCATGACTTTGTTCTATGTTAGTCCCACTATTTTGAATGAGTGTCAACTTTGCATGCATGAGGATCATGAAGAGAATATGTGATGTGATAGCTATTTTGATGAATTTTATCATGATCCTACTTGCAATTATTATGAGAGAGTAAAATATGGTTGTAGGAATTTATACGTTACTAAATTACCTCTCTTCATGTTGAGATTGATCTTGTTTCTATCTTCTTCCTTGCATATGTTAGATCTTGCTTGTCTTGCTAATTTGTTTTCCTATAATATGCCTATGCATAGGAAGTATGTTAGACTTAGATGTGATTTTCACATGCTTTATGATGCTCTTTGTGTGCTTCAATTCTTATCTTTCATGTGAGCATCGTTGAATTATTCGTGCCTAGTTAGGGGCGTAAAACGATAGCGCTTGTTGGGAGGCAACCCAATTTTTTGTTTTTTGTTTTTGTTGTTGTTAGGGAATAAATATTGCATCTAGCCTCTCATTAGATGTGGTTTCATGTTTTGTTTAGTGTTTGTGCCAAGTAGAACCTTTGGGAAGACTTGTGTAAAGTTTATGTGATCTTACTGTGAAAAACAGAATCATTAGCGCTCGCTAAAGTAGTTGTGGGATTTTACCGGAGCGTGATTTTTATTTGATTCTTTTTACAGATGATTGGTAGACAAATTCCGCAAATTTACCAATTTAGTTTGAATTTTTTGGAGTTCCATAAGTAGGCGAACCCTGCAGATTACTACAGACTGTTCTGTCTTTGACAGATTCTGTTTTTCATGTGTTGTTTGCTTATTCCGATGCATCTATGAGTAGTATTGGAGGATATGAACCATAGAGAAGTTGGAGTACAGTAGGTTTAACACCAATATAAACAAATAATGAATTCATTGTTGTACCTTTGAGTAGTGGTTTGCTTTCTTATACTAACGGAGCTCACGAGAATTTGTGTCTAAGTTTTGTGTTGTGAAGTTTTCAAGTTTTGAGTATTGCTTTGATGGACTATGGAACAAGGAGTAGCAAAGGCCTAAGCTTGGGTATGCCCATGGCACCCCAAGTAAATTCAAGATAATCAAAAGCCTAAGCTTGGGGATGCCCCGGGAAGGCATCCCCTCTTTCGTCTTCATCCATCGGTAACTATACTTGGAGCTATATTTTTATTCGCAACATGATATGTGTTTTGCTTGGAGCGTCTTGTATAATTTTAGTCTTTGCTTTTTAGTTTTCCGCAATCATCCTTGTTGGACACACCTATTTGAGAGAGTTAAATATGTCCTAGAAATTGTTAGAACACTCTATGTGCTTCACTTATATCTTTTGAGTTGAATAGTTTTTGCTCTAGTGCTTCACTTATATCTTTTAGAGCACGGTGGTGATAATATTTTGTAGAAATTGCTGAACTCTCATGCTTCACTTAGATATATTTGAGAGTCTATTAAAACAGAATGGTAATGTGTTTAGGCTAAAGAAACTAGTCTTCACATGATAGAAATCCAATGTCAATGTAGTAAAAATTTCACACTAAGTGCATTGAATAGAATGAGATGTTGGATGCTTGATAGTTGTTTTGAGATATGAGGATAGTGATATTAGAGTCATGCTAGTGGAGTTATTATGAAATTGAGAAATACTTGTGTTAAGGTTAGTGATTCCCGTATCATGCACGTATGGTGAACCGCTATGTGACGAAGTTAGAGCATGAGGTATTTGTAGAGTGTCAACCTTTGTGTGGAGGTCGGGGGCGCGCGATGGTTAACTCCTACCAACCTCCCCCCTAGGAGCATGCGTTGATTGCTTTTTTTTAGGACTCGTAGATTTTTGCAATAAGTATATGAGTTCTTATGACTAATGTTGAGTCCATGGATTATACGCACTCTCACCCTTCCACCATTGCTAGCCTCTCTTGTACCGCGCAACTTTCGCCGGTGCCATAAACCCACTATATATCCTTCCTCAAAACAGCCACCATATTATTCCTAAAAATAGCCACCTTACCTACCTATCATGGCATTTCCATAGCCATTCTGAGATATATTGCCATGCAACTTTCCACCGTTCTGTTTATATGACACACATCATATTGTCATATTGCCATGCATGATCATGTAGTTGACATTGTATTTGTGGCAAAGTCACCATGCATAATCTTTTTATACATGTCACTCTTGTTTCATTGCACATAGGGGCACACCGCCGGAGGCATTTATATAGAGTCATACTTTGTTGTTGTAGTATCGAGCTGTAATATCGAGTTGTACTGAAAGTGTGATGATCATCATTATTAGAGCATTGTCCCATGGGAGGAAAGGCTAAATCTATAAAGCCCCTCCGCAAAAAAAAGAAGAAAAAGCAAGGCCAAAGAAAAAAAGGCCCAAAAAAGAAAAGAAAAAGGGACAATTGCTACTATCTTTTTCCACACTTGTGCTTCAAAGTAGCACCATGTTCTTCATTGTAGAGAGTCTCATACTTAGTCACTTTCATATGCTAGTGGGAATTTTCATTATAGAACTTGGCTTGTATATCCCAACGATGGGCTTCCTCAAATGCCCTAGGTCTTCATGAGCAAGCAAGTTGGATGCACACCCACTAGTTTCTTTTGTTGAGCTTTCATTCATATTTAGCTCTAGTGCATCTGTTGCATGGCAATCCCTACTCACTCACATTGATATCTATTGATGGGCATCTCCATAGCCCATTGATACGCCTAGTCGATGTGAGACTACCCCCCTCCTTTTTGTCTTCTCCACAACCACCTCTATTCCACCCATAGTGCTATGTCCATGGCTCACGCGCATGTATTGCGTGAAAGTTGAAATGTTTGAAAAGATAGAGTATGAAAACAAATGCTTGGCTGAAATCGGGGTTGTGCATGGTATGAATATTTTGTGTGATGAAGAGGGAGCATAGCCAGACTATATGATTTTGTAGGGATAACTTTCTTTAGCCATAGTATTTTGAGAAGACATGATTGCTTTGTTAGTATTGCTTGAAATATTGTTATTTCTTATGTCAATATAGACTTTTATCTTAAATCTTTCAGATTTGAACATTCATGCCACAATTAAGAGAATTACATTGAAAAACTATATTTGTTAGCATTCCACATCAAAAATTCTTTCTTTATCATTTACCTACTCGAGGACGAGCAGGAATTAAGCTTGGTGATGCTTGATACGTCTCCAACGTATCTATAATTTTTTATTGTTCAATGCTATTATTTATGAAGTCTTGGATGTTTAATGGGCTTTATCATTCACTTTTATATCATTTTTGGGACTAACCTACTAACCCAAAGGCCCAGTCCAGATTGCTGTTTTTTTTTTGCCTATTTCAGGGTTTTGCAGAAAAAGAATATCAAACGGAGTCCAAACGGAATGAAACCTTCGCGAGAGATATTTTTGGAGAAAATCACGCCAGAGGAACTTGAGAACCACGTCAGGGGAGCCTCGAGTGGCCCTCGAGGGTGGGGGCGCGTCCCCCTTCCCAGGGCGCGCCCCCCTGCCTTGAGGCCCACTCGATCGTCCCCGGTGCCCTCCTTCTTCCTATATAAGTCCACGTACCCCAGAAACTCCGAGGACAGAGAGAAAACCCTAATTCCACCGTCGTAGCTTCTGTTCCCATGGAGATCCCATCTTGGAGCTTGTTCCGGAGCTCCACCGGAGGAGGATCCATCACGGAGGCCTTCATCATCATCATCATCATCATCATCGCCCTCACCATGAGTTGTGAGTAGTTTGCTACAGACCTTCGGGTCCATAGCTAGTATCTAGATGGCTTCTTCTCTCTCTCTGGATCTCAATACGAAGTTCTCCTCGGTCTTCGAGGAGATCTATTCGATGTAATCTCTTTTTGCGGTGTGTTTGTCGAGATCCGATGAATTGTGAGTTTATGATCAAGGTTATCTATGAAAGATATTTGGTTATTCTCTGAACTTTTTATTTGTGCTCATAATATCCTTGCAAGTCTCTTCGAATTATTGGTTTGGTTTGGCCTAATATATCTATAGTTCTTGCAATGGGAGAAGTGCTTGGCTTTGGGTTCATTCTTGCGGTGTCCTTTCCCAGTGACAATAGGGGCAGCAAGGCACGTATTGTATTGTTGCCATCGAGGATAAAAAGATGGGGTTTACATCATATTGCTTGAGTTTATCCATCTACATCATGTCATCTTGCTTAAGGCGTTACTCTGTTTGTATGAACTCAATACACTAGATGCATGCTGGATAGCGGTCGATGTGTGGAGTAATAGTAGTAGATGCAGGCAGGAGTCGGTCTACTTGTGTCGGACGTGATTCCTATATACAATGATCATGCCTAGATAGTCTCATAATTATTCGCTTTTCTATCAATTGCTCGATAGTAATTTGTTTACCCGCCGTAGAATATCGCTATCATGAGAGAAGCCACTAGAGAAAACTATGGCCTCCAGGTCTATTCTCAACATATCAATCTACATCTACTTTACTTTTACCGCTTTTATTTGTTGTCTTATTAAACTAAAAATACCAAAAATATAAACTAGCATCTCTATCAGATCTCACTTTCGTAAGTGACCGTAAAGGGATTGACAACCCCTTATCGCGTTGGCTGCGAAGTTCTTATTTGTTTGCGCAGGTGCGAGGGACTCGCGCGTGGTCTCCTACTGGATTGATACCTTGGTTCTCAAAAGCTAAGGGAAATACTTACGCTACTGTGCTGCATCTCCCTTTCTTCTTCGAGGTAAAACAACGCAAGCTCAAGAGGTAGCAAGGTCCGCCCCACCCTCGTGGGCCCCCTATGGATCCCCTGACGTGCCTCTTCAGCCTATATATACTCTCATACCCTGCAAACATCGAGGCAACAGACGAAATCCTAATTCCGTCGCCGCAACCTTCTGTTCCCGTGAGATCCCATCTTGGGGCCTGTTCCGGAGCTCCGCCGGAGGGGGATCGATCACGGAGGGCTTCTACATCAACACCATAGCTCCTCCGATGAGTCGTGAGTAGTTTACCACAGACCTTCGGGTCCATAGTTATTAGCTAGATGGCTTCTTCTCTCTCTTTGGATCTCGATACAAAGTTCTCGTCGATCTTCGGGATGATATATTCGATGTAATCTTTTTGCGGTGTGTTTATCGAATCCGATGAATTGTGGGTTTATGATCAAGATTATCTATGAACAATATTGGATTCTTTTCTGAAATCTTTTATGCATGATTTAAATATCCTTGCAAGTCTCTTCGAATTATCGGTTTGGTTTGGCATACTAGATCTGTAGTTCTTGCAATGGGAGAAGTGCTTCGCTTTGGGTTCAATCTTGCGGTGTCCTTTCCCAGTGATAGCAAGGGCAACAAGGCATGTATTGTATTGTTGCCATCGAGGATAAAAAGATGGGGTTTATATCATATTGCATGAGTTTATCCCTCTACATCATGTCATCTTGCTTAAGGCGTTTCTCTGTTCTTATGAACTTAATACTCTAGATGCATGCTGGATAGCGGTCGATGCGTGGAGTAATAGTAGTAGATGCAGAATCGTTTCAGTCTACTTGTCACGGACATGATTCCTATGTACAATGATCATGCATAGATATTCTCATAACTATGCGCTTTTCTATCAATTGCTCGACAGTAATTTGTTCACCTACCGTAGAATTCTACTATCATGAGAGAAGCCACTAGTGAAACCTATGGCCCCGGGGTCTATCTTCATCATATTAGTTTCCCGTCAACTTGCCAATTTCTGTCATCGTTATTTATTTGCATTATTTACTTTTTCTCTATACCCAAAATACCAAAAATATCATCTTATCATATCTATCAGATCTCACACTCGTAAGTGATCGAGAAGGGATTGACAACCCCTTTTATCGCGTTGGCTGCGAAGTTTTTATTTGTTTGTGCAGGTGCGAGGGACTCGCGCGTGGTCTCCTACTGGATTGATACCTTGGTTCTAAAAAATTGAGGGAAATACTTACGCTACTGTGTTGCATCACCCTTTCCTCTTCGGGGGAATACAACGCAAGCTTGAGAAGTAGCAATGAACTCCTTCATCCAGACTCCTTCATTTGTTGCTTGCTTTCGAAGCAGCTATGTACTCCGCTTCACACGTAGATCCCGCCATAATGCTCTGCTTGGAACTGCACCAACTGACGGCTCCACCATTTCAACAAAAGTACATAACCGGTTTGTGACTTAGAGTCATCTGGATCAGTGTCAAAGCTTGAATCGACGTAACCGTTTACGATGAGCTCTTTGTTACCTCCATAAACGATAAACATATCCTTTGTCCTTTTGAGGTACTTCAGGATGTTCTTGACCGTTGTCCAGTGATCCACTCCTGGATTACTTTGGTACCTCCCTGCTAAACTTATAGCAAGACACACATCAGGTCCGGTACACAACATTGCATACATGATAGATCCTATGGTTGAGGCATAGGGAATGACTTTCATTTTCTCTCTATCTTCTGTAGTGGTCGGGCATTGAGTCTTACTCAACTTCACACCTTGTAACACATGCAAGAACCCTTTCTTTAACTGATCCATTTTGAACTTCTTGAAAACTTCATCAAGGTATGTGCTTTGTGAAAGTCCAATTAAGCGTATTGATCTATCTCTATAGATCTTGATGCCCAATATATAAGCAGCTTCACCGTGGTCTTTCATTGAAAAAATTCTTATTCAAGTATCTTTTTATGCCATCTAGAAATTCTATATCCTTTCCAATCAATAATATGTCATCTACATATAATATCAGAAATGCTACAGGGCTCCCACTCACTTTCTTGTAAATGCAGGATTCTCCAAAAGTCTGTATAAAACCATATGCTTTGATCACCTCATCAAAGCGTATATTCCAACTCCGAGATGCTTGCACCAGTCCATAGATGGATTGTTGGAGCTTGCACACTTTGTTAGCACCTTTAGGATCGACAAAACCTTCTGGTTGCATCATATACAACTCTTCTTTGAGATATTGATACGTCCAAAACGTATCTATAATTTCTGCTTGCTCCATGCCTCTTTTGGGTGATATTGCTATGATATTTATACACTTCCATACACTTTTGATCATATTTGGACTAACCTATTAACTCAGTGCACCCCAATGCCAGTTTCTGTTTTCTGCTGTTTTTGTATTTCAGTTTTTCCCATTACGAGAACTGCCAGAAAAATCCCGGAAAAATTATATAAAAAATCAGCGTTCCAGAAGGTTCCCGGTAGCCAAAGTACAGCCGGGGGGGCCACCAAGGCTCCAGGCGCCCTGGTGGCGCCCCCCCCCCCCTGGGCCGCGCCGGGGGGGCGCCTGGGCCCCCCAAGCCTCGTCTGGTGCCCCCCTTTGGCATATATTTAGACCATCTCCCAAAACCCTCGAGACGGAAACCCTTTTTCGCGATCTCATCTCTGTTCCGCCGCCGCTGCCGCTTCCAAGATCGGGAGCACCAGGAGAACTCTTCCCGGCACCCTGTCGGAGGGGAGGATCATCACCGGGAGCTTCTCCACCACCATGGACGCCTCCCGGATGAGTTGTGAGTTGTCTCCCTTGGACCATGGGTCCATGACCAGTAGCTATGTGATGTTCTCCTCCCATTCTTGTGCTTCACTAATTAGTCCTCGTGAGCTGCCCTACATGATCGAGGCACATATGTAATCCTTATGTTGTTGCTATGATGAGTTTGCTGGGATCAGATGGATTATGAGATTATGTTCAGATTGTGTTTGAGTAATATATTTGATTCACCTCTTTTATATTTATGTTCGTAAGTAATTCTTGCATGTTCTCCGTTGTTATTTATTGCTTTGGCCAAGTAGTAGGTAGTACTCCAAGAGGGAACGTTATGCTTGATTGTGGGTTCATGCCCCTCGATGACTAGCTTGAGTGACAGAAACATGAGTCTAGGGGATGTGCTGTTGCCACAAGGGGGGAAACAACGGTGCTTGTGCCCGCGGGTGCAAGGATTGTTTACTTTACGCAAAGTTCTTTTAATGCAGTTGTCTATTGCTTTGAGTTTACACTATGGGTGGGACTCGCAACTTAATACCAGCGAGATGTTCTGGATATATATCTCAAGGTGGATGATTAGTAGTAGATGCAGATGGATTTCGGTCTACTTACCTCGGCGTACCGCCCATGCTTTGAACCTCTACTTTTCTTGCAACTTAGTCAGCATTGGTTTGCGCACATGGTCCTGTCAATTGCCCAGCTGTAATTCGTTTACCTCACATAGCTGTTTTATCGTCTTTTGGGAGAGAGACATCACTAGTGAACATCATGAGACTCCGGTCCATATTACCATCATTGATCACATCCGCTATTTACTTTTCCGCTTTTACTTACTATTGCAATTATATCTATCACTATTATCACTTGCGTTGATCCTTTGTAAACTACAAGGCCGGAGGGATTGACAACCTCTCTGTACTCGTTGGGAGCAAAGTTATTTGTATCTCTGTGCAGGTCCACGTTGATTGCTAATATCTGGCGCCGTTAGCAGTTGACACCTTCTTGTTGAAACTGGGAGTCTCAGGGAAATCGATCCTTGGTATTGCCAAGGGAAAACTTTCGCTACACTGCATCTCAAACCTTCCACTTGGGGTAACCAACGAGGGGCGAGAAGCCATCAAGCAAAGTTTTCTGGCGCCGTTGCCGGGGACTCCACTCTTCAGGATAGGGGAGTTGCATGCTATCTTTTACCTTTGCTTTTTAGTCTTATTAGTTTACCTTTCAGTTTTTGCTTTAGTATCTTTTATCGAAAATCACAAAAATAGTTATCTTGCTTGCTTGGTACTATGGGTTCCACCGAGAACACCAAGTTGTGTGACTTCACTAGTCACAACAACGATGACTTTATCTGCACACCTATTACTACACCTGCCACTTCAGCACCTTCGTATGAAATTAAACCTGCTTTACTGAACTTAGTCATGAAAGATCAATTCTCCGGTGCTGGAGATGATGCTGCTTTACACTTGAACAACTTTGTTGAACTTTGTGATATGCAAAAGTACCAAGAAATATATGGTAATATTGTTAAGCTTAAGCTTTTTCCTTTCTCCTTGAGAGGAGGAGCTAAAATTTGGTTTCAGTCCTTGCCTAGAAATAGCATAGATTCATGGGACAAGTGCAAAGATGCTTTTATTGGAAAATACTATCCACCTGCTAAAATTATCCAACTAAGAAGTAACATAATGAATTTTAAACAATTGGATAATGAACACATTGCCAAAGCTTTGGAACGTATGAAATCTCTTATCAAGAACTGCCCTACTCATGGTTTGACTACTTGGATGGTTATCCAGAATTTTTATGCAGGCTTGAACTTTACCTCGCGGAACTTGTTAGATTCGGCCGCGGGAGGAACCTTTATGTCAACTACACTTGGTGCTGCCACAAAGCTTCTTGATGAGATGATGACCAACTATTTCCAATGGCACACCGAACGCGCTCCAATAGGTAGGAAGGTAAACTCTGTCGAGGAGATTTCCTCCCTAAATGAAAAAGTTGACTTGATCATGTCTCTACTTTCGAAGCAATCTTCTATTGATCCTCGTGATGTTCCTTTAAATTCTTTGATTGCTCAAGAACAAGTAGATGTGAACTTTATCTCTAGAAACAATTTTAACAACAATGCTTATAGGAGTAATTTTGGTAGCAATCCTAGACCGTTCCCCTCTAATTCTTATGGGAACAACAATGCTTATCCAAGCACCAAGAACTCCACTACTGAACTAGAGATTATGCTTAAAGATTTCATCACTACCCAAAAAGCTTTTAATAATAGTGTAGAAGAAAAACTAAACAAACTAGGTGATCTCTCTTCAAAGGTAGACAATTTAGCCAATGAGGTAGAATTGCTTAAAATTAGAACTTCTCCTCTTGAGGAGAGGAAGGTCACTCCTATGAATGCTATTCAAGTGCAAATTAATGAAAACATTAGGATGATGGCTAAACTTAAAGAGAGATGGGCTAGAGAAAGGGAGGAAGAAGATAGAATTAAGAGCCTTCCTACCCACCACACTGTTGCTATTATCCAAGTTGTTGAGGATATCCAAACTCTTAGCACCCAATGCACTCCTGGTCCCGATGGACCTATTAATGGTGATGCTATGACTATAGAAACTACCAAACAAGTGAACCTAAAGGACACCACTACCACCTTACTTGATAGTAGTGACCTTGATTTTGACAATTGCACTCTTACCGAAGTTATTGATTTCCTTCACAAGATGTCTAGAGATCCCCGCACTAGCACGATTAACCTTGCCTTCACAGAGCATATCACTAATGCTCTTATCAAAGCTAGGGAGGAGAAACTTAGAGTAGAAGCCTCCATACCTAGAAAGCTAGAAGATGGTTGGGATCCTATGATAAAAATTAAGTTGAATAACTTCTCTTGCTATGCTTTATGTGATGTTGGTGCTAGTACCTCTGTTATGCCCAAAAGAATATATGATATGCTTAAATTGAAACCTTTTGATTCTTGTTCTTTTGGTGTTCGTCTCGTTGATTCTTCCATAAAGAAACCTTTGGGGAGGATCGATGATGTTCTTATCATTGTCAATGACAATTATGTTCCCGTTGATTTTACTATTATGGATATTGAATGTGAACCTTCTTGTCCAATTATTTTGGGACGTCCTTTTCTACGCACCGTTGGTGCTATCATTGACATGAAAGAGGGGAATATAAAATTCCAGTTTCCTCTCAAGAAAGGGATGGAACACTTCCCTTGAAAGAAGATTAAGTTACCTTTTGAGTCCGTTATACGGGCTAGCTATTCTTTTACTCTTGATAAGACTTGATCTCTTTGCATTATGCCTAGCTTAAAGGCATAAAAGAAAGCGCTTTTGGGAGGCAGCCCACATGAATAAATTTATTTTGATTTTGTTGTGTCTTGATGTTGTTACTACTGTAGCATCATCATTGTATCTTTGCTTTTCAATTTTGTGCCAAGTATAGCCTCTGATTGCAAGAAAGTTCAAAAGTTGTGACGTGCTGTCCAGGAAACAGATTCTGTCCTTGGATAGAAAAATTCGTATAAAATCACCAGATCATCTTTTTGGTCTGAATTTTTTCGACAGCGTGCTCTATATAATTGTCTTTCGTGCGTCTGTTTTGAGTTTTTTTATTAGAGTTGCAGAAGTGCCCCGGAAAAATCATTTACTACCTGCTGTTTTGTTTTTCACAGATTCTGTCCTGTTTTGCCTTTCCTTCATTTTGCAAACCTAGAGCTTGCTTTTTCTTTGCAAAAACCTTTTGGCAATCTTGAGAAACAGTAGAACTTCAAGAATATCTTTATTTCCAGCAAGGAACAATTATTTTATTATGGGTACTAACCTCGCTAATCAGATTATGATGAGTTATGTATGAAGGGAGTTTTCAAGTGTGTGAGGGAAGATGATAAAAAGATTCAGGAGTGTCAAACGCTCAAGCTTGGGGATGCCCCCATGCACCCCCAAGAAATATTCAAGCAGACTCAAGCGTCTAAGCTTGGGGATGCCCCCGTGCATCCCCTTCTCCATCAACATTATCAGTTCGTCTTTCGTTCCACTATATTTTAATCACTTCATGTGTTATGTGCTATGCTTGGAGCGTCTTGCTTTTAGTTTTCCTTTTTAATTTTCTTTTAGCTTTTCATAACGAGTCGGAACTCAGCTTTCTTTATGTGGGAGAGAAACACGCTCCACTTCTACCTAGAACATAACATAGAATTTTCATGTCTATCCTTGCTGTGTGTGTTCTTTGTCTTTTAATAGCTACTATCATGCTTAGCTCTTAGTATTCATGCTTATCTTTTTAAAGAGCTTTTGTTTAGTTGGTTGCTTGAACTCTCTTTAGTTATCATGCTTATCTTATTAAGAGAGTTTGCTTCCGTTGCATTGGTTGATATGTCTATGATAAAGATGCTACGTGCATAATGACGCTTAGTAGTTCATGTTTTCTTATGGTTAGTCTCAAATAGCTGGGGGGTTCCCAATGTGTTATTGGAGTACCAACATGATTTGTTTGCCTATGATGTGGTATGGTTTAGTAATATCTTCCTTCGAGAATTTATTTTGATTGACTTGGCGTATGCTCACGCATATTTAAGACCGTAAAGAAAGTCTGTCAAGCCTTGATGATCTTTTGTTTCTGAGTAGCGATATAACTTCCATGCCTGATTCAATGTTGCTTTGTCGCTCTGCATGATTATGACCGTCATTGCTCTCTTAGTTGGTCGCTCCCAGTCTTTTGCTAACCTCCACCTGTACTAAGCGGACTGACTGCTTGTGCATCCACATTCTTTTATACCAGTTATGCCATATGAGTCCACCATACCTTCCTACATGGTATTTACCTGCCATTCCTAACGGAGACTTGCATGTACCATCTCAAAATTATTCAAAGAAAAATGCATTCCTATTTTGTGCCTCTGTTGTAAGTCCATGAGGAAGTAGTAGTTAATTCATAATCTTTTTAAGTTGGACAAGCTTCACCCCGGGATTGCATGTATAATGTGCAAACCCATAATACGAGAAGGAACTGGCATTGAGTGCGCCCGGCTCAAAATTAATATAACAAACAAACCTTCCTTCACGCTTTGTTCATGAGAAATCAGAAAACTTTGGCAGTGATAAACAAAGGAGATTAAGAGGATGTGATCGTCCTCATTCGGGAGCCGTTCCTCGAAACTTGTCCATCTCAAGAAGTGATTGAGTTGTCTGCTAGCATTCGTTGACGAAACATGCATGATCTAAAAAAATTTATTACCTCTGTTTTAAAACCAAGAGCTCTGGTACATGTTTTGTCTTTGTTTCCGACTACGGGTTTTCAACCTTGCCAACAAAAGCCACGGTTCGAGAGTCTCCACCTTCTTTTAAAGCACCAACTACTGAGAGCATGATTGTCATTCTGAGTGTAATGTGCATTATCCCAAAGTAGCATTGTCTTTTGCATGATTGTGATATCGTTTATTTCGAAATCATTGTATCTAGTCATCACTTAAACCTTGGAGGTGCCCCTGCATTTATGTTTTGCTTCACTAAAGGGGGCAAGCGAGATATCACTTTATCATATTTGCACACCATGTTCATTACAAATCTATTTGATGTTTCAGTATCATATTGTAAAACTTTCAGTTCTTTGTGATTTTCTCATGAGGCAACTTAATTACTATAGATTCATTGTCTCAGTAAACTTTTGTCATATGACTATGAAAAAGTCCTATATGGTTAATAGCATGTCACCACAGAAATTATTCTTGTTATCATTTACCTACTCAATGACGAGCAGGAATTAAGCTTGGGGATGTTGATACGTCCAAAACGTATCTATAATTTCTGCTTGCTCCATGCCTCTTTTGGGTGATATTGCTATGATATTTATACACTTCCATACACTTTTGATCATATTTGGACAAACCTATTAACTCAGTGCACCCCAGTGCCAGTTTCTGTTTTCTGCTGTTTTTGTATTTCAGTTTTTCCCATTACGAGAACTGCCAGAAAAATCCCAGAAAAAATATATAAAAAATCAGCGTTCCAGAAGGTTCCTGGTAGCCAAAGTACAGTCGGGGGAGGCCACGAGGGCTCCAGGCGCCCTGGTGGCGCCCCCCCCCTGGGTCGCGCCGGGGGGCGCCTGGGCCCCCCGAGCCTCGTCTGGTGCCCCCCTTTCGCATATATTTAGACCGTCTCCCAAAACCCTCGAGACGGAAACCCTTTTTCGCGATCTCATCTCTGTTCCGCCGCCGCCGCCGCTTCCAAGATCGGGAGCACCAGGAGAACTCTTCCCGGCACCCTGCCGGAGGGGAGGATCACCACCGGGAGCTTCTCCACCATCATGGACGCCTCCCCGATGAGTTGTGAGTAGTCTCCCTTGGACCATGGGTCCATGAACAGTAGCTATGTGATGTTCTCCTCCTGTTCTTGTGCTTCACTAATTAGTCCGCGTGAGCTGCCCTACATGATCGAGGCACATATGTAATCCTTATGCTGTTGCTATGATGAGTTTGCTGGGATCTGATGGATTATGAGATTATGTTCAGATTGTGTTTGAGTAATATATTTGATTCACCTCTTTTATATTTATGTTCGTAAGTAATTCTTGCATGTTCTCCGTTGTTATTTATTGCTTTGGCCAAGTAGTAGGTAGTGACTCCAAGAGGGAACGTTATGCTTGATTGTGGGTTCATGCCCCTCGATGACTAGCTTGAGTGACAGAAACATGAGTCTAGGGGATGTGCTGTTGCCACAAGGGGGAAAACAACGGTGCTTGTGCCCGCGGGTGCAAGGATTGTTTACTTTATGCAAAGTTCTTTTAATGCAGTTGTCTGTTGCTTTGAGTTTACACTATGGGTGGGACTCGCAACTTAATACCAGCGAGATGTTCTGGATAGATATCTCAAGGTGGATGATTAGTAGTAGATGCAGATGGATTTCGGTCTACTTACCTCGGCGTACCGCCCATGCTTTGAACCTCTACCTTTCTTGCAACTTAGTCAGCATTGGTTTGCGCACATGGTCCTGTCAATTGCCCAGCTGTAATTCGTTTACCTCACATAGCTGTTTTATCGTCTTTTGGGAGAGAGACATCACTAGTGAACATCATGAGACTCCGGTCCATATTAACATCATTGATCACATCCGCTATTTACTTTTCCGCTTTTACTTACTATTGCAATTATATCTATCACTATTATCACTTGCGTTGATCCTTTGTAAACTACAAGGCCGGAGGGATTGACAACCTCTCTGTACTCGTTGGGAGCAAAGTTATTTGTATCTGTGTGCAGGTCCACGTTGATTGCTAATATCTGGCGCCATTAGCAGTTGACACCTTCTTGTTGAAACTGGGAGTCTCAGGGAAATCGATCCTTGGTAATGCCAAGGGAAAACTTCCGCTACACTGCATCTCAAACCTTCCACTTGGGGTAACCAACGAGGGGCGAGAAGCCATCAGATATCCATTAAGGAATGCAGTTTTGACATCCATTTGTCAGATTTCGTAATCATAAAATGCGGCAATTATTGGAGATATGCCCTAGAGGCAATCATGTATGATGATATTTCCTGTGTGTTTATAAAGATAGTCCTTGGATGTAATCAATGATACTTGTTGGCAAGTACGTGACTTGTATAGACATGGTGTTGTATGATACATCCTAAATGGTCCCTAGTCGCAAGTGATGTGTGGACACACGACAGACTAGACTAGCATATGACACGGTGGATGGCTCGGTCTCACTAGCCATGGAGCATTAGATGTTAACCGGATAATATGGACTTGGAAAGGTCTGGTCGGATTTGACGTAGTTGAATCTGAGTCGAGATAAGGTCCAAGTCGGACAGACCCAACTATGAGACGCACCAACACGTCATCTGTGAGTCTCTATTACAACATATGTTATATGTCCTAAGACCTGAGCTGACGCATGTACTCGGGAGAGATATACTCTGGGCCCCTCGGGTGATCCGACCAGGATAAGCATGGCCATGCGACAAGGATTACGAGATAATCCGGTTTGGGTCGGCATCACTGGAACGAGAAAGAGGTCGGGCTAGCACAAGGATGATAGTCTCGCCTTAAGCCCGACAACATATATCGTGTGGCAAAGGGAATGGAAGTGTGACACGTTGTACAGGTTCGCCTAATCAGCTTCATAGTCGTCTTGGTGGTCGGCACGCCTTGCTAGAGGCCGCTACCAACCATGTAGGTCGGAGGTGATCTGACCTGCGACCAAGTCGACTTGAACCTAAGGGGTCGCGCGCTTAAGAGAAGGAACGTGTGAGGTTGGATCCGACTCCACGAGTCAGACTTTCTCGGACTCGGATACAGACCAAACAGACTTTGGCCTTTAGGGTCCGTGCGAGGCCCAATGTTGAGCCTGCGACGGATGCCTATATATAGTGGAGGTGCGGCACGCTCATTCGGTTGATCACTTTGGCGCCGTCATTAGGGTTTGCATGTGTTGTGAATAGCTACCTCCACTCATTGCCGGTTGTGTCATAGGACCTAGCAGTCCGCCGCACGACGTTCCTCCTGCACGCGCGGATGCCGTTAGAGGTGGTGCACTTGCGCCGCTCCTGCGAACCTATTCGCGGGATCCGATCAGCTACGTGGGAGATCGACGAGGAGGAGACGACTTCAGAGACGTGCTGCCCCAACTCTACTTTCGTTGCACGGCACTACGCGTCTAGTGGTAACGATCTGTGATCCATCTCCCTTAGCATGTTCCTGTATGTTCTGCGCGTATGAAATTTTAATTTTTAGTCGACGCACCCTACGGTAGAACCCAAGAGAAATTGCTAACATGATTCGGACAGACTTAAGCATCGCTACGGGTGAGAAAGTCTCATCGTAGTCAACTCCTTGAACTTGTCAAAAACCTGTCGCAACAATTCGAGCTTTGTAGACAGTACCGTTACCATCGACGTTAGTCTTCCTCTTAAATATCCATTTATTTTCAATGGCTTGCCGATCATCGGGCAAGTCAACCAAAGTCCACACTTTGTTCTCATACATGGATCCCATCTCAGATTTCATGGCCTCAAGCCATTTTGCGGAATCTGGGCTCATCATTACTTCCTCATAGTTCGTAGGTTCATCATGGTCTGGTAACATGACTTCCAGAACCGGGTTACCGTACCACTCTGGCGCATAACGTACTTTGGTTGACCTATGAGGTTCAGTAGTAACTTGATCTGAAGTTTCATGATCATCATCATTAGCTTCCTCACTAATCGGTGTAGGACTCACTGGAACTAGTTTATGTGATGTACTACTTTCCAACTTGGGAGAAGGTACAATTACCTCATCAAGTTCAACTTTCCTCCCACTCACTTCTTTCGAGAGAAATTCCTTCTCTAGAAAGGATCCATTCTTAGCAACGAATATCTTGACTTCGGATCTGTGATAGAAGGTGTACCCAACAGTTTCCTTTGGGTATCCTATGAAGACACATTTCTCCGACTTGGGTTCGAGCTTATCAGGTTGAACCTTTTTCACATAAGCATCGCAGCCCCAAACTTTAAGAAATAACAACTTGGATTTCTTGCCAAACCACAGTTCATAAGGCATCGTATCAACGGATTTAGATGGTCCCTATTTAACATGAATGCAACTGTCTCTAAAGCATAACCCCAAAACAATAACGGTAAATCAGTAAGAGACATCATAGATCGCACCATATTTAATAAAGTATGGTTACGACATTCAGACACACCATTACGCTGTGGTGTTCCAGGTGGCATGAGTTGTGAAACTATTCCACATTGTTTGAAATGAAGGCCAAACTCATAACTCAAATATTCGCCTCCGCGATCAGATCGTAGAAACTATATTTTCTTGTTACGATGATTCTCTACTTCACTCTGAAATTCTTTGAACTTTTCAAATGTTTCAGATTTGTGTTTCATCAAGTAGATATACCCATATATATATATCTGCTCAAATCATCTGTGAAGGTCAGAAAATAACGATACCCGACGCGAGCCTCAACACTCATCGGTCCGCATACATTAGTATGTATGATTTCCAATAAGTCAGTTGCTCGCTCCATTGTTCCGGAGAACAGAGTTTTAGTCATCTTGCCCATGAGGCATGGTTCGCAAGCACCAAGTGATTCATAATCAAGTGATTCAAAAAGTCCATCAACATGGAGTTTCTTCATGCGATTTACACCAATATGATCTAAATGGCAGTGCCACAAATAAGTTGCACTATCATTATCAACTTTGCATCTTTTGGCTTCAATATTATGAGTATGTGTATCACTACGATCGAGATCCAACAAGAATAGACCATTCATCAAGGGTGCATGACCATAAAAGATATTACTCATATAAATAGAACAACCATTATTCTCTGATTTAAATGAATAACCGTCTTGAAACAAACAAGATCCAGATATAATGTTCATTCTCGACGCTGGCACCAAATAACAATTATTTAGGTCTAAAACTAATCCCAAAGGTAGATGTAGAGGTAGTGTGCCAACGGCGATCACATCGACTTTGGAACCATTTCCCACGCGCATCGTCACCTCGTCCTTAGCTAATCTTCGTTTAATCCGTAGCCCATGTTTCGAGTTACAAATATTAGCAACCGAACTAGTATCAAATACTGAGGTGCTACTACGAGTATTAGTAAGGTACGCATCAATAACATGTATATCAAATATACCTTTGTTCACTTTGCCATCCTTTTTATCCGCCAAATACTTGGGGCAGTTCCGCTTCCAGTGTCCAGACCCTTTGAAGTAGAAGCACTCAGTTTCAGGCTTGGCTCCACACTTGGGTTTCTTCGCGGGAGTAGCAACTGTCTTGCTATTCTTCTTGAAGTTCCTCTTCTTTCCCTTGCCCTTTTTGTTGAAACTAGTGGTCTTGTTAACCAACAACACTTGATGCTCCTTTTTGATTTCTACCTCCGCAGCTTTGAGCATAACGAAGAGCTCGGGAATAGTCTTTTGCATCCCTTGCATATTATAGTTCATCACGAAACCTTTATAGCTTGGCGGCAGTGATTTTAGAACTCTATCAATAACACTATCTTCATCAACTTTGCAATCAAGTTGAGTCATGTGATTGTAGTACCCAGACATTCTGAGTAAGAGTTCACTTATTGAACTATTCTCCTCCATCTTGCAGCTATAGAACTTATTGGAGACTTCATATCTCTCAGTTCGGGCATTTGCTTGAAATATTAACTTCAACTCTTCGAACATCTCATATGCTCCATGACGTTCAAAACGTCTTTGAAGTCCCGATTCTAAGCCGTAAAGCATGGCACACTGAACTATCGAGTAGTCATCAGAACGAGCTTGCCAGACGTTCATAATGTTAGGATTTGCTCCTACAGCAGGTCTGTCACCTAGCGGTGCTTCAAGGACATAATTCTTCCATGCGGCAATGAGGATAATCCTCAATTTATGGACCCAGTCTGTGTAGTTGCTACCACCATCTTTCAACTTAGCTTTCTCTAGGAATGCATTAAAATTCAAGGGAACGGTAGCACATGCCATTGATCTACAACAACATAGATACGCAAAAACTATCATGACTAAGTTCATGATAAATTAAAGTTCAATTAATCATATTACTAAAGAACTCCCACTTAGATAGGCATCCCTCTAGTCATCTAAATGATCACGTGATCCAAATCAACTAAACCATGTCCGATCATCACGTGAGATGGAGTAGTTTTCAATGGTGAACATCTTATGTTGATCATATCTACTATATGATCCACGCTCGACCTTTCGGTCTCTAGTGTTCCGAGGCCATGTCTGTACATGCTAGGCTCGTCAAGTTTAACCCGAGTATTCTGCATGTGCAAAACTGTCTTACACCCGTCGTATTTGAACGTAGAGCTTATCACACCCGATCATCACGTGGTGTCTCGGCATGATGAACTTTCGCAATGGTGCATACTCAGGGAGAACACTTGTACCTTGAAATTTTGTAAGGAATCATCTTATAATGCTACCGACGTACTAAGCAAAATAAGAAGTTGATGGCTTCTCGCCCCTCGTTGGTTACCCCAAGTGGAAGGTTTGAGATGTAGCGTAACGGCAAGTTTCCCTTGGCAAGATACCAAGGATCGAATCCTGTGAGACTCTGAGGGCCAACAAGAAGGTGTCAACGCTAACGGCGCCAACTTAGCGGTTGACAGGACCTGCACACAGATACAAATAACTTTGCTCCCAACGAGTACAGAGAGGTTGTCAATCCCTCCGGCCTTGCTGTTTACAAAGGATCAAACGCAAGAGGTAATAGTGATAGGTATGACTGCAACTAGGAAATAAGAACAGGAAGTAAATAGCGGGTGTGATCAGTGATGGTAATATGGACCGGGGTCCCATGATGTTCACTAGTGATGTCTCTCTCCCAAAAGACGATAAAACAGCTAAGCGAGGTAAACAAATTACAGCTGGGCAATTGACAGGATTATGTGCGCAAACCAATGCTAACTATGCTGTAAAGAAAGGTAGAGGCTCAAAAGCATGGGCGGTACGCCAAGGCAAGTAGACCAAAATCCATCTGCATCTACTACTAATCATCCACCTTGAGATATCTATCTAGAACATCTCGCTGGTATTAAGTTGCGAGTCCCACCCAAAGTGTAAACTCAAAGCAACAGACAACTGCATTAAAAGAACTTTGCGTAAAGTAAACAATCCTTGCACCCGCAAGTACAAGCACCGTTGTTTTCCCCCTTGTGGCAACATCACATCCCCTAGACTCATGTTTCTGTCACTCAAACTAGTCATCGAGGGGCATGAACCCACAATCAAGCATAACGTTCCCTCTTGGAGTTACTACCTACTACTCGGCCAAAGCAATAAACAGCAACGGAGAACATGAAAGAATTACTCAAGAACATAAATATAAAAGAGGTGAATCAAATATATTACCCACACACAATCTGAACATAATCTCATAATCCATCGGATCCCAGCAAACTCAGCAGAGCAACAGCATAAAGATTACATATGTGCCTCGATCATGTAGGCAGCTCACGAGGTCTAATCCATGAAGAACAAAGAGGGGAGGAGAACATCACATAGCTACTGGTCATGGACCCATGGTCCAAGGGGGACTACTCACAACTCATCCGGGAAGCGTCCATGGTGGTGGAGAAGCTCCCGGTGGTGGTTCTCCCCTCCGACAGGGTGCCGGGAAGAGTTCTCCTGGTGCTCCCGATCTTGGAAGCGCGGCGGCGGCGGAACAGAGGCGAGATCATAAAAAAGGGTTCCGTCCTCGAGGGTTTCGGGACGCGAGCAATATATATGCAAAAGGGGGTCACCAGAGGCGGAGGTGGGGCCCCAGGCGCGGCCAGGGGTGGGGCCGCGCCGGGTGGCCACCTGGGCCACCCCAGGCTCCCCTCTGGCCCTGCTTTGGTTTTTCTTGAAGCTCCCGATACACTGATTTTTCCTGTATTTTTCCCGGAATTTTTAGGGCACTTTTAATATGGGGGAAACCTGAAATAGAAAAACGGCAGAAAACAGGAACTGGCACTGTGGTGCACTGAGTTAATAGGTTAGTCCAAATTTGATCAAAAGTGTATGGAAGTGCATAAATATCATAGCAATATCACACAAAAGAGGCATGGAGCAAGCAGAAATTATAGATACGTTTTGGACGTATCAACATCCCCAAGCTTAATTCCTGCTCGTCCTCGAGTAGGTAAATGATAACAAGCACAATTTCTGTGGTGACATGCTATCAATCGTATAAGAACTTTCAAGTAAAGCAATCAAGGCACGTAATCCAATTCAAGTCATAACAAGCAAGAGTCTATATTAGCATTGTAACAAGTAACATAAGAACATAAAGGTGCAAGAGCTCTCGCTGTCCGTGACTCGAATGTCTCCAAATGGTGTTTGCGTGCAAGAAAGGGGATAGGGATATATGAGAGAGTAAAACATAGTTTTTGTATTGTTGAGAACTTAATCTACTAAAGTTTCACACTTGGTCTTCTTTGGAATCTTATCTTGACTCATCCCCAGACCGTCAGCCAGGTACAAGTCAAAATGATCCACTCCCTTTCGATATTTTGAGCACTCATGCAATGGATGAGCGTAAGCAAGAAAGTCGACACTTAGGATGGCAAAGAGAGAAAAATGATAGAGGGGGAAGACAAAAAAGGTGTGAAAGGCTCACATCAATGAGGACAATCATCGGCGAGAGAAAGCCAAATGATAGATATGATGTGAGGAGTAGGGATTGCCATGCAACGGATGCAAATATGAGCTAAGGTAAGCTCTCCAATGGAACTAGTGGGGGTGCATCCAACTTGCTTGCTCAAGAAGACCTAGAGCTCTTTTGAGGAGGCTCATCATTGGAATATACAAGCCAAGTTCTACAGTGTAAAGGTCCCCACATAGCTATATGCATGAATGATAATCTCTATGGAGTACAAGGTATAAGATGGAGTACGAGTGTGGATCTCTCAAAAGAAATAGTAGTGTGCCCCCTTCTCTCTTTTTATTTCTTTTTCTCTTTTTTCTATTTTTTTTATTTTTTTGTGGCCTCAATGGCTCTTTCTATTTATCTCTCATTTGTCCTCTTTGGGATATTTCCCTCACTTTAGGGGCAACACTCTATGTATTACAAGAAGTATAGAAGATCTTTCACACTTTACAAAAGTACTCAACATAAAGAAAATGAAACTATCATGATGTATGCAAATGTATGCCTCTGCCAGTGTAGCAGGATATGCAATGATACTAGCGCGTCATGTAGCAATGATTAGGTCAAGGCCCAACTAGCATGCGGCTCATCGATCAAGCAAAAAGCATGTATGACATGAAGATCAAGTCATGAGAAGATGGATGTTGCATGGCAATGTATCTCGGAAAGGCTATGGAAATGCCTTGATAGGTAGGTATGGTGGCTGTTTTGAGGAAGGATATAATGAGGCTTATGATGATAGAGCGTATCGTGCCAAGGATTTGGATGCACCGGCGAAGTATGCGCCAACTCTCGAGGTGAGAAAGGGCAATGCACGGTACCGAAGAGGCTAGAAAAATATGGCTAGGTGGAAGTGTCAACTTTTGAATACTCACATTAGTCCGAAGAACTCATGCACTTATTATCTGTAACTCTCAATCTAATTAGGAGGTTCTCAAAGAGACAAGTACCCCGAGGAGGAGTGTATGGGGATTTGGTTATCCTTGCACATCCTCGGCTCATGGTACGTGAGTGTACTCTAATATTCGATCCCTCCAAAGATTAGTGATCCATTTAGTAGCTAAAGTTCTCAACTATTTTGTAGGTTTTCAAAAATAAACACGGATTGCCCAAAATACGACATCTATCACTAATAGGCTAAAGCTCTTGACACCAAAAGTTCAGACATTACTCATGGCAATACCTCAAAACTATTGCAAGTTACTACTAAAATTAAATAGCAACCTCAATTACCTACTTTAAGTTAAGACACACAACTCAGTGCAACAGACAAACTCTCTTAACAAGATAAACATGAAAACTCAAGAGAGTTCAACAACCAACTAAACAAAAGCTCTTTAAAAAGAAAGGCATGAAAACTAAGAGCTAAACATGACAGTAGCTATGGAAAGACAAAGAACACACACAACAAAGATAAGCATGAAAATCCTATGTTGTGTTCTAGGTTGAAGTGGAGTGTGTTTCTCTCTCACACAAAGAAAGCTGGGTTCTAACTCGTTATGAACAGCAAGCAAAGCTAAAGAAAACTAAAAAGGAAACTAAAAGCAAGACGCTCCAAGCATAGCACATAACGCATGAAGTGATTAAAATATAGTGGAACGAAAGACGAACTGATAATTGTTGATGGAGAAGGGGATGCACGGGGGCATCCCCAAGCTTAGACGCTTGAGTCTTCTTGAATATTTCTTGGGGGTGCACGGGGGCATCCCCAAGCTTGAGCGTTTGACCCTCCTGAATCTTTTTATCATCTTCCCTCGCACACTTGAAAACTCCCTTCATACATAACTCATCATAATCTGATTAGCGAGGTTAGTACCCATAATAAAATAATTTTTCCTTGCTGGAAATAAATATAATCTTGAAGAGCTACTGTTTCTCAAGATTGCCAAAAGGTTTTTGCAAGGAAAAAGCAAGCTCAAGGTTTGCAAAACAAAGAAAAGGCAAAACATGACAGAATCTGTGAAAAACAGACCAGCAGGTAGTAAATAATTTTTTCGGGCCACTTCTGCAACTCAAATCAAAAAACTCAGAACAGACGCCCGAAAGACAATTGTATAGATCACGCTTTCAAAAAAATTCAGATAAAAAAGATGATCTGGTGATTTTATACGAATTTTTCTGTCCAAGGACAGAATCTGTTTTCTGGACTGCACGTCACAACTTTTGAACTTTCTTGCAATCGGAGGCTAAACTTGACACAAAGTTGAAACGAAAAGATACAATGATGATGCTACTGTAGTAACAAACATCAAGACACAACAAAAGCAAAATAAAACTTTATTCGTTGTGGGCTGCCTCTCAAAAGCGCTTTCTTTTATGCCTTTAAGCTAGGCATGATGCAAAAAGAGAAGATCAAGTTTTATCAAGAGTAAAAGAATAGCTAGCCCGTGTAACGGACTCAAAAGGCAACTTAATCTTCTTTCTAGGGAAGTGTTCCATCCCTTTCTTGAGAGGAAATTGGAATTTTATATTCCCCTCTTTCATGTCAATGATAGCACCAACGGTGCGAAGAAAAGGACGTCCCAAAATAATTGGACATGAAGGTTCACATTCAATATCCATAATAGTAAAATCAACGGGAACATAATTGTCATTGAAAATGATAAGAACATCGTCGATCTTCCCCAAAGGTTTCTTTACGGAAGAATCAATAAGACGGACACCAAAGGAACAAGGATCAAAAGGTTTCAATTTAAGCATATCATACATTCTTTTGGGCATAACAGAGGTACTAGCTCCAACATCACATAAAGCATAGCAAGAGAAGTTATTCAACTTAATTTTAATCATAGGATCCCAACCATCTTCTAGCTTTCTAGGTATGGAGGCTTCTACCCTAAGCTTCTCCTCCCTAGCTTTGATGAGAGCATTAGTGATATGCTCTGTGAAGGCAAGATTAAGTGTGCTAGTGTGGGGGTCTTTAGACATTCTTTGTAAAAAGGTGACAACTTCTGAGAGGCTACAATTATCAAAATCGATTTTATCATTATTGAGCAGAATTGTAGTGTCATCTTCTTTGTTTGAATTGCTCTCTATTATAAGAGTTTGAACGTCTTCCCAAGTTTGGGGAAGTGTGGGAGTAACTTTAAACAGAGGCTCATACCTTTTTCCTGGAAGACCATGCCATGGGCATAACTCTCCATTAAAACTAACATAATCACAAGATTTATTACTTTTGTAGATCCTGGCAGTGGTGATTGGCGTGATGGAAGAAGGGGTGTACTCCTCCCACTTAGTGTTTTTGGTGGAACCCATAGCAGCAGCAAGCAAGATAACTATTTTTGTGATTTTTGGTAAAGGAAACTAAAGCAAAAACTGAAAGGTAAATTAACAAGACTAAAAAGCAAAGATTAAAGATAGCGTGCAACTCCCCTATCTTGAAGAGTGGAGTCCCCGGCAACGGCGCCAGAAACTTTGCTTGATGGCTTCTCGCCCCTCGTTGGTTATCATCATATACAAGGAAATATAAATAACAACTTTATTATTGCCTCTAGGGCATATTTCCTTCAGTCTCCCACTTGCACTAGAGTCAATAATCTAGATAACATAGTAATGATTCTAACATCCATGGAGTCTTGGTGCTGATCATGTTTTGCTCGTGGAAGATGCTTAGTCAATGGGTCTGCAACATTCAAATCTGTATGTATCTTGCAAATTTCTATATGTCCCTCCTTGACTTGATCACGGATGGAGTTGAAGCGTCTCTTGATGTGCTTGGTTCTCTTGTGAAACCTGGATTCCTTTGCCAAGGCTATTGCTCCAGTGTTGTCACAAAAGATTTTCATTGGACCCGATGCATTGGGTATTACACCTAGATCGTATATGAACGCCTTCATTCAGACTCCTTCATTTGCTGCTTCCGAAGCAGCTATGTACTCCGCTTCACACGTAGATCCCGCCACGATGCTCCTCTTGGAACTACATCAACTGTCAGCTCCACCGTTCCAAAAAAATACATATTCAGTTTGTGACTTAGAGTCATCCGGATCAGTGTCAAAGCTTGAATCGACGTAACCGTTTACGACGAGCTCTTTGTTACCTCCATAAACAAGAAACATATCCGTTGTCCTTTTCAGGTACTTCATGATGTTCTTGACCGCTGTCCAGTGATCCACTCCTGGATTACTTTGGTACCTCCCTGCTAAACTTATAGCAAGACACACATCAGGTCTGGTACACAACATTGCATACATGATAGATCCTATGGTTGAGGCATAGGGAATGACTTTCATTTTCTCTCTATCTTCTGCAGTGGTCGGGCATTGAGTCTTACTCAACTTCACACCTTGTAACATAGGCAAGAACCCTTTCTTTGACTGACCCATTTTGAACTTCTTCAAAACTTTATCAAGGTATGTGCTTTGTGAAAGTCCAATTAAGCGTCTTGATCTATCTCTATAGATCTTCATGCCAATATATAAGCAGCTTCACCGAGGTCTTTCATTGAAAAATTCTTATTCAAGTATCCTTGTATGCCATCCAGAAATTCTATATCATTTCCAATCAACAATATGTCATCTACATATAATATCAGAAATGCTACAGAGCTCCCACTCACATTCTTGTAAATACAAGCTTTTTCAAAAGTCTATATAAAACCATATGCTTTGATCACCTCATCAAAGCGTATATTCCAACTCCGAGATGCTTGCACCAGTCCATAGATGGATCGTTGGAGCTTGCACACTTTGTTATCACCTTTAGGATCGACAAAACCTTCTGGATGCATCATATACAACTCTTCTTTGAGATATCCATTAAGGAGTGCAGTTTTGACATCCATTTGCCAGATTTCATGATCATAAAATGCAACAGTTGTTGGAGATATGCCCTAGAGGCAATCATGTATGATGATATTTCCTGTGTGTTTATAAAGATAGTCCTTGGATGTAATCAATGATACTTGTTGGAAAGTATGTGACTTGTGTGTGAGATCTTGTGTCGTATGATACATCCTAAATGGTCCCTGGTCGCAAGTGATGTGTGGACACACGTCAAACTAGACTAGCATATGACACGGTGGATGGCTCGGTCTCACTAGCCATGGAGCATTAGATGCTAGATAATATGGACTTGGAAATGTCTGGTCGGATTTGACGTAGTTGAACCCGAGTCCAGATAAGGTCCGAGTCGGACAGACCCAACTATGAGACGCAGCGATACGTCATCTGTGAGTCTATAGTACAACATACGTTGTATGTCCTAAAACTAAACGATCATAGTGCTAAGCTAACGGATGAGTCTTGTTCATCACATCATTCTCTTAATGATGTGATCTCGTTGATCAAATAAAAACACATTTCTATGGTTAGAAAACATAACCATCTTTGATTAACGAGCTAGTCTAGTAGAGGCATACTAGGGACACTCTGCTTTGTCTATGTATTCACACATGTATCAAGTTTCCGGTTAATACAATTCTAGCATGAATAAAGTTATCATGATATACAAGGAATATAAATAACAACTTTATTATTGCCTCTAGGACATATTCCCTTCAGTTATCTCCTCTGATGCAAGACAAGCAGTACAGGATCTGAAGAGTATCAGTAGAGGACGTTTTGGAGCTATCATCGGGGAGATTAAAGCTAGAGCAGCAAACTTTACTTGCAATTTTATTTTTGAAAGTCGTTCAGTTAATGTAGAAGCAAACAAACTTGCTCGATTTTCCCTTTCTTTAGATCAGGGGCGTCACGTGTGGCTTGTTCAACCCCATGATTCAATTTGTATCCCATATTCTATGGTTTATGATCAATGAAGCTTTTGCTTTACCGCTCAAAAAAAGCTGGTTGTGCCCACGACATGACCGCACGTACACCGCAGAGGAACGCACCTCCGCCTCACAAGCCAAGCCACAATGAAAACGTTTGCTTTCATCCGGTTGATTTCTTTCTCCCGTAAACCGCTCCCTCTGCTCGACACGTGTCGTACTGGCCTCACTCACCGCTCTCCACTCTCCTTATCCCTTCGCACGAACCACAGGCCGCACAAACCACGCCTTTTCCTCTGTTTCATCCCCAACATTTTTCTCCCACTTCTAGATCTCGACATTCCTCCGCTCCGACAGCTCGTGCCTCGCCATCACACACAAGCAGCTGCTGCAGGGACGGGGCAGTGCTGCAGTGAAGTCGCCGATGCGTTGTGGGGGTACTGTGATGGAGCTGCGACACGCGGGAGAGAGGGCGGAGGAGGAGGCATCCGGTGCTGCGATGGAGCACCGCTGCGCCGGTGGCGACGCGACACTGAAGCTTTGTCGGCGGCCAATCGGGGGTGCTGCGATGGGAGGCGACGTCAACCGGTGCTGCAATGGAGGAACACCCGCGCGGCAGGGCGCTGCAATGAAGCATGCGACGACCGTCGCCCATCGGGGTGCATGTAGCACCGTTGTGCCTCCGTGCCGGTGGCGGTGCTGCACTAAAGCTTCGCCGGCGGGCATGCGATGGGGCGCTGCAGTGAAACATGCCACGATCGTCGGGGTTCTGCGAAGGAGCACTGCCGCGCCGCTGGCGATTGTGCACTGAAGCAGCCACGGGTCCTGCGACGGGAGGTACGACGGCAGCCGTGCGATGGGGCACTGCAGTGAAGCATATAGCGGCCGTCGAGGTGCTGCAATGGAGCGCCGCCTTGGCTTCAATGGAGCGCCGCCGTGGCTGCAATGAAGCTTCGTTGGAGACGTCGTAGGTGTGGCGTCAATGCTTTTTTGTGCTTGGTGTTTCCATGGCCATGGCTGCAATGGAGCAGCATGCCGGAGCTCCCGAAATGCTGCTTGCACGTTGATGCAGCGGTTGGTGGCGGCTCTTGAAGCTGCGTTACATCGCTTCCGACGGCTCCAGTGCGAGGAGGTCGCAGGACTGAGGTGCGAGGATGGGTGCTGCGTTACTCTAATGAAACTAGATCATTGATGGCGCGCGTTGCAGCGCCCCTTTTTTACGCTTTATTGTTAGCAATTTACACAAGTATATGAAGAAAATTAAATTGACACCAGGTTGAACTGAAAAATTATAGTGACATCCGTGTATATATGTTGGGGAGTAAAGAAGAGTTATAAATTGCATGTCCATTTCGATCCTGCCGTAGTTGGATTTTACTGTATGTTGGTAATTATATTGGTCTCTATACATGTTTCATATTTTTCCACACTAATGACTGTTCTGGGTTGTGTTTATGGTGCAGGACCAGACACCAACCCTTTATAATCGATTCTAATCAAGAAATCCAAACAAAAGTTCAACCACCCAAGAGGAACAAATCCGTATAAACAAAAATGTAATTTAATAAACATCAAGAGTGGTTTTGATGCTCATCTCAAATTATTGCTCAATATGGATATTTATGTCATGTTAACTCATGCAGCAATTATGTAGCGATAAATCAAACATCAGGCCACGAACAAACTTGACAAACTGGGGATAAATAATAGAAGCATCAGGAACATAATTGCTCGCTCTTCGGATGTGGCTCTTAGTCTCTATAGTCTTTCTTGTCCTCTTCCGGACATGGATTTAGTCCTTAGGGTGTGGCTCCACGGGTTTGCCATTCTTCCCTAGCCCTTGTGCTCGCCATCCTCAATCGCCTTTTGCTTCACTAAGGCAACTTCCTCGGCATCATGTGTCTTGAACAATTTGTCATCTAATTACTTTTGCTTCTTTACATGAAGACATAATTGCCTTGTCAGTGTCAATAGCAAACATGTTCATCGTCATAATTAATGAAACAAGCGAAATGTGGTGCGCTCATGGAAGGCTCCTTGACATCGCATTTCTCCCGCAGAAAGTAAACAAGTATATATGATCATTAGAAGTGTGAATTTTGGAATATCAGACATATTAACCTGAATACTACAAATAATAAAGAGTGTGTGGCCATTGATGCTAGAGGGAATATATACACACTGGTAATCACGTAACAACGTCGTTTTGGGCAGCTGGCGATCATGTTGCTAAGCCTACAAATGTTGGGAGCATCAATCAAGTTGTCCTTTCCTAAATTACACATTATGAATGATGATTCACCTTGTATGGCATATTGAATTCTGGATCACAATGCAGCAACCTTCCTAATGAATTTTTCTCTTTTTAAAGAGCATAACTTTCAGTTACAACATCAATGACCCTTCATCTATTCAATACACATTAAGAAATTTGCTAATTGGTGTCCTTTTTAATAGATAACTCGAAATAATATCAATGCAGGCTAACTCTAAATAACTAATCTAACGGATCAAGTGTCATGTCAACTATAGATCACACAATTTCTATCTTACATGATCGGACTTCTGATATTATCAATAAGATGTAGCAGCTTGGCACGATGTTTGTAGATTGAACATGGGTTAAATCAATTAAGAAAGCCTTATTTCCAAAATGCTTAACCTTATAAATAAATCAGGCCATAGTATCTCTGGACTGCTATTATATATTGTAGAATAAATTTAGGATATCGATATTCTCCAGTAGATTATACTTGATAGTTTGCTGACCTTGCATATATGTCCATTGGTTTGCTTTTAGACTAATCTGCTGCAGAGGGACAGAAGGCAGATAGAGCATTTGGTTAGTACGGAAAGTACATAGGAGATACAGTACTACTTAGGGTCAAATAGAATATTTATAAAGCTTACATGCTGTCAAGTAGATGATCCGCTATCCTTGACTAAAGCAGGCGAGGGAGGGGGGTAGAACTTCAGATTGCAGGCTAGATTGTGTATGAATTATTGGTACCTGAAAAACAAGAGGGGGGAATAAATGTAACAAATATATGGTACTACGTTTATAAGGTTCAGAACTTCAGATGAATAGTTTAAGCAATTTACTGCTGAATCCAAATTCCAAAAATATGATGTACGTGGAATATGGGTGTGTTTGGATGGGAGCCTATAGGAGCTGAGCCAAAATTTTCGTCATTGACCAGAGCATGGCACCTGTTTGGTTGTGGACCAATAAATTGGCATGCCCGGGCTGCTAGAGCTACTCTAGTACTTCCTCCGTCCCAAAATTCTCGTCTTTGATTTGTCTAAATACGGATGTATCTAGTCACGTTTTAGTGTTAGATACGTTCCTATCTAGACAAATCTAAGACAAGAATTATGGGACGGAGAGAGTACATTTTTACGCCAAATCGTGGGCATGTTGTTGGCGGCTGAAAGGTGCGCCAACTTTTTGGCGTGCCCGCAAATTGGCTGGGCAAGTAGGGGCGGGATCCAAACAGGCCCTATGCTCTCATGTAAATAAATGGTTGGACCTCTTCACAAGAAAATTGTATCACTACATGAAGTAATATAAGGTATGATTTCTATACCTTGCAAACATGAGAACTGAATGGAGATGGGCGACACATCAGTTAATTAACTTCCAGAAGTTAAGTTCATTTATTTGTTCCTACTTGTCCACTCCCTGGAAATTAACATGTCAGATCAATACCGCTCCAAACAGGTCAAAAAATATGAATAGAAAAGTACAAAGGAACACTTTAATTACCTCGTCATTGAAGAAAGGAAGCACCCTGATGAGATTAAAAATGACATGTTTCCTAACAGTTTCTCCTAACTGACGCTTCCAAAGTGAATAAAATCCTTCCTGGCTACATTAAGTCCAACTCCAATCAGCATATGCATACCCCTTCTTAATATATTTTCTGGCATGCAAATGGTATAACCCTACTGTTTGGCCATTCGTGCAAAGCACATGTTGAGTGCCTATGGTTCCTGCAATAAAAAAGTTGAGCGCCGAAGGGGAATCTAGGAGATGGTCCAGTATAATTCAACATCAATGCCATGACCTGTGATGGAATTAAAATAGGCAAGGCAACTCCCAATTTCGTGTGTAAAATAAGCTATGTGCCCAGGTGTTGTGGAGATGGTTACACGCAGCATCATCACCCCCCTGAATCAGGTGCCAGACACGACTGTGCTAGGTTATCGCGTTGCCATCAAATGTTTTTTCCAGTGCTTTTCCGCCGAAGTACGTTGAGTCAACCATGCGAACACACATCGGAGGGGCGGAGATACAGTGTCTTTGCAATCTGATTATTTTAGGGCTTCTCTTGTGCTAATGACGCCTTCAAATCAACTACTGACAAATTAATCATAACTCAAACTCAAATCATCGGAAGAGAGCATGAGGGAGGAGCAGTGGTCGAATACCTTCGATAGCTGCTGGAACACTTTCACACGTACGGGCATCGGCACGATCGCTAGACATGGGTTCCCAACCGACGAAGGCCGGGACGGTGAAGCGCTCCCGAGCGGGTCCCGGTCGGAAGGGAGGAAGACCAACTGAGGCAGTGATGCGTGGGCGACGAGGACGGCACCGCGATGGACTGCGAGCCGAGAGAATGGCGGCGTTGATGCCGCGAGACGGTCTGAGCTGTTGGGAAGGAGGATGGTTCGCCGCGCCCCGCCGCTCACTCCGCCTTACACGGTGCGGCTAGGTTAGGCCAGGAGTGGGAAAGGAAGGGGATGGAGTTAGGGGACGTGCGAAGAGAGAGTCGCTGACTGACCGATGGACATGGGCTTTGTGCGGAGTGGTACAACAAAAAGCCCAATGGCCCAATTTACACCAGACGTCCGAGATTGTCATCAGAGTAGCGGCCGGACACCGTTGTCGCTCGTTCCTAGCGATCGGTTCGAACGGAGGTGGGATTGAGCGCTAATCTGACGGCTGAAAACGGCTGAAAGTGATGATCCGACGACTATGAGCGTTAATGGTCTGAGAGGGCTGGAAAAGTGCGCGGTTATAATGTTTCTAAATGAGATCAAATGAAGGAACGTGAGGCGAGGCTGTTTTGCTTGGATCTAATGGCCAACTAGCGCCACATCGGACGGTTACCCAGGCGGGCTGATTTGTAGCAGCCCCCAAGCCACAACCACGGACCGCACCGCCGCTCCCAACCCCTGCAAACGGGGCCCAGGAGAAGACGTAAAGAGCCCCACCGCAAAACTTACGCCCTCCCTCGGCACGGCTACACCCACACGCACGCACGCGTCCCTCCGTCACACTCCAGGACTGCATACCCCGGACGCTGCCCTGGTGCCGCCCCAACGCCGCGCCGCCCCCTCCCCCTCCCCGCCGCCCCCGTCCCACACCCTCGCGCGCGCGGCCGTAAACGCGAGGGCGCCCGTGGCCGCCGCCGCCGTCTGGATTGCCCGAGCGGGGAGGGCGGGAATCTAGGGTTGCCCCCCCGATGGACGGCGGGGAGAGGACCTTCAAGGCCAACTTCAGCGCCGAGGGGGTGGCGCTGCTGCGGCAGCGCGTGAGGGCGAAGCTCCATGAGCTCATGGGAGAATACACCGACGACACCCTCGTGGTGAGTGCCCCCGGCCCATCCCCCGCCCCCTTGCCCCCGCCCGCGCGATGAGATGTGATCCCCCGATCCATCGCTAAAACCCTAGCGGTCATGTCGGTTTGATTTTGTCCTGTAGGAGTAGATAAGGTTAGCCGAATGTTCGGATTTCGCGGGATCGTGTGTGATGGTGGAATTGGGTTAGTTTAGGTTCATGCACAGTACCGTGCTATCTGCATTGGGGTTTATTAGGTGCCGTTCCTATGTTCTGAGGATTGGGGGGTCGTTTAATTTCCCACCCAAGTTCAGGCGCTCGCAGTATATGGGATGATATTATGCATTTAGAGCATGGAGAATTAGATAACCAATATTATTGTTTCCTGTGGGATAGATTGCTTGTTGATTATATTTGCCGAGTTCAAGCATCGGTCCACTTTTCAGTACTTGTGATGTTTAATTGGAGTGCTCCCATTGTCTGATTTGTCTTTCGGAGCTTAGTTTGTTTTGGGACTGACCTTGCTTATACAGGTTTTGCTGGAGACACGAATGCCTTAAAAGAGTTGATATTAAGTGTGCCTTCATTGTACAAGCCCGCAAACCACTGAGATTGCTGATCTAACTATTTCTTTTTGCGTGACAGGAGTATGTCGTGGTGTTGCTCAGAAATGGAAGACGGAAGGATGAGGCTGCGAAGGAGCTGCAGGTTTTCTTAGGCGATGACAACAATACATTCGTATCCTGGTTATTTGCTCCGTCCAAATCTTTGTAACTAAGTTTCTGTTGTTTTATACCGTTTATCTGACTAAACTGATAATCAATGGTCATGCAGGTTGTGGGATCACCTCTCCTCAAATTTGCACCTTTATGTGCAACCCAAAGCTGTGTCTGCTAATGATGAAGCTAGAAACACTCGCAGTACTGCTAGAGGATTGCTTCTACATAATTCATCTAGCAATGCACAGACTGGTCGTGTACCTGAAGCTGAAACTCAGAAAACAACAAGAGTCCAACCGAAGAGGGAGTGGGGAGGAATTGTTCGAGAACAATCAGACGTTGCTCCCCTTCGAAGTGTTGTAGCTCCTGTTTCACATGCAGAGGAAAAAACTAATCATACACAGGCTGTAAGACGAACCCGCTCACCGGACATGCATAATAACCATAGAAAGAGAGACAGAGAGGAGGACACACGGCCAGCCAAGGTCTCTAAGGCTCTCCCAATCACATAATCTGATTTTCAAAATATCGCCACATTCATGGCATGTTTTTCTGTTGTTTTATGTTAGATGCAAGTCATATCATGAATCAGGCAGTCCCATATTAATAAACTAATATCTCGGCATATGCTTTCCTGTAATGTTGTAAGTATATTAGCTAAACATGCTAATTGACTTTGTTTTTGTATTTCATTTGCCGAGTACATGATTGAGTAGTATTCTTTTTATGTTCACAACACATGTGTTCTGATAATGAGCATAATTGGTTTGATGCCAAAAGTTGGCATGCCAATATTTGACAAATGTCAAATGTTGGCTAGTGATTGGTTGGCTATACCAACTTTTCTTGTCAATCTCACAAAAAGTTGCCAATTTTTGGCAACTTTTGATTTTGCCAAATGTTGGCTTGCCAAAAATTGGCATCAAACCAATTATGCTCAATATTCTTATAATTCTTGAACATTTTGTTTGCCTTCGTCAGTGAAGAAGAAAATCTAATAGGGAATGCAATTTGAAAGACCTGCTTTTGTGCTACTTGTGTTTGGGCATAATTAATAACTTCTATTGTTTACCTGTTATAAATTCACAAAACCATGACGCGCCTGCCTAATCCTGTTATAAGATTTATTTTTAGCTTCTGATAATTGATTTTTGTTTATCTCTGTAATTAATTCAGTATTATATAACTCCCTATTCAATTTTGTAAAGCGTAATTTTGGAAGCTCCTTACTTTCAAGGAAGTCCAGTTCCACCCTCGACTATGAATCCTGATATTTAGCACCCTAAACTTTCAAAACTAGACTGACTTCAACCATGGCAGACATGAAATTGATTGGTCAACCATATTACTTATGCGATGTGTGTTATCCTTGTTTATTTAAATCACTATATCGTGTATGATTTCTGAACCTGCTGTACAGCTTATAGCTGTTTAATTTTCATATGCTGAGCAGCACATCAGTTATATAAAGTAATAGTGTTGTAAACATGTTATATGAATGTTTTAGGTTGTGCAATGCACATTTTTCTTGCTAGCAATACTCTACTGCGCACTTGCATTCATGTTTTTTTTAATTCCTGTGGTTTGTGTTGTCCTCTCACTCTAGCTCGCCGTCTCTGCATTGCTCCTTGGTTATTGCCCTGTCGACTTAGAATGCCAAAACATATTATTGTTCTGCTTGAGCTCCATTTTTCTAGCAATGCCTGTAAAAACCTGCTGCTCCATTAATTCTTGTTCTTTGTGGTAATAGTTTTCTTATGTTTTTCCAGAAGACATCCCATGAAGTCATTGGTGCACCACGCCGGCTTCTTCAGTTTGCTGTTCGTGACGCTGTCAGACCTGTGCAGCCACCGACCCCGAGGTCGGAGTCATCTTCCAAGCGACTTCGTTCTGTGGTGTCTACCATAGAATCAGATTCAGCAGCTAATGGTAGGTTGCAGAAAATGAAGTCTGATGTGAGAGTACCAGGTGCCACAGCAGCATTTAGAGCCGCAGCTGAGGCTGCTGAAGATGTTCTCAAGGACAGATACTCCTCGGAAAGCGTCTTTGACAGGTTGGGTAGAAGGCCTCTGTTGACTACCACTGAAGAACCATTCGATTTCAGAGAAAAAGATCCAGACGATGGAGAATACAAGCACATAGATAATGTCCGAGCAGAAAATCAAGTAGAATTTCATGAAAGAAATCAGTATGTTGCCAGGGATACTTGTATGTATGACAGCGGAACAGAGAAGGCTGCTGATTCTGCATTTGATATTGATCGGTATGATGACACTGGTGCAGTTAGATATAATGCTGTGAATCCTTACCAGAATAAATTGTCTTCTAGTGGAGGCAAAGAGTCATCAGTAAAGCGGTACAATAAGGCAGAAGGAGCTGCCGGGATAAGAAGCAGAAGGTCGATAGCCCAAGACACACATGCTAGCTCAGGACCAAGACCATCTGAAAAGATGTTAAATATATCTGCTAACAATAATACGCGGAATCCTCCCTACCATGAAACTGCAAGAAATGCTGGCACATTTGAGCATCAGGTGCCCATTGGGAAGAAAGATGTTGGCTCAATAAAATCAAATTTGACAGTTGCACATGCTAAAGTTACACACATGGCCGATAAATCCAAAGTAAGTTTCCAAGGGCTAGCATCTTCACTCCTTTCGAAACTATATTTTTGCCAAGTGCATGAATAACTAGATTATATGAAATTGTTTTCCATGGCATTAGCAGCTTGAGATTATCACCTAAAAAATTGAGCTTCTCATATGCTATGCTCAGAAATGTACTCTTTTTTAAATTTGTTTGAATTCAAATCATCCAGCAATTTATTATGTATCTTTGAAGACTAGTGTCAGTTTTTTTTTTGAAGACTAGTGTCAATTGGTACAGGAACCCTCCAACTCCTTAGAATCAGGAAATAAAGTGAAAATGAAGCCATGAGCTCATGAAGTAGAATCTATGATTTTCATGCTGGATATCTCATCGTAATTTTGTTGCTACACACATTATACGGACAGGTCAACAGATCTGATAGGTTTGTTGGAACATAAGCAGCGTTGATATATTTGCCTACATCATTTATGTATTATTTGCTTCTCTGTTTGTCTTCTGTGCCCGCACCCCATTTGTGCAAGAATTGTATTTTCTGTGTTGTTTTGTGAGGGATCCCCAAAGTAAAGGGGGATGTGCAGGTCCAGGAAATATGGCCTTAAAGGGCCATATGTCTAGCTGTTATATAGTAATAACTTATTTTTAAAATTACATTGCAGGACTTGGTGCACTCAAGTTCATTGTTGGAGGCAACGAAGGTGTCATCAGTTGGTATGTAAAGCATGCGTTGCTCAAGTGCTCATTGCTATAAATTGACTGCCTTAATCATCTGAATGGAATGTCCTTGTGGAAACTGTTAGGCCCCGTTTGGAGCATATGATGGTAAAAACGTAGAAATCAGGAAAACATAGGAATTGAGATGGCATGCCTCACAAACTCTATGGGAATAGAAAATGCAGGAACTGAGAAAAATAGACGTTTGGATTGTAGGATAGGAAAAACATGGGAAACTTTTCGAGTTTCAGACCTAGCCACTGCCCATGACAATTAGCCGTTGGCTTTATTCCTTCACAACTAGCCTCGTTTTCCTTGCATACGTGAACATGCCTTCACATGCCATTTGCAGGCTAGAATGTTTAGTACAACAATCAGGCCGTGATATTTTATCTAACCTTGATGACGAGATATCTGTTGTTGAGGCCCGATCTTTCACGGCATTCCACCTTCAGCAACAGTAACCTCTCGCCCGCGCACGCGATGTACGCAAAGTAGAGGGATTGAACCTTAAGTTTTAGCACGAGAAAACCAATCTCGATGATGGTACTCACGCGCAAAACAATTTCCTCGCTGAGAAATTGCAACAGAGGTTTTCTGAAGCTTCTTCCAAACTTTGGGATTTTTTGACAGCTTCCCTCAAAACTCGATACGGGTATTTACCCTAAAAACACATCGTGTCTATTTATAAAATATAACCTGCGTTGCATGGTGCACCGACCAGACCTTAAATAGGAGATGGCCTATCTTGAGCTGCAAGCAGGCCAACTCAAACTTTCCTATCCTTATCTCTTGGCTAACAAAAAATAAACTATACTTCCTAAAATAATTAGATTACGTGCCTTGTATTTTCTGGCACATAACCGTTACAGATCATCGAGAAAACAAACGACACTTGTGACCTAAAAAATAAGACGCACCTGCAGGTGGACTCCATCCTGCAGCGCACAATCACATCAAATCCTTTGGTCGACGAGGACTCCGAGCGAGCACATATAGCTGATCTGATGGCCGTGACCTTCCAAAGTAGTAGTAGTAGCCATGAACTCGTTTCTGCTTCTTATCTTTTTGGTTTGCATGCACGTGTACCTGGCTCAAAGAAAACAAATCCCTTTTGACATTACTTCGGTCCATGGCATAGTTAGGGACTCCCAACTTCTCCTGATTCCCATGTAAAATATCTAGCAGTCAATTCTTCCAGATAAACACACATACATGTCACATTAATTAGCTCCTCCTCAACTTTGTAATGCTTATCAACAATCTCCAGATTTGACATCACAGAAACATCACTAGTGACTTGATCAACAATTGGATTAATATTGCTAATGATTATGTGGTCGTATCAAGTCATCCAATGCATCAAAGAGATTGACTTCCAACAGTCAGGCGAGTTGTGGTTGTATGTGGCCTGCTAATCCCACCCAATAAATTCACACTAATCAAATCTGAGAATTCCGTACAATTGAATCATGGTATTAAATAGGAATCATGTCTAAATTAGTCAGGCACATATAACACGGGTCATGCCTTCCTCACCATCCGCTGCCCTCGCCGCCTCCCACGCTCGCAGGCTGTCGCGCCCTGTCACGAGTCCTGTTTGCCCATCTTACTCGGCTGCCACCTAATGCCACAGATGCCCCTGTACGCAGGCCCCTGCCTCTTTCTTGTGGCTTTTGGTGCACGCGAACAAGCGAAAAGGCAGCGGTGGAAGCGCCTTGAAGCTCTGTTTTCACGCCAGGAAATTTTCCATTAGATATGACTGGATGTTTATTTTCCCGTGAAGCGTGAAGGGTAGAAACCCAATCCTGTGGAATCTTATTTCATGTTCCTGTGTTCCAAAGGCCCGAAGGGAAAACTTTCCTATGAAATTCATATCCTCTAAAATTCCTGCAAAAAAACAGTTTTCCGAACGGGCCCTTATAGCTTATTAGAACCATACCATTGCCTTCACTACTACGAACTAATAACCGTAGTTGATCATGCAACACATCCTTTATTTCATGGAAAGCTTCTGCACCAATTTTTCTTTTAGATATCTTTATTGTGGTATGATTTTTTTACTCTGTTAAGTTAACATGTTAGCTCTGTAGGTTTTCTACCCACTCATTTGTTAAGCAGATTCTTTTTTTGTTATTATTTTCAGCTGGTGGATCTACAGGCCAACCTGAAAGTCCCCCTGAATCTAGAACTATCTTTGTTAGTAATGTAAGTATTTTGATTTCTTTTTCTTTTACCCCTCCGGTTATGAATAGAAGAGTTTCTGTGTCACCGGTGATTGTTTTATTGGGCTTTTTTAGGTACATTTTGGTGCAACAAAAGATGGTCTTTCTTGTCACTTCAACAAGTTTGGCGCTGTACTAAAAACTCTTATTGTATCTGATGGTGCCACTGGTCAGCCAACAGGGTGTGAATTTTACTCCCCTCTGAACAGTCCAAAATATCATCATTTATTTAGGTAATATCCTAAGTTGTTCTTTATTTCTTTTTGTCTTATCAGCTCAGCGTACATCGAATTCTTGGAAAAAGAATCAGCAGAGAAGGCGCTAACGCTGAATGGAACATCTTTTATGTCACGCATTTTGAAGGTAAAACTTCCTTGACCTAACTTCTATTATTTGATAGGTTTTGTTGAAACTTTTTTGGTTGACATTCATGATTGAGTTGCTCTAGTAAGATTTGGTATCGAACATCAAAATGATAATATACTTTTGTCTTTACTGGAAGCTCCATTAGTTGGGCCATTCTTTCATCAGTATGCTCATTAGTGTTTTCTGTCTTGCATGCATGCGGTCATAGCCTATCAATAAATATGGAAGTAGACAGTATATTCGAGCAATTCAGAAGATTTTGCACTTTCGAGTGTTCACGTGGAGTACTTTTCATGACTTGTGATGCATATCTGTTAACTATATATAATGGTGCGCTGCAGGTTGTTCGAAAAAGCTCCGTTGAAGTGCCTCAGCAGCCTAGCTGGTCACGTGGTGTTCGTGCATCACCATTTGCTTCCAGGCTCATTAGAACCGCATACCCAAGGCCGGCATTCCCTGGCGCTATGCGTGGACGTTTAGCTATCAGAGGTAATGCTCGGAGTTTTCAATGGAAGCGTGGCGCTGCTGATTCCGTAGATGCCGGAAAACCAAGTCAAGCTACACCTGTAACACCTGGGAGTCAGATGGTAACTCCAGTAACACGAAGCTTCACCTACACACGCACCGAGCCAAAACAGGATGCTGGTGCGACTGCAAATGTTTGATTAGCTCAGCCACAGCATGCCTGTTGGTTCTGATGAAACTCACAGAGATAGCTCAAAATTCCTGGCCATTTCATAGTTTAGCCTCCTTCGGTAAATACTATTTAGTTGCAGAGCTTAGTGAGTGGCTGGTTTTATGGAACTGAATATTTGAGCCATATTCTGTGAGTGATTTTGTGTGCCCCCCCATCGGAGAGGCATTCATGCTGTGTGCTGGTTGTGTTGAGTTTGTGGGAGTGGAGAAATGTCAAAAAATGTGGCTGTAGAATGTTAGGCACATATGAACATTATTTATTATTAATAGATTATGCCAGCTTCCATGGAGTTCCTGTTAAACTGTGTGATTGTGTATTCTTTCTTCTCCAGGAGTTTTAATACGCCATTCTTGTTACGATTTTCCACTTTTGTATGTAGTGATGTTGCATGTAACACCTGTCCATTGATCCGGGATGTTATGTACTCGTAGTAGGTGTGGCAGTGTACATATTTTATCCAAAGAGAGTACATTCTCATCTTGGAACCAGGGAAAGGTCACGGGTAGCACAAGTCCAAGCATCTCTCTTGTCTTACTGAAAACTTGAAAAGGTAACAAACATCTCTGCTGTCTTACTGTCTTTCAGACGAGTATTTTTCTCTCTATTGTTTGGACTAGACTTGTGGCTTATGCTTGTAGGATTTCCATGATGTTGACCATTATTAAGGATTATAATATGAAGGCAGTTTTTTTCACTGCCTTTACTTGCTTGTTTCTGCCTAATAATTGTAGTTAACTTCCATTTGGGCCATGATTGAAGTTAACCTTTTTTGACACTGCGTAACCACTCACGCACTATCTGCCTGGGCTATGACGGAGGCAGACATATCTTACACGAAAGCGAAATCCACTCTCCCAGTAGAGACTGTAGAGTGGTAGTTGCAGAGGGCGTGATGCTCCAGTCGAATCCTGACTTCCCTAGGCAACGATCCCGGAAAGCGAGAGAGATCAGACTCCATGGTCCATTCCCGTATCACTCGAGTGAGTTGCCTGCCTGGTGCTGTGCCCGTGTCGTCCCGTGATAACTCGCTCGTCACATCGCGTCCAACAGGAAGGACAAGGGCGCCACTCCAAAGTCCAAAAGCTCCCGTGCCCCGTCCAAAATTTCCACGCCAAATAATGCAGAAAAGCTGCCCCGGCCAACCTGACCCAGCCTACCAAGAAACAAATCCCCGCACAGCCCGCAGCTGACATGCTAGTAGCCTAGTGGAAAGCACATGTCAATCCCGTGCCTACGTGCTGCTACTGACTAGACCGTCTGGTCCGTCCAACCCGCAGTGAAAAAAACTCTGCCCCACAAAACAGCCAGCCATTGACCAGCAACAGCACGCGCTGTACGTAGCTCGCTCGGCCACTCTGCTCCTGCCTACACTCACTCATTCCTGCACCGCACCTCACCGGCCGGCCGGCTCCCTCCATGTCCACATCCATGGCGAGCACCAGCGGCGCCTGCCTGCCTCTCCTCCTGCTCCTCCTGTCGCCGCTGATCATCTCCTCGTCCAAAGCGGCAGCGGCGGAAGCAGAGCCAGAGCAGCCGGTACACGACCTCCTGCTCAGCTTCAAGGCCTCCCTGCGCGACCCCGCCGGCGCCCTCGCCACCTGGTCCAGCTCCACGCCCTACTGCAACTGGTCGCACGTCACCTGCACGGACACCTCCTCCTCCTCCTCCTCCGCCTCCGTCGCTGTCTCGCTTCAGCTCCAGGGCCTCCGCCTCTCCGGCGACATCAACGCCACCGCGCTCTGCCGCGTCCCGGGCCTCGCCGGCCTCAGCCTCGCGGCCAACGCCTTCAACCAGACCGTCCCGCTGCAGCTCTCGCGCTGCGCCTCGCTCGCCTCCCTCAACCTCAGCTCCGGCGCCTTCTGGGGCCCGCTGCCGGAGCAGCTCGCCGCGCTCGCCTCGCTCACGTCGCTCGACCTCAGCGGCAACGACATCGAGGGGACCGTGCCGCCGGGCCTCGCCGCGCTGCGGGGGCTCCAGGTGCTCGACCTGCGCGGCAACCGCCTCTCCGGCGTGCTCCACCCGGCGCTCTTCCGCAACCTCACCAGCCTCCACTACCTGGACCTGTCCGGCAACCAGTTCTTGGAGTCCCAGCTGCCGCCGGAGCTCGGCGGGATGGCCAGCCTCAGGTGGCTCTTCTTGCAGGGGTCAGGGTTTAGCGGCGAGATACCCGAGACCTTCCTTGGGCTGGAGCAGCTGGAGGCTCTTGATCTGTCCATGAACAGCTTGACCGGGGCCGTTCCTCCGGGGTTCGGCCTCAAGTTTCAGAAGCTGCTGTCTCTGGATTTGTCGCGCAATGGCTTCTCTGGGCCGTTCCCCAACGGCGTCGACAAGTGCCTGATGCTGCAGAGGTTCGAGGTGCAGGGCAACGCCTTCACCGGGGAGCTTCCCGCCGGCCTCTGGTCGCTGCCGGACTTGCAGGTGATCCGCGCCGAGAACAACCGGTTCTCCGGCCGGTTGCCCGAGTTCCCCGGCGGCGTGTCTCGGCTGGAGCAAGTTCAGGTTGACAACAACAGCTTCTCCGGCGCGATACCTCAGAGCATCGGCATGATCCGCACCATGTACCGCTTCTCCGCCTCACTGAACGAGCTCAACGGCAGCCTGCCGGACAACCTGTGCGACTCCCCGGCGATGAGCATCATCAACATCTCCCACAATGCCATCTCCGGCTCGATCCCCGACTTCAACAACTGCAAGAGGCTGGTATCGCTGTCCCTGTCCAGCAACGGTCTCACCGGGTCGATACCAGCCTCTCTCGGGGACTTGCCGGTGCTGACCTACATCGACCTGTCCAGCAATGGCCTCACCGGCGCCATTCCGGCAGAGCTCCAGAACCTGAAGCTCGCGTTGCTCAACGTCTCGTACAACCGGCTCTCCGGCCGAGTGCCTCCGGAGCTGGTCTCCGGCCTCCCCGCCGTGTTTCTTGAAGGGAACCCAGGCCTGTGCGGTCCTGGGTTGCCGACCGACTGTGATGCGCCATTGAGAAAGCATCAGGGGCTAGCACTGGCTGCGACGGTGGCCTCCTTCGTTACAGGGCTGGCGCTGTTGGCCGTAGGGGTGTTTGCAGTTTACAGGAGGCTACATGGCAACAGGTCCTGCTCCCCATGGAAGCTGGTGCTTTTCCACCCAATCAAGATCACCGGAGAGGAATTGTTCGCCGCGTTCCACGACAAGAATGTGATCGGAAGAGGAGCATTTGGGAAGGTCTATCTGATTGAGCTACAAGACGGGCAAAAAGTCGCGGTGAAGCGGCTGTTCAGCTCGGGCAAGCTGACATTCAGAGAAGTGAAGAATGAGATGAAAGCGCTGGCGAAAATCCGGCACAAGAATGTTGCCAAGATCGCCGGCTTCTGCTACTCGGAAGGAGAGGTCAGCGTCATATATGAATACTTTCAGAGAGGAAGCTTACAGGATATGATCTGCGCACCGAAATTCGCGGTGGGCTGGAACGACAGGCTGAAGGTGGCACTGGGAGTAGCTCAAGGATTGGCATATCTTCACCATGACTATACTCCTCGCATGCTGCACCGCGATCTGAAGTCGAGCAATGTGCTACTTGCGGATGAATTTGAACCCAGGGTCGCCGGGTTTGGGATTCATCGTGTCGTTGGGGAAAAGGCGTACCGATCTTCCTTGGATTCGGATTTGAATGACAAGTGCTACATCGCGCCAGGTATGCATTTCTGTAGTTGAATCAGTAAGTACACCAGGTTTTGAAGAGCCTGGCACCCTATCCTATGCATTTGCAATGTGTTCATCTTGTTACCAAAATGTTTTAGTAGTATAACCTCACTGCATGGTTGCACCTTATATACATATCAAGAAGGTAGAGTTGGTACTATTACCATTGAGTAGATTTATGGCTGCATACAAATTTACTGAAGTTCTCTTCTGTTTTCCTGAAACCAGAGCAAAACTTCACAAAGAACCCAACGAACCTCATGGACGTCTACAGCTTTGGGGTCATTCTCCTGGAGCTGATCACCGGAAGGCCAGCAGAGCAGCCGGCGTCCAAGGACTGCTCGGACATTGTTAGCTGGGTGCGGAGGCGGATCAACCTGATCGACGGCGCATCGCAGATACTCGACCCCAGCATCCCCCGCACGGAGCAACAGGGGATGAAGGCGGCCCTGGAGCTCGCGGTGCGCTGCACGTCGGTGAAGCCTGACCAGAGGCCGGACATGTATGAAGTTGTGAGGTCGCTGCAGGCGCTGTAGTTTCATCCACGGACACCGCCATACACTGAAGTTGCTTTGTGATCTTTGACTGGAGAAGCACTTCAGTTTGTGATGTTTTGCATTCAGACTATCTGTCAACTATGTAGTTCGTGCGTGTTGTGTATATTTGTGGGATTGTCATGACATTGACAGAATAAATAGAAATAAGACGCCTGTGTGATTCACATGTTTATTCAGCCAGCAGCTTTCAAGTACAAAAAAAGCTTCAGTAGAACAAGTCAGTGAGCAGTTTTGAAGTATACAAAACGAGCTTCAGAAGAACAAGTCATACATACAGCGATTAAACAACAATTCCAACTTGCAAATATCTGAAAATACTCTTCTCTTATTCCATCATAATATGATGAACATAAGTTTTACAACATCGATTATTCCATTACAGGACATAAACACACAAAGATAATAGGGACTACAAACCAACAACAGTACTGAAGCAAATTATTTTAGGAAACAGATGAATTAAAACGAACTATTGGCTACAATAGGCAATTACACTGCCAGGTCTTGAGTGCCTCTCCATATGAGAGGCTTCTTGCTCAGGCATGATAAACATAACTTCCACCGGTGTGGCGGCCCGGTGGTGCTCACTATGTCGCCAATCAGCTTGGCGACGCATCAATCCTCCAAATCTTGCTCACGTTCAGCCCGGACCCTTGCCCGGGTCTGATAAACTTTTCTTCCTGCACTTATGTTGCAGTTATTCACTATGTCGCTGAGAAAGTACCAGCAGATTGTGCTCTGTGGAGGCCCCGGAACGACACCAGCACCAGCAACGGGAAGGCAAGGTGTAGACCTTCCAGTCCCCATGTCAAAGACCATGCCTTGATCCCTGCCCCTCCCGCCGATCCAGTACACACAATTACCCTTCAGTCCTGGAACATCTTCAGCATACATCGACACCGCATTGTTCCTCCCAACAAACACCGAGTAGCCACCCAAATCCGTCACGGCATCCCAGCATGGTTGGCGCCGGGGATAATACCTGAGAACAAGTATCTCATTCTCGGCTACACGGCGGTGACCGCCTCCTGGCAGCTGCAAAGTGACCGTGCAGCTTGCATTCCTCCAGATTTGGTAGAGGTTACCGTCGCAGAACACCAGGTTCTTGGCACTAGTAAAAACCGACACCGTGTTGTATGGCGCGGCAAAACAGGTAGCAGGGTCGAACGGTAGGTTGCACTCAGACAACATGGGCTCGACCGTGGCCGGTGCATTTAGGTCCGGTCCGACAGATCCAGGAGGAACTCTCCTGAGAGGCATAAACACATCTGGGCAGAAGGTAGCCTTCATCGTAGCAATTGGAAGCTGCTGCTCTCTCCATCTACGATGTTCATAGCAGAGCATGCGCAAATTGCGCTGTCTTCTTCCCTGAAGAGTGAGTGCGGGACGTCCTAAAGGCATCTCTGGCTCTGATGGGCCAGCTGGATCCTCGACGACGATAGGCTTCCTGCGGCGGCGCTCCGGCAGGCGGAGCACGTGGACATCTCCATAGCGGGTGAGGCAGTAGACCCTACCTTTTTCATGGTAGACGACGTCGGCGAGCTGATCTCCGCTGGAGAGGCGAACGGGATCGAGGATGGCCCACCTCCTGGCCCCCGCGGTGACGTAGGCGAGCCTGTCGATGTCGCAGATGGCGGCGGCGGCGAAGTCGTCCCTGGCGGGGTTGGGCGCGAAGACGAGCTTGGAGACCCAGCGGCTCTCGTAGATCAGCGGCGGCAGAAGGATCTCCGTGGCGGTGATGGGGTTGAAGAGGCTGAACATGCTCTGGCCGCCGTAGAGGCAGACGGAGAGGGCGAGCCAGCCGTTGCTAGAGCCGACGCATCGGCCCCCCGAGAGGATGTTCTTGAGCTCGAAGGAGCGGTGCGTGGGGAGCGACGCGGCGGACGGGCAGCACCTGGCGTCGTCGAGGACGACGAGGAGCGACGGGGACGGCGGCGAGAGCGCGCATCGCCAGGCCGTGCAGGCGCCCCGCGCGCTGGCGTAGCACTTGAGGTCGAGGCTGTCGCCGATGCGGCAGAGGAGGTCCGCCGGCAGATCCGCCCAGCGCCGGAACGGCGGCATGGCGGCGGGCGGGCTGTGTGTGGGAATGGTGGCTAGGCCATCGGGTCCTAGGGTTTCATCTGCCGGAGTGGAGGCGATTGCGAGGTTGGGGAATTTTATGCTCCATTGTCGGGTGGGCATCTTCCGGACAAGCCCCTGGGGTTCTTCCAGATTGGCGAGCTGGTCCGGACCGCCGCGAATAAGGGCCGCGTGTCTCCCTGCCCGTCCTAACGGGTTTCGCACACTTGCCGGATCTCATCTCGACGCCGTTGTTCGGGTCAAGGCGGAGACCGGGCCACTCACTCCGTTACAGCCCAGCTCGCCATGGTGGGCTTGCTCGGCCTTACTTCTGTTCCGACTTCCGAGGCTCAATATGCTGCGAGTTGTTGTCACCAGTCACCACAATGTTACTAAAAAAAACTGTTGTCACCACAATGATTTGCTAAAAAAAAGGTTGTCACCACAAATGAGAGAGATTGTTAAAAAAACACAATGAGAGAGTGTGCATTCGCTCAAGAAAAAGAAAAGGAAAAAAGGGGAGAAATAGAAAAACAAACTATGCATTACTGATGTTTTTTTTGATTCTCGTGAGCGCAGATGTATTACATGCAACTTCCTTGCGGAAAGTTCTAGATACCTACTGTCAGAATTCGGGCGAGTTGGTTAGTTTAGTAAAATCTAGTTCTTTTTAGTCCTAACACTTCCGTTACTGCTAGATCTGAGATTTGTCAAATTTTGCATATTGATGGTGAAGCTCTCTCTGATATGTATCTTGGGTGGCGTGCCATGGTGGGGAGTAGACATGAGTGATTGTCTGAGGTACTTTATTGAGAGAATAAAATAGAGAATTCAAGGATGGATGGAAATACGGTTATCTAATGGAGGTAACGATTTGTGGCCCAAGTTATACCAGTGTTTGCTATGTCAATGTTTTGCTTGTCCAAGGGAATTTGTAAAGAGATTATTGATATAATTGCCTAGTTTGGGTGAGAGGGGAGGTGATGATGGGCAGAAAAAGATGCATTGTTATTTGTGGTGGAAACGTTTCTATATTAAAAGTGAAGGAGGTATGGGATACATGGATATTTACTCTTTTAATCTTGTATTGTTGTCTAAGCAATGGTGGAGATTAATTACAAACCCATAATCTCTTTGTCCTCAAGTGGTGAAAGCAAAATACTATCCCAATGAAGGCCTGTTGCAAGCTAGCCTCAAGAGTGCCTCATCATTTACATGTAGAATATAATGAAAGGGCTTGGTGTTTTTAAGCATAGATATATGTGGCGAATTAGTTCCAGTGTTGAAGTTAATATATGGAACGAGCCCCGGATCCATTCGAGCCCAGATAGGAAGATTATAACACTTCACGAACATGCAATTTCGAACAAAGTTAATGATCTCAATGACCCTACGCTGGGTTGTGGGATGAAGAGCTAATCCGGCAAATGTTCAATCCAGTGGATATTCGAAGAATCTTACAAATTATGATTCACCACCAAGCATTCGAAGATTTTAACGCATGGCACCCTGACAGGAAAGTAATATTTTTAGTCCGCTCGACTTATCACATCCAGAGGATTTATAATTTCAGGAGCCATGTAAGAAGCTTTTTAAGCTCGTAAAGCTCCATGAATCCGGTGGTTTGGATTATCATATAGAAACTCCAAATCACGCGTAATGTTTGTAATTAGCGAGCATAAGACGTTCTACATCTACTGTTTTAGTGCACAAATGTGAGAGAGTTCTAGAAGTGGCTACGTATAGCAAAAATTATCTCATTGGCATGTGACGGTGCATGATCCGGTCGGTACCCTCGGTATGGTAGTGAGAGTGGCTGAAAGTATCAGATCACACGCCGCACAGAGAGTTTACCCAGGTTTGGGCCTCCGGAAAGGAGTAATACCCTATGTCTTGCTTTGTGTTTGGATTCACGGTCGGGATACGTCGTGCGAGGGAGTCAATTGTGAGATGAGTTGGCTATTGAGAGTCAACATCTACAAAGTAGATGGGAGTGAGAGTCCCTCATGAGCATTATTTTTACACTCCTCTAACCTTAGTTTAAACCCATATATTTCATTAAAACCGAGGTATTTGTTATGATATTGTCACTAATGACTAATGAATGCATAGGATTCCATATATCCTATCTTTATGTTCTTTCCATAGGAAATGAGCTGTTTATGGACGAAATCGAGCCAATACATGGAAAGGAGTAAAGTGGGGATAGAGGAGATCCAATGGGAGGCGCACCAGAAGAAACAAAGCAAAAGACGACGTTTCATATGACCGCACCCGCTTGTATGAGCGGTCATATGGCGTGGAAAATAAGGTGTCTGATCCACCCGAACAAGCTTTATAAAGGGGCCGATGCCATATGACTAATAGAACATCACAGAACAAGCCACTCTTCGTCATCACCACCATAGCCATCTCCATCAACCATAGCAGTCGCCATTTCCCATCTCCATAGACACAACCTTCACCACCATCATAGTTTGCAGCAATCTAGTCATACTTGTAATCGTGTATCACACACGACATCCATTGTAAGACATAATATCAATCAATATTCATGATGTTTTCTTTGTGTGATTTGATCTCCATGTGTGAGTAGTTCAGTAAGGTCATGGGTTGAGGCATGAGCCTTGCAACCCAATGTATTTGTTGGAGGGGTCAATGGAAGTATTTGAATTAACGTCACATATGTATAACATAAAATTGTTGCGTAGTTATCTCTTGTCTCTTTAGCGTTCTTCTTCCCTGCAGGTACCCAGATCATGGCGAATGAGCCAGGGAGAGGCTAAGTGCAGGGAGACATGAAGGGTTATTATGAACACCAGTGATGGAAAGGTTTAGTATGGTAACACAAATCCTATCATTGGGGATTGAAGAGGTGTAGTCATTAAACCCCCAATGTTTTTGTCTGATTATTGCAATCTTATTAGGGAGGCAACCCTGCGCGACGGGTAGGGCCTTTGGTCGGACAACTGCCTCTTGATGCAGGATGCGTGCAGATCAAGACGTAATTTGGACACATCCCCCATTTCAATACATAACAAGCACAACTCGATGGATGACTTTCAGAGCACAAATTAAGATCATATTTGGTCCCGTCACAAATATATGGTTGTAAGCTTTAGGTCCTCATAAGTCATACCCATGACTATTTTTTATTATAAGTGTTTTTAGTGTCAGCTTGATTTACCATTCAGACAAAAGATGGAATTAATTCTCTAGCAAAATCTTGTTTGAGATCCTAGCTTAAAGGGAACCATCTCCTGTGGGTTCGATAACTCATGGTCACGTCTGGGGGGAAAGGCAAGAATCATTTCCGCTCCAATTTGGAATACCAAAGGAAGTAATCAAACCTTTTTCTGGCACCATGGCCAGGGAGGCTTTGTGTGCCTAGTCTTTGTGTTTAGAGTTTTATTTCTATTTTGTTTCACTTTTTAGTTACTTTTTGTTGCAAGTCTTGTTAGTAGATAACCCCATAAAGATTAGCATGGCTCGTAATCTTGGAAGCTTTGTTACTCCTAGCTAGCAATAGTTTCATGTGTGAAGCTATATCACAACCTGATGTTGCTACTACTGAGTATGAGATAAAACAGAACCTAGTCCCTGTGATTCAATGAGATCAATTTGGAGGCTCTGCTTCTGAGGATGCTGGTATGCACTTGCATAATTTTTCTGAATTATGCAACATGACACACACTAAGGATTATGATCCTAACACTTTGAAGTTGCGTCTATTTCCTTTCTCTTTGAGAGGAAAAGCAAAAGGATGGCTTCCAGCTTTTCCTATAGGTAATATAACTTCATGGGCTAATTGCTGAAGTAAGTTCTTATCTAGGCGAGTTCCATCTGTTGGGTTCTACCGTAGGGTGCGTCGAGTGCAAATTAAAAATCCCTACACGCAGAACATACATGAACATGCTAAGGGAGATGGATCACAGATCGTTACCACTAGACGCGCAGTGCCGTGCAGCAGAAGTAGAGTTGGGTCAGCGCGTTCCCGGAGTCGTCTCCTCCTCATCGATCTCCCACGTAGTCAATCGGATCCCGTGAACTGGTTCACCGGAGCAGCGCAAGTGCACTGCCTCTAACGGTATCAGCGCATGCAGGAGGAACGTCGTGCGGCGGACTGCTAGGTCCAATCACACAACCGGCGGCGAGTGGAGGTGGCTATTCGCAACACATGCAAACCCTAATGACAAAGCCGAAGCGATCAACCGAATGAGTGTGCCACAACTCCACTATATAGGCATCCATCACGGGCTCAACACTTGGGCCTCGCACGAACCCTAAAGCCCAAAGTCTGTTCGGTCTGTATCCGAGTCCGAGTAGGACCAAGTCTGACTCATGGAGTCAGATCCATCCTCACAGGTTACTTCCCTTAAGTGTGCGACCCCTTAGGTTCAAGTCGACTTGGTCGCAGGTCGGATCACCTCCGACCTGCAGGGTTGGTAGCGGCCTCTAGCAAGGTGTGCCAACCACCAAGCAGACTATGAAGCTGGTTAGGCGAACCTGTACATCACACTGATGTTTACACACGCTTCTACTCTTGTAGACTATGTTGGGCCTCCAAGCACAGAGGTTTGTAGGACAACAGCAATTTCCCTCAAGTGGATGACCTAAGGTTTATCGAACTCATGGAAGTAGAGGTTGAAGATGGTCTCTCTCAAGCAACCCTGCAACTAAGATACAAGAAGTCTCTTGTGTCCCCAACACACCTAATACACTTGTCAGATGTATAGGTGCACTAGTTCGGCGAAGAGATGTTAAATGGCAAGTGATATGGATGGCAAAACAAAGTAATATAAATCTGTAATAAAAAGTGCAGCAAGCAAACAAGTGGTAAACGTGAGCACAAATGGTATTGCAATGGTGGAAACAAGGCCTAGGGATCATACTTTCACTAGTGGCAACTCCCAACAACATTAACATAATCGAATCACATGATATTTTCCATAAAACATGCAATGGAGACGCACCCGGAGGTCATTCCTCCGTGGTCAAGAGAGGACGAGAATTATGTAGGGCTACAAAGGCACACCTCAAAGTTCGTAGTTCTCAATCTAAGGATTTCCCAATGTCACCGCGGCCATCCAAAGAGAGTCCCACAATCACCACAATATATCTAAAGGATAGTCAAAGACAAGCACCAAGAGACTCTCAATCTTCAATCAACACACAAGAGAGGAAATCACTCATGAAAATATTTTTCTAATCCATGTCCAATAGGCCATTGTCACCTTGGTCTCGGGGATTATACTAGATAAAGACACGTGAGTACATCAATCCAATACATAGAGGAAGGGGAAATATCATGGGATCACCCTAGATTAACATAGCCTATGATCACAACGAAGATCACATCATGGGAGAGAGAGATAACCACATAGCTACACGTACGAGCCCTCGGCCCCGGAGAAGACTACTCACACATGGACATGGTGAGGAGGATCTTGATGATGGTGTTGATGGAGAGGTGCAGCCCCGCGAGGAGGAGACGGTCGGCGGCAGCCACGGAGGCGGCGGCGGCGGCCCTAGGGGGAGGCGGCGGCCCTCGGGGCGGCGGCGGCCCTAGGGGGCAGCGGCTCCTTGGCCCCCCTTCTTCCTTGTGGATGGTGCTGCAATGGTGCTGGTCCTCCCCTCCAAGACGGCGGCTTGGGAGGAGGAAAATTCGTGGCCCTTGGTGACCTAGGTTTCCTCTCTTTATATAGACTCTCGGATTCCCGTCATCAGATTTTGGGCCTTAGTAAAACGGGCTTTACTCGGCCGTCCGGACTCCGATTTGGACGAATTTTATATTCAGAAGCATCGCCTCGAAATTCCCCACAACTTTCGCAACTAGACTTTTTCCGTTTGACGTCATCTTCGGGCCGGAACGTGACCATCTTTAAAAAACGTTCTCAGACAGATTTCAGGAAAGTCAGAGTCCTACTCCAATACGACTCCTTTTGCGTTTTTGTCAATTTCCAAGTAATTCCTACACAATAAAGTGTAAAACAGGAACATTGTGCACTTTTGCAACCATTAGTAGGTTAGTCCAAATATGATCAAAAGTGTATGGAAGTGCATAAATATCATAGCAATATCACAAAAAAAAGGCATGGAGCAAGCAGAAATTGTAGATACGTTTTGGACGTATCAACATCCCCAAGCTTAATTCCTGCTTGTTCTCGAGTAGGTAAATGATAACAAGCATAATTTCTATGGTGACATGCTATTAACCATATAAGAACTTTTCACAGTCACATGACAAGTGCTTACTCAGACAATAAGTCTGTAGTAATTAAGTTGCCTCATGAGAGTATCACAAAGAACTGAAAGTTTTACAATATGATACTGAAACACTCAATAGATTTGCAATGAGCATGGTGTGCAAATATGATAAAGTGGTATCTCGCTTGCCCCCTTTAGCGAAGCAAAACATAAATGTAGGGGCACCTCCAAGGTTTAAGTGACGACTAGATACAATGATTTCAGAATAAACGATATCATAATCATGCAAAAGACAATGGTACTTTGGGACAATGCACATTACACTCAAAATGACAACCATGCTCTCAATAGTTGGTGCTTTAAAGAAGGTGGAGACTCTCGAACCGTGGCTTTTGTTGGCAAGGTTGAAAACCCGTGGTCGGAAACAAAAACTAAACATGTACCAGAGCTCTTGGTTTTAAAAACAGAGGTAATAATTATTTTTTAGAATATGCATATTTCGTCAACGAATGCTAGCAGATAACTCAATTACTTCTTGAGCTGGACAAGTTTCGAGGAACGGCTCCCGAATGAGTACGATCACATCCTCTTAATCTCCTTTGTTTATCACTGCCAAAGTTTTCTGATTTCTCATGAACAAAGCGTGAAGGACGGTTTGTTTGTTGTATATTTTTTAATGAGCCGGGCACACTCTTTGCCAGTTCCTTCTCGTATTATGGGTTTGCACATTAGACATGCAATCCCGGGGTGAAGCTTGTCCAACTTAAAAAGATCATGAATTAACTACTACTTCCTCATGAGCTAAAACAGAGGCACAAAAAAGAAATGCTTTTTTGAATAATTTCGAGATGGTACATGAAAGTCTTCGTTAGGAATGGCAGGTAAATACCATGTATAGGAAGGTATGGTGGACTCATATGGCATAACTGGTTTAAATGATTTTGGATGCACAAGCAGTCAGTCCGCTTAGTACAGGCGAAGGTTAGCAAAAGACTGGGAGCGACCAACTAAGAGAGCAATGGCGGTCATAATCATGCAGAGCGACAAAGCAACATTGAATCGGGCATGGAAGTTATATCGCTACTCAGAAATGAAAGATCATCAAGGCTTGATGGACTTTCTTTACAGTCTTAAATATGCATGAGCATATGCCAAGTCAATCAAAATAAATTCCTGGAGGAAGATATAACTAAACCATACCACATCATAGGCAAACAAATCATGTTGGTACTCCAATAACACATTGAGAACCCCCCAGCTATTTGAGACTAACCATAAGAAAACATGAACTACTAAGCACCATTATGCACATAGCATTTTTATCATAGACATATCAACCAGTGCAACAGAAGCCAACTCTCTTAACAAGATAAACATGATAACTAAAGAGAGTTCCAGCAACCAACTAAACAAAAGCTCTTTAAAAAGTAAAGCATGAAAACTAAGAGCTGAACATGATAGTAGCTATTGAAAGACAAAGAACACACAATACAAAGATAGACATGAAAATTCTATGTTGTGTTCTAGGTTGAAGTGGAGCGTGTTTCTCTCCCACACAAAGAAAGCTGAGTTCCAACTCATTATGAACAGCAAGCAAAGCTAAAGAAAACTAAAAAGGAAACTAAAAGCAAGACGCTCCAAGCATAGCACATAACACATGAAGTGATAAAAATATAGTGGAACGAAAGACGAACTGATAATTGTTGATGGAGAAGGGGATGCACGGGGGCATCCCCAAGCTTAGACGCTTGAGTCTTCTTGAATATTTCTTGGGGGTGCACGGGGGCATCCCCAAGCTTGAGCGTTTGACACTCCTGAATCTTTTTATCATCTTCCCTCGCACACTTGAAAACTCCCTTCATACATAACTCATCATAATCTGATTAGCGAGGTTAGTACCCTTAATAAAATAATTTTTCCTTGCTGGAAATAAGGATATTCTTGAAGGTCTACTGTTTCTCAAGATTGCCAAAAGGTTTTTGCAAAGAAAAAGCAAGCTCAAGGTTTGCAAAATGAAGGAAAGGCAAAACAGGACAGAATCTGTGAAAAACAGACCAGCAGGTAGTAAATGATTTTTTCGGGGCACTTCTGCAACTCTAATAAAAAAACTCAGAACAGACGCCCGAAAGCCAATTGTATAGAGCACGCTGTCGGAAAAATTCAGACCAAAAAGATGATCTGGTGATTTTATACGAATTTTTCTATCCAAGGACAGAATCTGTTTCCTGGACAGCACGTCACAACTTTTGAACTTTCTTGCAATCAGAGGCTACACTTGGCACAAAGCTGAAAAGTAAAGATACAATGATGTTGCTACAGTAGTAACAACATCAAGACACAACAAAAGCAAAATAAAATTTTATTCATTGTGGCTGCCTCCCAAAAGCGCTTTCTTTTATGCCTTTAAGCTAGGCATAAGACTTTAATGATGCTCTCGTAGGAATAAGAGTTGAAGAACAAAAGAGAGCATCAAGAAGCAAATACCAAACACATTTAAGCCTAACATGCTTCCTATGCATAGGAATATTGCAATAGAATAATTCATTGAAGCACAAAGCAATAAGCATAGGAAGGCAAAACAAGCATAACTTCAAAATATTCACCATAAAAAGAGGAAACTTCTTATTATTAAGATATTTAGAACCATGTCTCCCTCTCTCATTATAAATTTCAGTGGCATCATGGATGAACTCAACAATATAACTATCACATAAGGCATTATTTCCATGATCCAAAAGCATAAACGTGTCATTACTCTTCATATAAGCAAAATCTTTCTTATTAGGAATAGTGAGAGTAAGACTATCTTAACCATCATGGTAATCATCGTATTTAGGAGGCATATCATAATCATAATAAATTTTATCCTCAATAGTAGGTGGACTGAAAATATCATATTCATCATTGTAATCATCATATATAGGAGGCATAGTATCATCAAAGTAAATTTTCTCCTCAAAAGTTGGGGGACTAAAAATATCATGTTCATCAAACGTGTCATCCCCAAGCTTAGAGCTTTCCATGTCATTAGCAATATTGATATTAAATAAAAACATACTAATAACATCACCACCATCATGATTGTTATGCAAATAATAAAGTTCCAAAGGTTTTTTAATTTTCTCTTCGAACACATCATGTCCAAGTTCAAGGTAGAGCTTATAAAGCTCTCTCATATTTTTGTTGTTTTCCATTAAGCAAAACTAGTGAAAATAAAAACAAGAAACAAAAAGATTTAATTGCAAGATATAAAGATATACCTTCAAGCACTCACCTCCCCGGCAACGGCGCCAGAAATAGCTTGATGTCTACACACGCTTCTACTCTTGTAGACTATGTTGGGCCTCCAAGCACAGAGGTTTGTAGGACAGCAGCAATTTCCCTCAAGTGGATGACCTAAGGTTTATCGAACTCAGGGAAGTAGAGGTTGAAGATGGTCTCTCTCAAGCAACCCTGCAACTAAGATACAAGAAGTCTCTTGTGTCCCCAACACACCTAATACACTTGTCAGATGTATAGGTGCACTAGTTCGGCGAAGAGATGTTAAATGGCAAGTGATATGGATGGCAAAACAAAGTAATATAAATCTGTAATAAAAAGTGCAGCAAGCAAACAAGTGGTAAACGTGAGCACAAATGGTATTGTAATGGTGGAAACAAGGCCTAGGGATCATACTTTCACTAGTGGCAACTCCCAACAACATTAACATAATCGAATCACATGATATTTCCCATAAAACATGCAATGGAGACGCACCCGGAGGTCATTCCTCCGTGGTCAAGAGAGGATGAGAATTATGTAGGGCTACAAATGCACACCTCAAAGTTCGTAGTTCTCAATCTAAGGATTTCCCAATGTCACCGCGACCATCCAAAGAGAGTCCCACAATCACCACAACATATCTAAAGGATAGTCAAAGACAAGCACCAAGAGACTCTCAATCTTCAATCAACACACAATAGAGGAAATCACTCATGAAAATATTTTTCTAATCCATGTCCAATAGACCGCTGTCACCTTGGTCTCGGGGATTATACTAGATAAAGACAAGTGAGTATATCAATCCAATACATAGAGGAAGGGGAAATATCATGGGATCACCCTAGATTAACATAGCCTATAATCACAATGAAGATCACATCATGGGAGAGAGAGATAACCACATAGCTACACGTACGAGCCCTCGGCCCCTGAGAAGACTACTCACACATGGACATGGTGAGGAGGATCTTGACGATGGTGTTGATGGAGAGGTGCAGCCCCGCGAGGAGGAGACGGCCGGCGGCAGCCACAGAGGCGGCGGCGGCGGCCCTTGGGGGCGCGGCGGCCCTAGGGGGCGGCGGCGGCCCTCGGGGCGGCGGCGGCCCTAGGGTGCAGCGGCTCCTTGGCCCCCCTTCTTCCTTGTGGATGGTGCTGCAATGGTGCTGGTCCTCCCCTCCAAGACGGCGGCTTGGGAGGAGGAAAATTTGTGGCCCTTGGTGACCTAGGTTTCCTCTTTTTATATAGACTCTCGGATTCCCGTCATCAGATTTTGGGCCTCAGTAAAACGGGCTTTACTCGGCCGTCCGGACTCCGATTTGGACGAATTTTATATCCAGAAGCATCGCCTCGAAATTCCCCACAACTTTCGCAACTAGACTTTTTCCGTTTGACGTCGTCTTCGGGCCGGAACATGACCATCTTTAAAAAACGTTCTCAGACAGATTTCAGGAAAGTCAGAGTCCTACTCCAATACGACTCCTTTTGCGTTTTTGTCAATTTCCAAGTAATTCCTACACAATAAAGTGTAAAACAAGAACATTGTGCACTTTTGCAACCATTAGTAGGTTAGTCCAGATATGATCAAAAGTGTATGGAAGTGCATAAATATCATAGCAATATCACAAAAAAAGGCATGGAGCAAGCAGAAATTATAGATACGTTTTGGACGTATCACACACTTCCATTCCTTTTGCCATACGATATATGTTGTCGGGCTCAAGGCGAGTCTGTCATCCTTGTGCTAGCCCGACCTCTTTCTCGTTCTAGTGATGCCGACCCAAACCGAATTATCTCATAATCCTTGTCGCATGGCCATGCTTATCCTGGTCGGATCACACGAGGGGCCCCGAGTATATCTCTCCTGATCGGATGGGCAAATCCCATCTTGCTCGACCACGTCTCGCAGCATGGGTCTGGACAAGCCCGAAACCTACCTTTGTAACTACCTAGTCACGGAGTAGCGTTTGGTTGGCCGAAAGCAAGTTTGTCACCATCCCGAGTACACGCCTCAGCTCAGGTATTAGGACATAGAACGTATGTTACACTAGAGACTCATAGATGACATATCGCTGCGTCTCATAGTTGGGTCTGTCTGACTCGGACCTTATCTCGACTCGGATCCGACTATGTCGAATCCGACCAGACCTTTCCAAGTCCATATTATCCGGTTAGCATCCAATGCTCCATGGTTAGTGAGACCGAGCCATCCACCGTGTCATATGCTAGTCTAGTCCGACGTGTGCCCACACATCACTTGCGACTAGGGACAATTTAGGATGTATCATACAACATAAGATCTCATACACAATTCACGTACTTGCGAACAAGTATCATTGATTACATCTAAGGGCTATCTTTATTCATAAACACATAGGAAATATCATCATACATGATTGCCTCTAGGGCATATCTCCAACACCATCTTCTACGCCGGCTTCCGTTTCTGAGGTCATGTTCGGCTCCGAGGTCTTCTTGGTTTCCCTGATCGTGACCATGTGTCTTCGTGGTAATGCGAGGCGCACTTCAAAGAGGTCCCATTTTGACTTGGTTATAACATACACGAGTTACCCGAGGTACCGAAGAACTGGACCGACATGCTTTTAAAAACACGGTGACCACATTCCGAGGTTAGTTCTCTTCAAGGGGAACCTTCTCCATGCACTAGCAATGGCCCTTGATTCGGGCCCCGCATCTCGATATTCTCGTCAATGGGGGACGTGGTGGGACATATGACCCTTCCTCAATTGCATTTCCAAGATAATGCCCGACACCTGGGAACTTGCATAGTAAATGTTGGGGACTTGATTGTCCCGTCGCGGTCAATAAAAGGCGAAGGGAGATGCAGTTCCTTCTAACCTAGCCTCCTGCTTCCTCATCTTCTGTTGCCAGCATGCTTTCCCCCCTTTGCCCTATTCCTAGAGACTCAACCATGACAGGTGCTCCTAGCTCATCGTCATGCCCCATGGTCCCCTTGAGGGGGAATGGAAGAGCTAATCGGTAACTCGTACACAACTCAATCAATTGGCCACCCATGGGTATACTCCAGATCTAGATTTCACATCACTCCGTCCTGGGCTTTGATACGTCCATTTTGCATCATGTTTTCTTACTATTATTTATGGTATTTTTATCAATATTTCACATTATGATGCAATTTTAATGTATTTTCTCTCTTATGCAAGGTTTACGTGAAGTGGGAAATTGCCGGCAGCTGGAATTATTGACCTAAAAGAGCTACAACATACATAACTATTTTCCGAAGCTCTAAATGACCTGAAATTTTATGGAGAGTATTTTTGGAATATATAAAAATACTGAAAGGAAAAAGTACCGAAGAGGACTCATCGTGGGCCCACAAGGCACCAGGGTGCGCCCTTCCCTCTTGTGGGGCCCGTAGAAGGCCTCTGGTGCCCCTCTTCTGCTATTTGAAGCCATTTTCCTTAGAAAATAATAGAAGAAGACTTTTGGAATGAAGCGCCGCCTTCTCGAGGCGGAACCTGTGCAGGAGCACTTTTGCTCTCCGGTAGAGCGATTCCGCCAGGGATACTTCCCTTCTGGAGGGGGCAATCGAAGTCTTCATCATCACCAACGTTCCTCTCATCATGGGAGGACTCATCTCCATCAACATCTTCACTACCACCATCTCATCTCAGAACCTGGTTCATCTTTTGCATTCAATCTTTGTCCCAAAACCTCAGATTGGTACATGTGGGTTGCTAGTAGTGTTGATTACATCTTGTAGTTGATTCTAGTTGGTTTATTTGGTGGAAGATCATATGTTCAGATTGTTAATCAAATATTATTATCCACTGATCATGAACATGAATATGATTTGTGAGTACTTTCATTTGTTCTTGAGGACATGGGAGAAGTCATATTATAATTAATCATGTGAAGTTGGTATTCGTTCCATATTTTGATGATGTGTATGTTGTTCTTCCTCTAGTGGTGTTGTGTGAACGTCGACTACATGACACTTCACCCATAATGGGTTGCGGGAGTGAAAAAATCTTAAATCCTGGTTTATGCACTATTCCGCAAGGGGATGATTTAGATACATATGTTTCATGCCATGGTTAGATTTATCTTAATTCTTCTTCCGTATTTGCGGATGCTTGCGAGAGGGGGTAATCATGAGTGGGTTATTTGTTCAATTAAAAGAAACAACCTAGCACCGGTCCACCGATATGACGAGTTATCAATCTAGTGAGCATGAATCAACTAAACAGGATGAACTCGCTAGATGCTAGAATTCCCATGTGTCCTCGGGAACGTTTTGCTCACTGTAAGAAGTATTTTGGGTTGTCCTTTGCTATAAAAATGATTGGGCCACTTTGATTCACTTTTGTTACTATTGTTACTAGCTACTTGTTTTAAATTAACTTGCTATCAAACTATCTGTTACTACTACCTACAACACTTGTAGAGAATACCTTACTGAAAACCGCTTGTATCCTTCTGCTCCTCGTTGGGTTCGACACTCTTACTTATCGAAAGGACTATGATTGATCCCATATACGTATGGGTCATCAAGAATCTTGTCTGGCACCGTTGCCGGGGAGTGAAGCGCCTTTGGTACGGAAACATTTTTATTACGTTTAGAATTTTATCTTCACTTGTCACTATGGAAAATTATCCTTTTAGGGGCTTGTTCGTGGTATCTTCACCTAATCCGCTAGCTAATCCATACACAGGAGATGTAACAATCCATCCTGATATGCACTTAATCTATATAGATGAAATTTGTGGATTGTTTTAGCTTGCAGGTCTATCCGAGGATGGAGTTAAGAAGAAAATATTACATTTACATTTTTGGGAATGGCATTGTCATGGTACATACTATTGGGTGAATCTGGAACATGGGACTGGAACTGATTGAAGATATAATTCCATGAGAAATTTTATCGTATGTACTTGATGGGGAACAAAGCATGCAAATCAAGAAATTTCCTACGAACACCCAAGATATAATCTAGGAGATGCATAGAAATTCGAGGGGAGTGTGTCTACTTACCCTTGTAGACCGAAAGCCAAAGCGTATATAACAAGGTTGATGTAGTCGCACTCTGCGCGACCTGATCACGATCCAATCCGATCTAGCGCTGAACGGCCGGCACCTCCGCGTTCAGCACACGTGCAGCTTGACGATGTCTCCTCCTTATTGATCCAACAAGAAATACAGAAGTAGATGGGATCTCAACCAGCACGACTGCGTGGTGGAGATGGTGGCGCTGCAGTGCCGGCAGTGCTTCTCCAAACGCTACCGGAACCAATCTGAGGAGAAAACATAGTTATGGGAGAGGTAGGGTTGCCACCGAGGCATGAGAATTGGTGTGTTAAGCCCCTCCCTCTCCCCCACTATATATAGGGGCACGGGGAAGGGCTGGGGCGTAGCCCTAGCCCCTCCTCCAAGGAGGGGCGCCGGCCTAGGGAGGTTTCCTCCCTCCCCAAGGCACCTAGGAGGTGCCTTCCTCCCTTAGCACTCTTCCTCCTCCTCCCCTCTTGGCGCATGGAACTCTTGGGGCTGGTGCCCCTAGCCCATATAGGCCAAGGCGCACCCCCTACTGCCCATGAGGCCCTCGGGGCAGGTGGACCCACAGACCCCTTTCGACACTCCTGGTACACTAGATGTAATGCCCGAAACTTTTCCAGCGACCAGAACGAGACTTCATATATATAAATATTTACCCCCGGACCACTTTGGAGTTCCTCGTGACTTCCTAGATTTCATCTGGGACTCCAAACAACATTCGGTTACCAATGCGCATATTGCTACTTCTTGAGCTTGCATTGGTTTTTCCCATGAAGAGGAAAGGGTGATGCGGCAAAGTAGAGATAATTATTTCCCTTAGTTAAGAACCAAGGTATCAATATAGTAGGAGGAACACACAAGTCTCCAATAGTTATACCTGCACAAACAAACAAATACTTGCACCCAACGCGATAAAGGGGTTGTCAATCCCTTCATGGTTACTTGCAAGAATGATATCTAATAATGGTAGATATAAAAGATAAGTAAAAGTGCAAAATAGAATAAAGGTAAATAAATTGCATCAAGGTATTTTTGTGTTTTTGATTTTATAGATCGAAGGCAATATGATAAAAGATAGGCCCGGGAGCCATAGTTTTCACTAGAGGCTTCTCTCTTGAAAGAAAGCATACAGTGGGTAAACAAATTACTGTTGAGCAATTAATAGAAAAGCACATAGTTATGACGATATCCAAGGCAATGATCATGTATATAGGCATCACGTCCGAGACAAGTAGACCTCCTGCCTGCATCTAGTATTATTACTCCACACATCGACCGCTATCCAGCATGCATTTAGTGTATTAAGTTAACAAGAACGAAGTAACGCCTTAAGCAAGATGACATGATGTAGAGGGATAGATCCAATCAATATGAAAAACCCCATCTTTCTACCCGTTACGAAGCACCTCTCCCATTGCAAGAAAAATCAATCTAGTTGGCCAAACCAAATCAATAGATCGGAGAGAAATACAAAGCTATAACAATCATACATAAAAGACTTCAGAGAAGACTCAAATAATATTCATAAATAATCTGATCACTAACCCACAATTCATCATGTCTCAACAAACACACTGCAAAAGAAGATTACATAGAATAGATCTCCAAGAACATCGAGGAGAACATTGTATTGAAGATCAAAGAGAGAGAAGAAGCCATCTATCTACTAGCTATGGACCCGTAGGTCTTTGGCAAACTACTCACACATCACCGGAAGGGCAACAAGGTTGATGAAGAAGCCTTCCGTGATCGGACCCCCCTCTGGCGGAGCACCAGAAAAGGTCCCCAGATGGGATCTCTTGAAGACAGAAACTTTAGGTGGTGGAAAAAGTATTTTGGGTTGCTGTCTGGTCTTCGAGGAATATTTGGGTATTTATAGAAGATGAATTAGGTTTGGAAGGGTCACGGGGGGGGGGGGGGGGGGGGGGGGGGGGCAAGCTTGTGGGGCGCGCCCCTCGAGCTTGTCACCGCCTCGTGGCTCTTTTGGCCTCCTCCCAAATCTTCTAGGGTGTCTTGTGGTCAAAAAAAAATTGTCAATTTTTTTTGTGACATTTGGACTCCGTTTGGTATGGATTTTCTGGAAAGCCAAAAACAAGGAAAAACATCAACTGACATTGGGCACTAGGTTAATAGATTAGTCCCAAAAATGATATAAACTAGCATAATCATGCATATAAAACATCCAAGATTGATACTATAAAAGCATGGAACAATAAAAAATTATAGATACATTGGAGACTTATCAAGCATCCCCAAGCTTAATTCCTGCTCATCCTCGAGTAGGTAAATGATAAAAACAGAATTTTTGATGTGGAATGCTACCTAACATGTTTATCATGTAATATTTATTTATGTGGCATGAATATTCAGATCGGTAAGATTCAAAACAATAGTTGAATATTGACATTAAAACAATAATACATCAAGCATACTAACAAGCAATCATGTCTTTTCAAAATATCATGGCTAAAGAAAGTTATCCCTAAAAAATCATATAGTCTTGTTATGCTCCATCTTCTCAACACAAAGTATAAATCATGCACTACCCTGGTGTTAGCTAAGCAATTGGTTCATACTTTTTAACACGCTTTAGCTTTTTCAACTCGCACGCAATACATGAGCGTGATCCATGGATATAGCACATAGGTGGAATAGAAGGTGGTAGTAGATAAAAGAGAAGGGAGAAAATCTCACATCAACTAGGCAAATCAATGGGCTATGGAGATGCCCAACAATTGATATCATGAGCGAGCTGGGATTGCCATGCAACGGATGCTCTAGAGCTATAAGTGTATGAAAGCTCAAAAGAAAACTAAGTGGGTGTGCATCCAACTTGCTTGCTCACGAAGACCTCGGGCATTTGAAGAAGCCCATCATTGGACCATACAAGTCAAGTTCTATAATGAAAAAACCCCACTAGTATTATATGACATTGAAAAAATAGGAGACTCTCTATATGAAGAACATGGTGCTACTTTGAAGCACAAGTGTGGAAAAAGGATATTAACATTGCCCCTTCTCTCCTTTTCTCTCATTTTTTGGTTGGGCACTTTGGCCTATTTTTCTTGGGCTCATTTGGACTCTTTTTTTATTCCTCACATGGGACAATGCTCTAATAATGATGATCATCACACTTTTATTTACTTAATTACAACTCAAACAAAACTAAGTTGCATGGCAATATATCTCGGAATGACTAAATGCCATAATAGGTAGGTATAGTGGCTGTTTTGAGGAAAGGTATAAGGAGGGTTTAATGCATCAGCAAAAGTTGTGTGGTACTAGAGTGGCTAGCAAAAGTGGAAGTGTGCGAGTGCGTATAATCCATGAACTCAACATTATTCATATAGAACTCACACTTATCGCAAAAAAATATTATCCCTCGAAGCAAAGTACTACTACGCATGCTCCTAGGGGGGAGGTTGGTAGGAGTTAACCATCATGCGCCCCCGACTATCACACAAAGAAATACAATCAAGGATAAATTGTGCTCCAACTTCATCACATAACAGGAAGACCATACGTGCATGCTACGAGAATCACAAACCTTAACACAAATATTCTTACTAATCCATAATTTACTTACTAACATGACCCTAATATCACCATATTTATATCTCAAAACTATCGCAAGGAATCAAACTTCTCATATATTCAATGAACTACATGAAAGTTTTTATTATATCCCTCTTGAATACCCATCATATTAGGACTAAATTCATAACCCAAGAAAATTGCCATCTATTTATAAGTCTCTCAAAATAATATAAGTGAAGCATGAGAGTTCAACAATTTCTTTAAAATATAACCTCCGCCGCGCTCTAAAAGATATAAGTGAAGCACTAGAGCAACTCCTAGCTCAAAAGATATAAGTGAAGCTCAAAGATTATTCTAATAAATTCACGATTAATGTGTTTCCCTATCAAAAAGGTGTGTCCAGCAAGGATGATTGTGGAAAACTAAAAATCAAACAAATCAAAGACTCTTATAATACACGGCGCTCCAAACAAAACACATATCATGTGGTCAATAAAAATATAGCCTCGAGTAATTTACGGATGGATTGTAGACGAAAGAGGGGATGCCATCCGGGGCATCCCCAAGCTTAGACACTTGGTTGTCCTTGAATGTTACCTTGGGGTGCCTTGGGCATCCCCAAGCTTAGGATCTTGCCACTTCTTATTCCTTAGCCCATCGAAACTTCACAACACAAAACTCAGCAGAAAACTTGTGAGATCCATTATTATAACAAACCAATCTTTACTTTAGTTATTGTTGTAAACCCATTCCAATTTTATATTTTCATTATATATATAATGTATTCTAACTTCACCATGGCTTATACCCCTGATACAATCCATAGATTCATCCAAATAAGCACACAACACAATGAAAACAGAAACTCTAAAAAACAGAACAGTCTGTAAATACGTAATTTATAGTCATACTTCTGTAAATATGAAATTCTTTAAAATTAAGAAAATGTGGGAAATTTGTATATACATTGCGTGTAAATATTTTTGAAATTGTTAACGCTCCAGTAATTGCAGAGAATTCTGCTATTGGACGCAAACGTTTCTGTTTTCTCACAGAAACAAATCAACTATCTTGTAAATCATCCCAAAGGTCTTAATTTACGCAAACACTAATTTAAACACAAGAACACCATCATAACAGAGGCATAATGGTATATTCATTCCAAAACAGAAGCAAAAACAAGAAAAACCAAAAACTATTCGGTCACCTCCCAACAAGCGCTATCGTTTTACGCCCCTAGCTAGGCATAATCCATAGATCTGGGTATTGTCATCTTTGGTATGTATTCCATAAGTGGCCCTCATATGGTAACTTAATTTTCTTTCTGCTAAAGTCTTCCATCCCCTTTCTTAACGGAAATTGAAATCTAATATTTCCTTCTTTCATATCAATAAATGCACAAATCATTCTAAGGAAAGGTCTAGCAAGAGTTATGGGGCATGCAGGATTACAATAGGTATCAAGCACAACGAAATATACGTGCACATAATTACTATTTGAAAGAATAAGAACATCATTAATTCTTACCATAGGTTTTTTAATAGTGGAAACCGCTAAGTGCAAATTTAAAGAACATTCATCCAATTTATGGAAGCCTAGCACATCACATAAAGATTTTGGAATAGTGGAAAACCTAGCACCCAAATCACATAAAACATTGCACTCATAATCTTTAATCTTAATCTTAATAGTAGTTTCCCATTCATCATATAATTTTCTAGGGATTGAGACTTCCAACTCAAGTTTTTCTTCAAAAGATTTCATCGTAGCATCAATGATATGTTTAGTAAAAGCCTTATTTTGATCATAAGCGTGATGTGAATTAAGCATGGATTGCAACAAGGAAATACACTCAACCAAAGAACAATTATCATAATTAAAGTCCTTGTAATCTAATAGAGTGGGCCCATCATTTAAAGTTTTGACCTTGCCAAACCCACTTTCATCATTTTTTTTCATTAAGATCATCACCCTCCAAATTATTGGGATGCCTTCTAGCTAAAGTTGACTCCTATATAGTCCCTTTTTCATCAAGTTTTATATTATCAAACAAATATCTAATAGGAGTCACACCAATTACTTTAAGATCTTCATCATGATTATCACAAAAACTAGAAGAACACACCTTTTCTAGCCATTCTCTCTTAGCTCGCATTCTAGAGGTGCTCTTCCTACTTACATTAATAGAAATTTGAATATATTTTAGAGACTCATTAATATCAAGTATGGGTGGCATAGATTTAATTTTATGGGAATCAACCCCATGAGCAATTCTATTAACGTTCCTAGCCACACAATCAAACTTAAGCAATTTTTCTTCTATCATAGCATTGAAAATCTTTTGAGAGTTGATAAAATCTTTAATACTCTTCTCAAGATAAGAGGGAGTCTTATTATAATTCCCATAAGAATTTTTGTAGGAATTACCATAATTATTGGAGGAATTACTAGGAAACGACCTAGGATTAAAATTACCTCTATAAGCGTTATTACCAAAATTATTCCTTCCAACAAAATTCACATCCATATATTCATTATTATTCTCAATCAAAGTAGACAAAGGCATATAATTAGGATCAACATGAGCACTCTTACTAGCAATCAATTTCATAAGTTCATCCATCTTTCCACACAAAGTATTAATTTCTTCAATAGCATGCACTTTTTTTATGAGTAGAAGATCTTTCGGTATGCCATTGAGAGTAATTTGCCATGATATTATCTAGGAGCTTAGTAGCTTCTCCTAATGTGATTTCCATAAAAGTACCACCCGCGACGGAATCTAGAAGATTTCTAGATGCAAAATTCAATCCAACATATTTTTTTGTACGATCATCCATAAACTTAAACCATGAGTAGGGCAATTTCTTATCATTAACTTCATCCTCTCCCATTATTGCGCAACATGTTAATGATCAAGTTGCTTAAAATTCATTATATCATTCCTAAAAGAGATGTGAAGGAAATATGCCCTAGAGGCAATAATAAAGTTGTTATTTATATTTCCTTATATCTCATGATAAATGTCTTTTATTCATGCTTGAATTGTATTAACCAGAAAATTGATACATGTGTGAATACATAGACAAAACAGAATGTGCCTAGTATGCCTCTACTAGACTAGCTCGTTAATCAAATATGGTTATGTTTCCTAACCATAGACATGAGTTGTCATTTGATAAACGGGATCACATCATTAGGAGAATGATGTGATGGACAAGACCCATCCGTTAGCTTAGCACTATGATCGTTTAGTTTTTCTGCTATTGCTTTCTTCATGACTTATACATGTTCCTATGGCTATGAGATTATGCAACTCCTGAATACCAGAGGAACACCTTGTGTGCTATCAAATGTCACAACGCAACTAGGTGATTATAAAGATGCTCTACAGGTGTCTCCGAAGGTGTTTGTGGTGTTGGCATAGATCAAGAATAGGATTTGTCACTCCGAGTGTCGGAGAGGTATCTCCGGGCCCTCTCGGTAATACACATCGTAATAAGCCTTGCAAGCAAACAACTAAAGAGTTAGTCACGAGATGATGTATTATGGAACGAGTAAAGAGACTTGCCGGTGACGAGATTGAACTAGGTATAATGATACCGACAATCGAATCTTGGGCAAGTAACATACCGATGACAAAGGGAACAACGTATGTTGTTATGCGGTTTGACCGATAAAGATCTTCGTAGAATATGTAGGAATCAATATGAACATCCAGGTTCTGCTATTGCTTATTGAACGGAGATGAGTCTCGGTCATGTCTCGAACCCGTAGGGTCCACACGCTTAATGTTCGATGACGATCGGTATTATGAGTTTATGTGTTTTGATGTCTTGAATGTAGTTCGGAGTCCCGGACGTGATCACGGACATGACGAGGAGTCTCGAAATGGTCGAGACATAAAGATTGATATATTGGAAGGTAATATTCGGACACTGGAAGGGTTCCTGGGGTCACCGGAGAAATACTGGAGTACCGGGAGGTTATGGGAACCCCCCGGGGAGTAAATGGGTCTTATTGGGCTTTAGGGGAGAGAGAGAGTGGGGCTGCCTAGGGCAGGCCGTGCGCTCCCCCAAGCCTAGTCCGAATTGGACTAGGGGGAGGGGCGGCGCCCCCTCCTTCTGTGGCGCCCGAAGACCGACGTCCCAGAAGATTTCAGATGTTCCGGGTTCTCCCGTGTGTTTCATTTGTGCTTGTGTTATTTATTTTGCATTGCATCATGTCATCATGCCATCATGACTTTAATTCTGCAACTCAACCAAATAAGTCATGTGGACCTTCGGTCCATTTAAATCGAGGGAAGGATGACTTCTCTTTATAACATATATATATCCTCCTAATATTTAGGGAGCTATATTAAAATATTCCATTGTTGGAAGCAACCATAACACACTTGCAAATTCTCCATATTCTTTCACTCCAAGTTTTGACTCCCAACCCTTGCCAATAATTCTTTATCTCTTTTATCGAGGCTCCACCAAAATTCTTAACATTTTTTGGACCTCCCAGATACCCACTTCTTTCTCACACTCGTTGAATTAAATTCAAAGGAATTTGAATTTAATTTTTTCAATCATGCCAGTTCTATTTTCCTGGATAAGGCTCATTTTTATGAGTCCGGGAAAACTACTCGCTTGCGCAAAATCTTTCTCTAAGCCTCTCTTTCTTTTCATCATTCTTCTTCTTTTCTGTTACAGAAATCAGTAGAAGAGAGGAGGCAGAAGAGAGCCCGCAGCCAGGCTGGGCCTTTTGCCTCGAGGCCCAGCCGCAGCCGGCGAGGCCCAGTGTCCCTTCCCCACGGCCCAGCCTAGCTGGCCTTCTGGCCAAGCTGCTAGGCCCGTCGGCCCACCTCCCCAACCCTAAGTCCCTTCTCTCCCTCGATCCACCCCGCTCCCTTTCCCACGCCGCCGCAGCGTCCCCATCTCTGCTCCCGTTTTCCCCTCACATCGAGCTAGCGCAGCGATCCCCATCCCCCGCTCACTCCCTCGTCGCCCGATCCATCCCCTCGACGCCTCTCGCCAGCATCTCCCTCCTCATGCCCGAACCCTCCTGCTCAATCTCCCATGCCCCGCTTCCTGCTCCCTACAGCGACGCCGCCGCACGTTCCTCCTCCTCCTTGCCCGATCCATGGCGCTCTGTCGCCCCCGACCTCGTCCTCCCAGCGCCCCCTCTCTTACGCGCCACGCCCGCTCCTCGTCTCCGTCCAGCGCCGCGCCGGCCACCTCCTCCCCACGGCCGCGCCGCCTCGTCTGTGCCTCCCGCGACTGCGGTAGCCGACGCCGAGAGCTTGCCTCCGCCGCTCCGTATGGGCCACCGCCGCACCTCCTCCCGTCACCTACCTCCGTCGCCGGCCTCAAGCACGCCGCCGCTGTGCTCAATGGTGCCTGCCTGCTCCGTCGACCTCGGAGACCCTCGGACGTCAAGTTCCCGGAGCCGTCCTGCCTGCTGGGAACCCCGAGCAGTTCGTATGCTACCATGAATCCCAATGAAGGAGCTCGACGCCAGCCGTCCTTGTTTTTTTCGCGCCTGGTTCCAGTCCTAGCGGCCCCGTTTTGCCTACGCCAACAACCTGCAGCTCAAGCCACCTCCTTGCGCCTCAGGTAACCTCCCGAGGAGGGACTAGCGAGTCCCTCGATGCTCCTTCAGTTTATCAAGTTCGGCAAGTCCAGTGATGCGCCAAGTTCAACTACGCTCGACGACATGTACATCTTCGGAACGTGAATGACTACAAGATGATGTGTAAAGTTCCTCGCCGTATACAACTACCGTTGCCAAGACCCGAGACCCCAAGTACCACGACGACCATTGCGCCAAGTACCACGATGGCCGGAGCACTCGGAACCGCTAAGTACATCTACAAAACGAGTACCACTACCGTTGCCGAAGACCGCTTGTACCTCTCCGAACGTGAACGACTACTTCCTCTCCGAACGTGAACCACTACGTCCCTCGACGACTCGAACCCCTCCAAAAAGCACGCTACAAAGGTATACCCCGAGACGATGACCCGTGGACTGCATGTGTTGTATGAGATGTATCGAATGTTTGCATTGTGTCCGTTCTGCCCTCGTTTGCCTTGGCGGCAACCCGTGGGAACCCGGTGACGGGATCATCCCACCTTTCATCTTGTTCGACTCGCTCACGCCACCTTTCTTTTGCACCGGTCTGTCGACGAGCTACCGGTACCGATATGTTGCGTGGCATCATTTTCGGATTCGCCGCCGTGGCCCCTTTCTTTCCACCATGGTGACAAATACTTCATATCTCTTCATGTTAACTTTTACTAAAAATTGCATAAAACCTGATCATGTCATCCGCATCATGTTAACAACATTAAAATGTGTGAATTGTTGTTTGCTTAAAATTGCTAAACATGCATATGGGGATTTTCCGGAATTGTTGTTGTAGTTTTCGGCCTCATTTAAACTTGTTGACTTGAGTTGTTTTTGAGTGCTTCCTGCCTTGCCATGTTTAGCATCATATATAGATTTATCTTGCATCCTACTTGGTTGAGCATATTGTCATGTTGCTTGTGTTGTTTTTTTGTGCTTCCTACCTTGCCATGTATTGCTTCCTATATAGACTTGTCTTGCATCATACCTTGCCATGTATTGCATCATGTATAGACTTGTGTTGTTTTTCTGTGCTTCCGACCTTGCCATGTTTTGCTTCCTGTATAGACTTGTGGTGCATCCTATATAGAACTGTCTTGCATCATACTTGGTTGAGCAAATTGTCGTGTCTCGTGTTGTGTGTTTACCGTATTGCTTGCTTCTTCTCGTTAGTGCTTGTTCCGTTGCGATCGTGAGGATTCGTTCGACTTCTCGTGGTTCTTTTTCAAGGCTTCTTCTTCGTCTTCTTCATGGACCCGTTCTTCTTCCTTGCGGAATCCCAGGCAAGATGACCATACCCTTGGATACCTTTACTATCATTGCCATGCTTAGTGTCTCAATGCTATCATTATATGTCGCGCTATCCATCTTTATTGTCAATCCCTCTCCTTGTTGCCACGAAACCTCTAACCTTTGACACCTTCCTAGCAAAACCATTGTTTGGCTATGTTACCCGCTTGCTCAGCCCCTCTTATAGCGTTGTTAGTTGCAGGTGAAGGTGAAGATCGTTCCTGGTGGGAACTTGTTGTTGGAATATCACAATATCTATTATTATTATTAACACACCTATATACTGGGCATGGGTGGAAGGCTTGGCCTTTTGCTCGGTGTTTTGTTCCACTCATGCCACCTTAGGCGCCGATAAACCGACATTATGTTCCTTGATTTTGCGTTCCTTACACAGTTGGGTATATGGGGACCCCTTGACACTTCGTCTTTGAATAAAACTCCTCCAGCAAGGCCCAACATTGGTTTTAATTTGCCTCATAATAACATCTTAATTAATTAATTAAATTTGCATAGGGGGTCGCGCCCTCGGGTACTCTTTTCTACATAGCATGGGGGCCAGTGCTGATGGTGTTGGTCCCAAACGGGCAACCCGCGGGGCCACCTTGGGGAAACCCGATGGCTGGTTTTACTCGTAGCTTGTCCCATCCAGACGTGGCCTGAGGCGAGATACGCGCGGCTACTATCAGGGTGTCGGCACGCCGGGAGGTCTTGCTGGACTTGTTTTACCATTGTCGAAATGTCTTGTGCACCGGGATGCCGAGCCTGATCGGATTTCCCTAAGATAAGGGGTAATAATTATTATTACTTCAGCTGATCGTGAGAGCTTGTGATGGGCTAAGTTGGGACACCCCTGCAGGGTTATGATCTTTCGAAAGCCGTGCCCGCGGTTATGTGGCAGATTGGAATTTGTTAATGTCCGGTTGTAGAAAACTTGAAAGAGGATCCGAAGTAAAACACACAACTGTGTGAGTAACCATGACTGTATCTTTTCACTTTGAGAAGAGAACACGGTGGGGTTATGTTTGACTCGTAGGTAGTACAGGATCTTTAGCGATCACTACTAGTTTGCGACCGTTTGCGTAGATGCTCATCTTATTCTTGTACTCGTAAGTTAGCCACCATATTATGCTTAGCCGCTGCTGCAACCTCACCACTACCCTTCTCCACACCCATAAAGCTTTGCTAGTCTTGATACCCATGGTTATGGGATTGCTGAGTCCTCGTGGCTCACAGATACTACAACACCAGATGCAAGTACCGCTGAGAACAGTGCAGGAGCTAGTTCAAGTACTTCACTGGGAGCTCGATGAAGAGAGTGGCCGTATGTTTGTGACGTTGTTCGACGATTAGTAGTGGTTCCTACTAGGGGTGATCCGGGCTTGTGTTATGGTATCTTTCATTTGGATCTTCGTCCGTAGTCGGACTGTGATGTTATTTGGATGATGACTGCTTATGTAATGTATTGTGTGACATGGCGAGTGTAAGCCAACTAACTCTTTTGCAATTTCATCCCTCTTTTACATGAGTCGTGCAAAGATACCATACTTGAGATCATTCTAGTATGAGCTTATGCCTTTAAGTCGTGCCTCGACACGTAGGAGGTATAATCTCATACTGGGCATTACAAGTTGGTATTCAGAGCCTTCTCCGACCTAGGAGCCCCCACTGATTGATCGAATCATTGACGGTGGAGTCTAGGCACACACTTGAATATGTTTAGAGTCCTATATATATATATATATATATATATATATATATATATATATATATATATATATATATATATATATATATATATATATATATATCGGAGAGTAGGATTTCTTTTGCTCCTCATCCCTTTTCACTCTGGTGAGGATTCCTGACGATTACTTGTCTCTTCTACTCTCAAAATTCACTATTTTTTTTAAAGATCACACGAGTATTGTTTGGATTGTTCCGATGTCTTTGTGACGAGAACATTGTTCTCGATGCCTCCTGTCATTAGGGGTTGTGGCAGTGTCCCGGGGAGTTGAGCTCCGAGGTGTTGTCGTCACAAATATATCGCAGCAGTTCTGGAATACTTAAGATGACCGACATCGAAAACTCTCCTATGCGGTTAGTGGTAAGATAACCCCGACATCACCCAATACTGGGGAGGTAGTTCGGGAGTATTGCCATAGCTTGTATAGCAGATGCGTTTCGAAGGTCCGAGGTAAATGGTTTCCGGAAATAACTGGTTATGTGTTGAAGGATGGATACAGCTGGATGTAGGATTAGAGTTGAGTGCGCGGTGCTTCCCCTGTATCCCCAACACCTGATTGCATAACTGGGTGACTTTCGGAAATTAATAGGTGGGTTCATCTAGTAGCTCGTAGGCTTTCTTCCAACGAATGCATGATATGGAGTTCATGGTTCTACATTGAGTGAAGTGGTTTATGGGCGTTGTTCCAATCAGGAGTTGCATCTTAAAGGGTCCTTGGCTATGCTGATCCGGGGATTGCAAAACCCTTTTGTAACACGTTCCATAAGCTTTCAGCACGAATATGTCGAATGAAACTTCTATCTTGTATTTGTTCTATCTGCTCCTTGTTGCTTTCTATTTACCTTTTGTTCTCCCAAGTGGCTTCTCGTCAAGTTGATGTATCATTTAAGCTGTGGAATTCATTCGTTCAATTCTGTGTTCAAATGATATTGTGAAGATTATGCTGCAACATATCTATCCTTTGTTTTTATTTTGATTCTGGTATTCGAGTTGCTTCTATGTCAAATGTTGATTCCATACCTTTCCTAATCGGTGTTCTCATATTTCTATGGGAGTGCTAATCCTTCTTAATCATCGAGATTGCTATGTTAAATTCTTTTCAACCGGCGTGCTTCTCTTCAAGTTAATCCGTTCTCTTCATCTTTTGCAAGATCATCTCTCAATCTTCTCTCAACGGGTCTGTTTCATTCATCCCAAGTTGTCTTTGTTATTCCCCACCCTCTGTCCCTTTTCTTTTTGGAGCCAGAGTCCTTTATCTAGTATCCATTTTATCCATGTGATATTTCTTCATTCTTTTCCTTCAATGTTCTTATCCGGTGATTTATCGTGAAGATGCTCAAGAGTTTCAAGTTCATCATTCTTAATTCTAACATTCTTCTCCGGTGGACTAAATCCAAGCTTTCGTATTGATCATATTTGTGCCTTTTGTTTCACATGTTTTCCGATGTTGAAATTTCTTATCTGAAGTCTCTCTTGATTATTCAACTCTCTAATTCTTCTCCGGAGTGCTGAAGATATCTCGGAAGAGTCGTGTTTCCATTTTCAACCTGTTCAATATATTTTGACATTGTTATCTCATTCAAGCCATTTAATTCAACCGGTGCTATATCCCTTAAGCAATCTTTTTCAACGGTGATTTCTTTTGAGTGGGCCCTAACCCACAGGTCTTTTTCCAGGATCTTACCTGACTCTTCCAATTTTTTTTCCGGAGTTATACTCAAATTCTTTTCAAAGTGTGACGTAAGAATGATTTCCATCGGTCACATGCCTTCTCCAAGATTGTTTCCAATTATTCTCATCTTTAGCTCTACCTTCCATCTTTTCATTCTTCCGGGGTATCTCAAATTCTTCAAGGTGGTTCTCGTTGTCATTCTCAGCATTGATGACCGAAGAAGAATTTCTCCTAAATCTTGGTCTTTATCCGTCAAGATTCGTGGTTCTAGCTTCATGCCATCCTCATTATTGTTCAGATTGTGAGGAATTCTTTTATACCATCCGAAGCATTTCATAAATTCTTTCCATTGTGATCCTCCGAAGGTCATCATTTCAGAATATTTCTTCATTCTCAGTTTTCAACTTGTCCTCCAAATATTCTTCATTGACGTCTCTTCGTTCGTCTCCATATTCTTCCCGATGATTCATTCTTTTATATTCACTCAATTTCAATTCCTTACGGTGGCTTGTTCTCTGTCATCACTCCATTTCAATTTGTACGGTGGTTCGTTAAACATTCTTTACAGTGTTATCATGTCATTTCACTCGTTCTTTCCAAAATCCTACAGGTGAGTCGTTCAAGATTATTCTCAAGTTTGGCAATATCTCTCTCCAATCCTTTCAAGAAGAATAAGTGGTAGGCCAAATCCGTTGCTGGTCATCAATTTAATGTGATGAAGGATAAGCATACTGTAAATCTTATTCTTATTTCCTCGAAGTGATTAATCCCTTCCTTCGGAGCTTGTTCATCATATCATATTCTCGGTTCTAAGTTGTTCATCTTATTTTCCGGAGCTCCAAGTTATTTCAATTATACCATTCCAAACCTCCATCTAATTCATCGTAGGCCTTGAATCTTATTCTTTTCATCTTTCACTTCTCATGCTTTCATTACCGGAGTTTTCATGGTGGTTCATCAAGATTTAATTCATCCTCGAAGTCTTCATCAAGATTCTTGTTGGAGCTCAAGCATTCTTCATCATGCTTTTCAAGTGCAATTCTTTCTACCTTATTGTTTGAGAGGGTGGTATGCCATTTTTGACAATTTCCCTTCATGTTTCATGATTCACAAGTTGTCAGGAATGAGATATTTAAACCCATCATTTTCTTTGTTCAGGAGATCTTTCCAACCATTCAATTTATTTGTTGGAGTAATCTTGGATTGTATTTCACCTAAAAGCTTTCCCTAAGGATTGTTGCTATTTATGGTGCTTACAAATGACCCAATTTCTCCATTTATCCTCTCGGTGAAAGAAGTTTGCATCTCTTCGCTCATCTCAAATCAATTGTTTTTCTCTAGTGGCAGAATTTCACCTCAAGTTGAGATGTTTTCCATAAGCCCACATCAAGCTCATTCTCCTCCTTGAATTTCCAACAACCTTATCCAATCCATCTTTGTAAGGATGTTTTCTAATTCAATTGTGGTAGAAGTTATCATTTTCTTCTACTTTCTTTCTTCCTAACGTTCTAGTTTCTATTCCGGAGGTATTGTAATATTGATATCTTCGTTCCATCTTCTCTTTTTGCCAAGATCATGTTCTTTCCTTTCTGGTCCATTTAACGAGAGTGTCGTGTCCTCCAGTAAAGTTCTCTCATCTGATCAAGTTTTAACTCTCTTTTAACCGGAGTAATATGTCCTCTTTTCAAGTTCTCTCATCTTATCAAGTTTGTCTCTCTTTTCAACCGGAGTGCTGTCTGAAATCTTTCTTACCCCTTGTGCATTCTTTCAATTGTTTCAGAGGCTGTGTGTTGTTTATTTCATCAAGTATCATCCCAACTTGGCAAGTTCATGTTCAATTCGTTACATTTTCAGTCGGAGTGCTGTCCGAATTATGTCATTCATATTCCTTGGCTATACCGTTGCAGTTTCATATTCTTTTGGTTTGCAAGCTCTTGTTTCATGTCTTTCAACCTACAAGGTTCTCATAATGCACCTTGTTCCTCTTTTATAATGGAGTGTTTTCTTATTCGTTCATCTCTGTTGTATTCTTATTTCAATTTGGTCAACCTCTCAGGTTCGTGGTTTCACTCGTTTGTCGAAGAAGCGACTTTGTTTTACCTCTTCCTCTTCCGTTTTTATCCGGTGCCATCTCTAGGATCTCGGGTCGAGATCCTCTATTAGTGCGGGAGAGTTGTGATGCCCGAAGACCGACGTCCCAGAAGATTCCAGATGTTCCGGGTTCTCCCGTGTGTTTCATTTGTGCTTGTGTTATTTATTTTGCATTGCATCATGTCATCATGCCATCATGACTTTAATTCTGCAACTCAACCAAATAAGTCGTGTGGACCTTCGGTCCATTTAAATCGAGGAAAGGATGACTTCTCTTTATAACATATATATATCCTCCTAATATTTAGGGAGCTATATTAAAATATTCCATTATTGGAAGCAACCATAACACACTTGCAAATTCTCTATATTCTTTCACTCCAAGTTTTGACTCCCAACCCTTGCCAATAATTCTTTATCTCTTTTATCGAGGCTCCACCAAAATTCTTAACATTTTTTGGACCACCCAGATACCCACTTCTTTCTCACACTCGTTGAATTAAATTCAAAGGAATTTGAATTTAATTTTTTCAATCATGCCAGTTCTATTTTCCTGGATAAGGCTCATTTTTATGAGTGCGGGAAAACTACCCGCTTGCGCAAAATTTTTCTCTAAGCCTCTCTTTTTTTCATCATTCTTCTTCTTTTCTGTTAAAGAAATCAGTAGAAGAGAGGAGGCAGAAGAGAGCCCGCAGCCAGGCTGGGCCTTTTGCCTCGAGGCCGAGCCGCAGCCGGCGAGGCCCAGTGTCCCTTCCCCGCGGCCCGGCCTAGCTGGCCTTCTGGCCAAGCTGCTAGGCCCGTCAGCCCATCTCCCCAACCCTAAGTCCCTTCTCTCACTCGATCCACCCCGCTCCCTTTCCCACGCCACCGCAGCGTCCCCATCTCTGCTCCCGTTTCTCCCCTCGCATCGAGCCAGCGCAGCGATCCCCATCCCTCGCTCACTCCCTCATCGCCCGATCCATCCCCTCGACGCCTCTTGCCAGCATCTCCCTCCTCATGCCCGAACCCTCCCGCTCAATCTCGCGTGCCCTGCTTCCTTCTCCCTAAAGTGACGTCGCCGCACCTTCCTCCTCCTCCTTGCCCGATCCATGGCGCTCCGCCGCCCCCGACCTCGTCCTCCCAGCGCCCCCGCTCTGACGCGCCGCGCCCGCGCCTCGTCTCCGTCCAGCGCCGCACCGACCACCTCCTCCCCACGGCCGCGCCGCCTCGTCTGTGCCTCCCGCGGCTGCGGTAGCCGACGCCGAGAGCTTGCCACCGCCGCTCCGTATGGGCCGCCGCCACGCCTCCTCCCGTCACCTGCCTCCGTCGCCGGCCTCAAGCACGTCGCCGCCGTGCTCCATGGCGCCTGCCTGCTCCGTCGACCTCGGAGACCCTCAGACGTCAAGTTCCCGGAGCCGTCCTGCCTGCTGCGAAACCCGAGGAGTTCGTATGCTGCCATGAATCCCAACGAAGGAGCTCGATGCCGGCCGTCCTTGTTTTTTCGCGCCTGGTTCCAGTCCTAGCGGCCCCGTTTCTGGCTACGCCAACAACCAGCAGCTCGAGCCGCCTCCTTGCGCCTCACGTGACCTCCCGAGGAGGGACTAGCGAGTCCCTCGATGCTCCTTCAGTTTATCAAGTTCGCCAAGTCCAGTGATGCGCCAAGTTCAACTACGCCCGACGACATGTACATCTTCGGAACGTGAACGACTACAAGATGATGCATAAAGTTCCTCGCCGTGTACAACTACCGTCGCCAAGACCCGAGACCCCAAGTACCACGACGACCATTGCGCCAAGTACCACGATGGCTGGAGCACTCGGAACCGCTAAGTACATCTACAAAACGAGTACCACTACCGTTGCCGAAGACCGCTTGTACCTCTCCTAACGTGAACGACTACTTCCTCTCCCAACGTGAACCACTACGTCCCTCGACGACTCGAACCCCTCCAAAAAGCACGCTACAAAGGTATACCCCGAGACGATGACCCGTGGACTGCATGTGTTGTATGAGATGTATCGAATGTTTGCATCGTGTCCGTTGTGCCCTCGTTTGCCTTGGCGGCAACCCGTGGGAACCCGGTGACGAGATCACCCCACCTTTCATCTTGTTCGACTCGCTCACGCCACCTTTCTTTTGCACCGGTCTCTCGACGAGCTACCGGTACCGATATGTTGCGTGGCATCATTTTCGGATTCGCCGCCGTGGCCCCTTTCTTTCCACCACGGTGACAAATACTTCATATCTCTTCATGTTAACTTTTACTAAAAATTGCATAAAAACTTGATCATGTCATCCGCATCATGTTAACAACATAAAAAATGTGTGAATTGTTGTTTGCTTAAAATTGCTAAACATGCATATGGGGATTTTCCGGAATTGTTGTTGTAGTTTCCGGCCTCATTTAAACTTATTGACTTGTGTTGTTGTTGAGTGCTTCCTGCCTTGCCATGTTTAGCATTATATATAGACTTGTCTTGCATCCTACTTGGTTGAGCATATTGTCATGTTGCTTGTGTTGTTTTTCTGTGCTTCCTACCTTGCCATGTATTGCTTCCTGTATAGACTTGTCTTGCATCATACCTTGCCATGTATTGCATCATGTATAGACTTGTGTTGTTTTTCTGTGCTTCCTACCTTGCCATGTTTTGCTTCCTGTATAGACTTGTGGTGCATACTATATAGAACTATCTTGCATCATACTTGGTTGAGCATATTGTTGTGTCTCGTATTGTGTGTTTACCGTATTGCTTGCTTCTTCTCGTTAGTGCTTGTTCCATTGCGATCGTGAGGATTCGTTCGACTTCTCGTGGTTCTTCTTCAAGGCTTCTTCTTCGTCTTCTTCATGGACCCGTTCTTCTTCCTTGCGGAATCCCAGGCAAGATGACCATACCCTTGGATACCTTTACTATCATTGCCATGCTTAGTGTCTTGATGCTATCGTTATATGTTGCGCTACCCATCTTTATTGTCAGCCCCTCTCCTTGTTGCCATCAAACCTCTAACCTTTGACACCTTCCTAGCAAAACCATTGTTTGGCTATGTTACCCGCTTGCTCAGCCCCTCTTATAGCGTTGTTAGTTGCAGGTGAAGATGAAGATCGTTCCAGGTGGGAACTTGTTGTTGGAATATCACAATATCTATTATTATTATTATTATTATTAACACACCTATATACTGGGCATGGGTGGAAGGCTTGGCCTTTTGCTCGGTGTTTTGTTCCACTCATGCCACATTAGGCACCGATAAACCGGCATTATGTTCCTTGATTTTGCGTTCCTTACACGATTGGGTATATGGGGACCCCTTGACACTTCGTCTTTGAATAAAACTCCTCTAGCAAGGCCCAACATTGGTTTTAATTTGCCTCATAATAACAACTTAATTAATTAATTAAATTTGCATAGGGGGTCGTGCCCTCGGGTACTCTTTTCTACATAGCAGGGGGGCCAGTGCTGATGGTGTAGGTCCCAAACGGGCAACCCGTGGGGCCACCTTGGGGAAACCCGAGGGCTGGTTTTACTCGTAGCTTGTCCCATCCGGACGTGGCCTGAGACGAGATACGCACAGCTACTATCAGGGTGTCGGCATGCCGGGAGGTCTTGCTGGACTTGTTTTACCATTGTCGAAATGTCTTGTGCACCGGGATGCCGAGCCTGATCGGATTTCCCTAAGATAAGGGGTAATAATTATTATTACTTCAGCTGATCGTGAGAGCTTGTGATGGGCTAAGTCGGGACACCCCTGCAGGGTTATGATCTTTCGAAAGCCGTGCCCGCGGTTATGTGGCAGATTGGAATTTGTTAATGTCCGGTTGTAGAAAACTTGACAGAGGATCCGAAGTAAAACACACAACTGTGTGAGTAACCGTGACTGTATCTTTTCACTTTGAGAAGAGAACACGGTGGGGTTATGTTTGACTCGTAGGTAGTTCTGGATCTTTAGCGATTACTACTAGTTTGCGACCATTTGCGTAGATGCTCATCTTATTCTTGTACTCGTAAGTTAGCCACCATATTATGCTTAGCCGCTGCTGCAACCTCACCACTACCCTTCTCCACACCCATAAAGCTTTGCTAGTCTTGATACCCATGGTTATGGGATTGCTGAGTCCTCGTGGCTCACAGATACTACAACACCAGATGCAGGTACCGCTGAGAACAGTGCAGGAGCTGGTTCAAGTACTTCACTGGGAGCTCGATGAAGAGAGTGGCCGTATGTTTGTGACGTTGTTCGACGATTAGTAGTGTTTCCTACTAGGGGTGATCTGGGCTTGTGTTATGGTATCTTTCATTTGGATCTTCGTCCGTAGTCGGACTGTGATGTTATTTGGATGATGACTGCTTATGTAATGTATTGTGTGACATGGCGAGTGTAAGCTAACTAACTCTTTTGCAATTTCACCCCTCTTTTACATGAGTCGTGCAAAGATACCATACTTGAGATCATTCTAGTATGGGCTTATGCCTTTAAGTCGTGCCTCGACACGTAGGAGGTATAATCTCATACTGGGCATTACAAGTTGGTATTCAGAGCCTTCTCCGACCTAGGAGCCCCCCCTGATTGATCGAATCGTTGACGGTTGAGTCTAGGCACACAGTTGAATATGGTTTGAGTCCTATATATATATATATACCGAAGAGTAGGATTTCTTTTGCTCCTCATCCCTTTTCACTCTGGTGAGGACTCCTGACGATTACTTGTCTCTTCTACTCTCAAAATTCACTAATTTTTTTAAAGATCACGAGAGTATTGTTTGGATTGTTCCGATGTCTTTGTGACGAGAACATTGTTCTCGATGCCTCCTGTTATTAGGGGTTGTGGCAGTGTCCCGGGGAGTTGAGCTCCGAGGTGTTGTCGTCACAAATATATCGCAGCAGTTCTGGAATACTTAAGATGACCGACATCGAAAACTCTCCTATGCGGTTAGTGGTAAGATAACCCCGACATCACCCAATACTGGGGAGGTAGTTCGGGAGTATTGCCATAGCTTGTATAGCAGATGCGTTTCGAAGGTCCGAGGTAAACGGTTTCCGGAAATAACTGGTTATGTGTTGAAGGATGGATACAGCTGGATGTAGGATTAGAGTTGAGTGCGTGGTGCTTCCCCTGTATCCCCAACACCTGATTGCATAACTGGGTGACTTTCGGAAATTAATAGGTGGGTTCATCTAGTAGCTCGTAGGCTTTCTTCCAACGAATGCATGATATGGAGTTCGTGGTTCTACATTGAGTGAAGTGGTTTATGGGCGTTGTTCCAATCGGGAGTTGCATCTTAAAGGGTCCTTGGCTATGCTGATCCGGGGATTGCAAAACCCTTTTGTAACACGTTCCATATGCTTTCAGCACGAATATGTTGAATGAAACTTCTATCTTGTATTTGTTCTATCTGCTCCTTGTTGCTTTTTATTTACCTTTTGTTCTCCCAAGTGGCTTCTCGTCAAGTTGATGTATCATTTAAGCTGTGGAATTCATTCGTTCAATTCTCTATTCGAATGATATTGTGAAGATTATGCTGCAACATATCTATCCTTTGTTTTTGTTTTGATTCTGGTATTCGAGTTGCTTCGATGTCAAATGTTGATTCCATACCTTTCCTAATCGGCGTTCTCATATTTCTATGGGAGTGCTAATCCTTCTTAATCATCGAGATTGCTATGTTAAATTCTTTTCAACCGGCGTGCTTCTCTTCAAGTTAATCCGTTCTCTTCATCTTTTGCAAGATCATCTCTCAATATTCTCTCAACGGGTCTGTTTCATTCATCCCAAGTTGTCTTTGTTATTCCCCACCCTCCCTCCCTTTTCTTTTTGGAGCCAGAGTCCTTGATCTAGTATCCATTTTATCCATGTGATATTTCTTCATTGTTTTCCTTCAATGTTCTTGTCCGGTGATTTATCGTGAAGATGCTCAAGAGTTTCAAGTTCATCATTCTTAATTCTAACATTCTTCTCCGGTGGACTAAATCCAAGCTTTCGTATTGATCATATTTGTGCCTTTTGTTTCACATGTTTTCCGATGTTGAAATTTCTTATCCGAAGTCTCTCTTGATTATTCAACTCTCTAATTCTTCTCCTTAGTGCTGAAGATATCTCAGAAGAGTCGTGTTTCCATTTTCAAACTGTTCAATATATTTTGAGATTGTTATCTCATTCAAGCCATTTAATTCAACCGATGCTATATCTCTTAAGCAATCTTTTTCAACGGTGATTTCTTTTGAGTGGGCCCTAACCCACAGGTCTTTTTCCAGGATCTTACCTGACTCTTCCAATTTTTTTCCGGAGTTATACTCAAATTCTTTTCAAAGTGTGACGTAAGAATGATTTCCATTGGTCACATGCCTTCTCCAAGATTCTTTCCAATTATTCTCATCTTTAGCTCTACCTTCAATCTTTTCATTCTTCTGGAGTATCTCAAATTCTTCAAGGTGGTTCTCGTTGTCATTCTCAGCACTGAAGACCGAAGAAGAATTTCTCCTAAATCTTGGTCTTTTTCCGTCAAGATTCGTGGTTCTAGCTTCATGCCATCCTCATTATTGTTCAAATTGTGAGGAATTCTTTTATACCATCCAAAGCATTTCATAAATTCTTTCCATTGTGATCCTCCGAAGGCCATCATTTCAGAATATTTCTTCGTTCTCAGTTTTCAACTTGTCCTTCAAATATTCTTCATTGACGTCTCTTCATTCATCTCCATATTCTTCCCGGTGATTCATTCTTTTATATTCACTCAATTTCAATTCCTTACGGTGGCTTGTTCTCTGTCATCACTCCATTTCAATTTGTACGGTGGTTCGTTAAACATTCTTTACAGTGTTATCATGTCATTTCACTCGTTCTTTCCAAAATCCTACCGGTGAGTCGTTCAAGATTATTCTCAAGTTTGGCAATATCTCTCTCCAATCCTTTCAAGAAGAATAAGTGGTAGGCCAAATCTGTTGCTGGTCATCAATTTAATGTGATGAAGGATAAGCATACTGTAAATCTTATTCTTATTTCCTCGAAGTGATTAATCCCTTCCTTCGGAGCTTGTTCATCATATCATATTCTCGGTTCTAAGTTGTTCATCTTATTTTCCGGAGCTCCAAGTTATTTCAATTATACCATTCCAAACCTCCATCTAATTCATCGCAGGCCTTGAATCTTATTCTTTTCATCTTTCACTTCTCATGCTTTCATTACCAGAGTTTTCATGGTGGTTCATCAAGATTTAATTCATCCTCGAAGTCTTCATCAAGATTCTTGTTGGAGCTCAAGCATTCTTCGTCATGCTTTCCAAGTGCAATTCTTTATACCTTATTGTTTGAGAGGGTGGTATGCCATTTTTGACAATTTCCCTTCATGTTTCATGATTCACAAGTTGTCAGGAATGACATATTTAAACCCATCATTTTCTTTGTTCAGGAGATCTTTCCAACCATTCAATTTATTTGTTGGAGTAACCTTGGATTCTATTTCACCTAAAAGCTTTCCCAAAGGATTGTTGCTATTTATGGTGCTTACAAATGACCCAATTTATCCATTTATCCTCTCGGTGAAAGAAGTTTGCATCTCTTCGCTCATCTCAAGTCAATTGTTTTTCGCTAGTGGCAGAATTTCACCTCAAGTTGAGATGTTTTCCATAAGTCCACATCAAGCTCATTCTCCTCCTTGAATTTCCACCAACCTTGTCCAATCCATCTTTGTAAGGATGTTTTCTAATTCAATTGTGGTAGAAGTTATCATTTTCTTCTACTTTCTTTCTTCCTAACGTTCTAGCTTCTATTCCGGAGGTATTGTAATATTGATATCTTCGTTCCATCTTCTCTTTTTGCCAAGATCATGTTCTTTCCTTTCTGGTCCATTTAACGAGAGTGTCGTGTCCTCCAGTCAAGTTCTCTCATCTGATCAAGTTTTAACTCTCTTTTAACTAGAGTAATATGTCCTCTTTTCAAGTTCTCTCATTTTATCAAGTTTGCCTCTCTTTTCAACCGGAGTGCTGTCTGAAATCTTTCTTACCCCTTGTGCCATTCTTTCAATTGTTTCAGAGGCTGTGTGTTGTTGATTTCATCAAGTATCATCCCAAGTTGGCAAGTTCATGTTCAATTCCTTACATTTTCAGACGGAGTGTTGTCCGAATTATGTCATTCATATTCCTTGGCTATACCGTTGCAGTTTCATATTCTTTTGGTTTGCAAGCTCTTGTTTCATGTCTTTCAACCTACAAGGTTCTCATAATGCACCTTGTTCCTCTTTTCTAATGGAGTGTTTTCTTATTTCAATTTGGTCAACCTCGCAGGTTCGTGGTTTCACTCATTTGTCGAAGAAGCAACTTTGTTTTACCTCTTCCTCTTCCGTTTTTATCCGGTGCCATCTCTAGGATCTCGGGTCGAGATCCTCTGTTAGTGTGGGAGAGTTGTGACGCCCGAAGACCGACGTCCCAGAAGATTCCAGATGTTCCGGGTTCTCCCTTGTGTTTCATTTGTGCTTGTGTTATTTATTTTGCATTGCATCATGTCATCATGCCATCATGACTTTAATTCTGCAACTCAACCAAATAAGTCGTGTGGACCTTCGGTCCATTTAAATCGAGGGAAGGATGACTTCTCTTTATAACATATATGTATCCTCCTAATATTTAGGGAGCTATATTAAAATATTCCATTGTTGGAAGCAACCATAACACACTTGCATATTCTCCATATTCGTTCACTCCAAGTTTTGACTCCCAACACTTGCCAATAATTCTTTATCTCTTTTATCGAGGCTCCACCAAAATTCTTAACATTTTTTGGACCTCCCAGATACCGACTTCTTTCTCACACTCGTTGAATTAAATTCAAAGGAATTTGAATTTATTTTTTTCAATCATGCTAGTTCTATTTCCCTGGAAAAGGCTCATTTTTATGAGTCCGGGAAAACTACCCGCTTGCGCAAAATCTTTCTCTAAGCCTCTCTTTCTTTTCGTCATTCTTCTTCTTTTGTGTTAAAGAAATCAGTAGAAGAGAGGAGGCAGAAGAGAGCCCGCAGCCAGGCTAGGCCTTTTGCCTCGAGGCCCAGACACAGCCGGCGAGGCCCAGTGTCCCTTCCCCGCGGCCCAACCCAGCTGGCCTTCTGGCCAAGCTGCTAGGCCCGTCGGCCCACCTCCCCAACCCTAAGTCCCTTCTCTCCCTCGATCCACCCCGCTCCCTTTCCCACGCCGCCGCAGCGTCCCCATCTCTGCTCCCGTTTTTCCCCTCGCATCGAGCTAGCGCAGCGATCCCCATCCCTCGCTCACTCCCTCGTCGCCCGATCCATCCCCTCGACGCCTCTCGCCAGCATCTCCCTCCTCATGCCCGAACCCTCCTGCTCAATCTCCCGTGCCCCGCTTCCTTCTCCCTACAGCGACGCCGCCGCACCTTCCTACTCCTCCTTGCCCGATCCATGGCGCTCCACCGCCACCGACCTCGTCCTCCCAGTGCCCCCTCACTGACGCGCCGCGCCCGCGCCTCGTATCCGTCCAGCGCCGCGCCAGCCACCTCCTCCCCATGGCCGCGCCGCCTCGTCTGTGCCTCCCGCGGCTGCGGTAGCCGACGCCGAGAGCTTGCCTCCGCCGCTCCGTATGGGCCGCCGCCGCGCCACCTCCTGTCACCTGCCTCCGTCGCTGGCCTCAAGCACGTCGCCGCCGTGCTCCATGGCGCCTGCCTGCTCCGTCGACCTCGGAGACCCTTAGACGTCAAGTTCCCGGAGCCGTCCTGCCTGCTAGGAACCCCGAGGAGTTCGTATGCTGCCATGAATCCCAACGAAGGAGGTCGACGCTGGCCGTCCTTGTTTTTTCGCGCCTTGTTCCAGTCCTAGCGGCCCCGTTTCTTCCTACGCCAACAACCAGCAGCTCGAGCCGCCTCCTTGCGCCTCAAGTGACCTCCCGAGGAGGGACTAGCGAGTCCCTCGATGCTCCTTCAGTTTATCAAGTTCACCAAGTCCAGTGATGCGCCAAGTTCAACTACGCCCGACGACATGTACATCTTCGGAACGTGAACGACTACAAGATGATGCGTAAAGTTCCTCACCGTGTACAACTACCGTGGCCAAGACCCGAGACCCCAAGTACCACGACGACCATTGCGCCAAGTACCACGATGGCCGGAGCACTTGGAACCGCTAAGTACATCTACAAAACGAGTACCACTACCATTGCCGAAGACCGCTTGTACCTCTCCGAACGTGAACGACTACTTCCTCTCCGAACGTGAACCACTACGTCCCTCGACGACTCGAACCCCTCCAAAAAGCACGCTACAAAGGTATACCCCGAGACGATGACCCGTGGACTGCATGTGTTGTATGAGATGTATCGAATGTTTGCATCGTGTCCGTTGTGCCCTCGTCTGCCTTGGCGGCAACCCGTGGGAACCCGGTGACGGGATCACCCCACCTTTCATCTTGTTCGACTCGCTCACGCCACCTTTCTTTTGCACCGGTCTCTCGACGAGCTACCGGTACCGATATGTTGTGTGGCATCATTTTCGGATTCGCCGCCGTGGCCCCTTTCTTTCCACCACGGTGACAAATACTTCATATCTCTTCATGTTAACTTTTACTAAAAATTGCATAAAACTTGATCATGTCATCCGCATCATGTTAACAACATTCAAATGTGTGAATTGTTGTTTGCTTAAAATTGCTAAACATGCATATGGGGATTTTCCGGAATTGTTGTTGTAGTTTCCGGCCTCATTTAAACTTGTTGACTTGTGTTGTTTTTGAGTGCTTCCTGCCTTGCCATGTTTAGCATCATATATAGACTTGTCTTGCATCCTACTTGGTTGAGCATATTGTCATGTTGCTTGTGTTGTTTTTCCGTGCTTCCTACCTTGCCATGTATTGCTTCCTGTATAGAATTGTCTTGCATCATACCTTGCCATGTATTGCATCATGTATAGACTTGTGTTGTTTTTCTGTGCTTCCTACCTTGCCATGTTTTGCTTCCTGTATAGACTTGTGGTGCATCCTATATAGAACTGTCTTGCATCATACTTGGTTGAGCATATTGTCGTGTCTCATGTTGTGTGTTTACCGTATTGCTTGCTTCTTCTCGTTAGTGCTTGTTCCGTTGCGATCGTGAGGATTCGTTCGACTTCTCATGGTTCTTCATCAAGGCTTCTTCTTCGTCTTCTTCATGGACCCGTTCTTCTTCCTTACGGAATCCCAGGCAAGATGACCATACCCTTGGATACCTTTACTATCATTGCCATGCTTAGTGTCTCGATGCTATCGTTATATGTCGCGCTACCCATCTTTATTGTCAGCCCCTCTCCTTGTTTCCATGAAACCTCTAACCTTTGACACCTTCCTAGTAAAACCATTGTTTGGCTAAGTTACCCGCTTGCTCAGCCCCTCTTATAGCGTTGTTAGTTGCAGGTGAAGATGAAGATCATTCCAGGTGGGAACTTGTTGTTGGAATATCACAATATCTTTTATTATTATTAACACACCTATATACTGGGCATGGGTAGAAGGCTTGGACTTTTGCTCGGTGTTTTTTCCACTCATGCCACCTTAGGCGCCGATAAACCGACATTATGTTCCTTGATTTTGCGTTCCTCACACGGTTGGGTATATGGGGACCCCTTGACACTTCGTCTTTGAATAAAACTCCTCCAGCAAGGCCCAACATTAGTTTTAATTTGCCTCATAATAACAACTTAATTAGTTAACTAAATTTGCATAGGGGGTCGCGCCCTCGGGTACTCTTTTCTACATAGCAGGGGGGCCAGTGCTGATGGTGTTGGTCCCAAACGGGCAACCTGCGGGGCCACCTTGGGGAAACCCGAGGGCTGGTTTTACTCGTAGCTTGTCCCATCCGGACGTGGCCTTAGATGAGATACGCGCGGCTACTATCAGGGTGTCGGCACGCCGGGAGGTCTTGCTAGACTTGTTTTACCATTGTCGAAATATCTTGTGCACCAGGATGCCGAGCCTGATCGGATTTCCCTAAGATAAGGGGTAATAATTATTATTACTTTAGCTGATCATGAGAGCTTGTGATGGGCTAAGTTGGGACACCCCTGCAGGGTTATGATCTTTCGAAAGCCGTGCCCGCGGTTATGTGGCAGATTGCAATTTGTTAATGTCCGGTTGTAGAAAACTTGACAGAGGATCCGAAGTAAAACAAACAACTGTGTGAGTAACCGTGACTGTCTCTTTTCACTTTGAGAAGAGAACACAGTGGGGTTATGTTTGACTCGTAGGTCGTTCAGGATCTTTAGCGATCACTACTAGTTTGCGACCGTTTGCGTAGATGCTCATCTTATTCTTGTACTCGTAAGTTAGCCACCATATTATGCTTAGCCGCTGCTGCAACCTCACCACTACCCTTCTCCACACCCATAAAGCTTTGCTAGTCTTGATACCCATGGTTATGGGATTGCTAAGTCCTCGTGGCTCACAGATACTACAACACCAGATGCAGGTACCGCTGAGAACAGTGCAGGAGCTGGTTCAAGTACTTCACTGGGAGCTCGATGAAGAGAGTGGCCGTATGTTTGTGACGTTGTTCGACGATCTGTAGTGGTTCCTACTTGGGGCGATCCGGGCTTGAGTTACGGTATCTTTCATTTGGATCTTCGTCCGTAGTCGGATTGTGATGTTATTTGGATGATGACTGCTTATGTAATGTATTGTGTGACGTGGCGAGTGTAAGCCAACTAACTCTTTTGCAATTTCATCCCTCTTTTACATGAGTCGTGCAAAGATACCATACTTGAGATCATTCTAGTATGAGCTTATGCCTTTAAGTCGTGCCTCGACACGTAGGAGGTATAATCTCATACTGGGCATTACACCTTCCTTCCCTTCTCTCCCTCCCTTCCCTCTTCTCCCACTCCTACTAGGAAATGGGAGTCCTACTCTTAGTGGGAGTTGGACCCCCCTTGGCGTGCCTTCTCCCCTAGGCCGGCCGCCTCCTCCCTCTCCCTCCTTTATATACGTGGGGAGGGCACCCCTAGAACACACATCAATTGTTCCTAGCCGTGTGCGGTGCCCCCCTCCACAGTTACACACCTTAGTCGTATCGTTGTAGTGCTTAGGCGAAGTCGTGTGCCGGTAAATTCATCATCACCGTCACCACGCCATCGTGCTGACGAAACTCTCCCTTGGCCTCAACTGGATCAAGAGCTCGAGGGACGTCATCGAGCTGAACGTGTGCTGAACGCGGAGGTGCCATACATTCAGTACTTGGATCGGTTGGATCGCGAATACGTTCAACTACATCAACCATGTTACTAAACGCTTCCGCTTTCGGTCTACGAGGGTAGGTGGACACACTCTCCCCGCTCGTTGCTATGCTTCTCCTAGATGCTTGCGTGATCATAGGTAATTTTTTTGAAATACTATGTTCCCCAACAGTGGCATCACGAGCGAGGTCTATGTGTAGATGATATGCACGAGTAGACCACAATGAGTTGTGGGCGATAATAGTCATACTGCTTACTAGCATGTCATACTTTGATTCTGCAGTATTGTGAGATGAAGCGGCCCGGACCGACATTACGCGTACACTTACGCGAGACTGGTTTCACCATTACGAGCACTCGTTGCTTAAAGGTGACCGGCGGGTGTCTATCTCTCTTACTTTAGTTGAATCGAGTGTGACTACGCCCGGTCCTTGTGAAGGTTAAAACATCACACTTGACGAAAAATCGTTGTGGTTTTGTATGCGTAGGTAAGAACGGTTTTTGCTAAGCCCGTAGCAACCACGTAAAACTTGCAACAACAAAGTAGAGGACGTCTAACTTGTTTTTGCAGGGCATGATGTGATGTGATATGGTCAAGACGTGATAAGTTATATGTTATTGTATGAGATGATCATGTTTTGTAAATTATCACCTGGGTATACATGTTATTGATGTGTACCTTACTAATGCTCGTAGTAGCACCTGGGTATTTGATACTGGTTCGGTTGCTAATATTTGTAACTCGAAACAGGGGCTACAGTTTAAACAAAGATTAGCTAAGGACGAGGTGACGATGCGCGTGGGAAATGGTTCCAAAGTCGATGTGATCGCCGTCGGCACGCTACCTCTACATCTACCTTCGAGATTAGTTTTAGACCTAAATAATTGTTATTTGGTGCCAGCGTTGAGCATGAACATTATATCTGGATCTTGTTTGTTGCGAGATGGTTATTCATTTAAATCAGAGAATAATGGTTGTTCTATATATATGAGTAATATCTTTTATGGTCATGCACCCTTGAAGAGTGGTCTATTCTTGTTGGATATCGATCGTAGTGATACACATATTCATAATATAGAAGCCAAAAGATGCAAAGTTGATAATGATAGTGCAACTTATTTGTGGCACTGCCGTTTAGGTCATATTGGTGTAAAGCGCATGAAGAAACTCCATGCTGATGGACTTTTGGAATCACTTGATTATGAATCACTTGGTGCTTGCGAACCATGCCTCATGGGCAAGATGACTAAAACTCCGTTCTCCGGAACAATGGAGCGAGCAACTGACTTGTTGGAAATCATACATACTGATGTATGCGGACCAATGAGTGTTGAGGCTCGCGGTGGGTATCGTTATTTTCTGACCTTCACTGATGATTTGAGCAGATATGGGTATATCTACTTGATGAAGCACAAGTCTGAAACATTTGAAAAGTTCAAAGAATTTCAGAGTGAAGTAGAGAATCATCGTAACAAGAAAATAAAGTTTCTACGATCTGATCGCGGAGGCAACTATTTGAGTTACGAGTTTGGTCTTCATTTGAAGCAATGCGGAATAGTTTCACAGCTCACGCCACCTGGAACACCACAGCGTAATGGTTTGTCCGAATGTCGCAACCGCACTTTATTAGATATGGTGTGATCTATGATGTCTCTTACTGATTTACCACTATCGTTTTGGGGTTATGCTTTAGAGACAGCTGCATTCACATTAAATAGGACACCATCTAAATCCGTTGAGACGACACTTTATGAACTGTGGTTTGGCAAGAAACCCAAGTTGTCGTTTCTTAAAGTTTGGGGCTGCGTGCTTATGTGAAAAAGCTTCAACCTGATAAGCTCGAACCCAAAACGGAGAAATGTGTCTTCATAGGGTACCCAAAGGAAACTGTTGCGTACACCTTCTATCACAGATCCAAAGGCAAGATATTCGTTGCTAAGAATGGATCCTTTCTAGAGAAGGAGTTTCTCTCGAAAGAAGTGAGTGGGAGGAAAGTGGAACTTGATGAGGTAATTGTACCTTCTCCCGAATTGGAAAGTAGTACGTCAGTGCGTTCCGCGCCAGAGTGGTACGGTAACCCAGTTCTGGAAGTCATGTTACTAGACCATGATGAACCTACGAACTATGAGGTAGCGATGATGAGCCCAGATTCAGCAAAATGGCTTGAAGCCATGAAATCTGAGATGGGATCCATGTATGAGAACAAAGTGTGGACTTTGGTTGACTTGCCCGATGATCGGCAAGCCATGGAAAATAAATGGATCTTTAAGAGGAAGACTGACACCGATGGTAATGTAGACGTCTACAAAGCTCGACTTGTTGCGAAAGGTTTTCGACAAGTTCAAGGAGTTGACTACAATGAGACTTTCTCACCCGTAGCGATGCTTAAGTCTGTCCGAATCATGTTAGCAATTGCCACATTTTATGATTATGAAATCTAGCAAATGGATGTCAAAACTGCATTCCTTAATGGATACCTCAAAGAGGAGTTGTATATGATGCAACCAGAAGGTTTTGTTGATCCTAAAGGTGCGAACAAAGTGTGCAAGCTCCAGTAATCCATCTATGGACTGGTGCAAGCATCTTAGAGTTGGAATATACGCTTTGATGAGGTGATCAAAGCATATGGTTTTATACAGATTTTCGGAGAAGCCTGTATTTACAAGAAAGTGAGTGGGAGCTCTGTAGCATTTCTGATATTATATGTGGATGACATATTGTTGACTAGAAATGATATATAATTTCTGGATGGCATAAAAGGATACTTGAATAAGAATTTTTCAATGAAAGATCTCGGTGAAGCTTCTTATATATTGGGCATCAAGATCTATAGAGATAGATCAAGATGCTTAATTGGACTTTCACAAAGCACATACATTGATAAGGTTTTGAAGAAGTTCAAAATGGATCAGTCAAAGAAAGGGTTCTTGTGTGTGTTACAAGGCGTGAAGTTGAGTAAGACTCAATGTCCGACCACTGCAGAAGATAGATAGAAAATGAAAGTCATTCCCTATGCTTCAGCAATAGGATCTATCATGTATGCAATGCTGTGTACCAGACCTGATGTGTGCCTTGCTATAAGTTTAGCCGGGAGGTACCACAGTAATCCAAGAATGCTGGAGTGGATCACTGGACAGCGGTCAAGAACATCCTGAAGTACCTGAAAGGGACAAAGGATATGTTTCTCATCTATGGAGGTGACAAAGAGCTCATCGTAAACGGTTACGTCGATTCAAGCTTTGACGCTGATCCAGATGGCTCTAAGTCACAAACCGGATATGTATTTTTGTTGAACGGTGGAGCTGTCAGTTGGTGCAGTTCCAAGCAGAGCGTCGTGGCGGGATCTACGTGTGAAGCAGAGTACATAGCTGCTTCAGAAGCAGCAAATGAAGGAGTCTGGATGAAGGAGTTCATATTCTATCTAGGTGTCACATCCCTAGTTAGCACTTGCATTAGGACCTAGCTAGAGTGTGCATCATGTCTACTTTCAAAGAAACTTGAAATGGGATTAACAGAAACCCCAGCACCCCTCTCCTAACAACTAGGGTTTGATAAAATATTTTCCAATGTACCCAAAATGCCCTTCAAAAATGTTCATCATTTCTGCCTTGGTCTTAAACCTCTGCCAAAAATGGTGCACAATTTTATAGGACATCCAAGGTCACTGGATTAAATCATATGGTATTTGAATTTGGGCATTTAAATGCTATAAAATATTTTAAATGCTCAAATAATCATAAACTATAATGTTTCCTACTGTTCATATTATATACAGTGGGTATGACAAGTGTTATGAGTTATAAAAATGCTTTGGCATTTTATTTAATTGAACAAAGCTGCAAAAGAAATGAAACAGAAAAGAAAATAATAAAAAGAGAGAGAGAGAAGGAGTTACCTGGCGCCCCACCCGGCCCACCTGCCGGCCCAGCCCAGCTGCCGCTCCAGCAAGCTGCTTGGCTCGGCCAGGCAGGCAGGCAGGCAGGTGCTCGACGGCGACCGCACGGCGCGCCACGCAGCTGCCCGCCGCCCTGCTTCCTCCCCTCGTCGTCCTGGAGGGCTGGACCGATCGTTCACGTCGTCCCCGACCTCGCAGACACCTCCACCTCTCCCCAGTTCCTCTCCCTCGCTCTCCCCACGCCATGGCCGACGCCGTCGTGCTCGCACCGTCGTAGAAGCCGCGCCCACCGTCGTCCCTGAGCCCCGCCTTGGTGTCCATTGTCTCCGCCGTCCTCGACTGCTTCGAACAGGCCGAGCCCCGAGCGCTCGCCCGCCCTGGAGACGCCCCCGACCTCTTCTTCCCCAACTCCGGCCGCGGAGATCCCTCTCGCCGTCCCGCTCAGCTCTGACCACCCCCGAGCTCGCTCCGGCGCCTTCTGCAACCCCTGTGAGCCTAGCTTCATCCTCCCCCTCTCCGTTGGCTCTCTTTTGCCCTGGAACGCACTGCACGAAGCTCACCCGCACGCACCGCCGCGTGCTCGCCGCCGGTGATGCTCCGGTGACCATTTGGTCACTGGCACCCGTCCATCACACTCACCGCAGCACGTAGATGCGAAAGGTGCTACGCACGCATTGCCTAGGCCCCTGCAGCCGCACCTCCACACACGCCCGACGCCGGTCGCCGCCGTCGAGCTTGTTGCCGTCGTCTCCGGCCACCCCAGGTCCGGCGACCACCACCATCCGACGCGCAACAGCAAGGGCTTTCCAACGCACCCAACCGCAGCTCGAGCCGTGCCCCACAGCCATTTTCTGAAGCACGCCGCCACGTTCTGCCTCGCCGGCGTCACGTCGCCGGCGGGATTGACCTGTTTGACCAGGGGGTTGACTACCCCTGGGTCACTGACGTGTGGGCCACCTCTGCTAATTAGTTAGTTTAATTAAGTTTCTGTTAATTTAATTAGTTAATTAGTTTAGTCACTGACCCGTGGGCCCAGGCCCCACTGACAGCTAATTAGTTTTAGTTTAACTCTAATTAACTTAGTTAATTAGCTGTGACACTGACCAGTGGGTCCCATTGGTCAGGTTTGACTTGGACTTGCCCTGTTGACTGCCTGACGTCAGCATGATGTCATGCTGACGCAGTAAAGGATTTTCAGGGATTTTAGGTTTAAAAATAATTCAGGAAATTCCAGAAAATACCCAAAACTTCTAAAAATCATATAAAATCAACCATAGCTCAGATGGAAAAGAGTTATATATGAAAAATGATCAGAAAAATCCAATCTTTCCAATGTCACTGGTTTCATGCATGTTGGAACAAGTTAACTTGCTGTATACATCAAAAACATGATAATGCACTTATTTAAATAATAGTTTGAACTTCAATTTGAATCTTTGATTCAAATAAGCTCAAACCCTTCTGGTTTTAGTTGCATTAGCCAACACACATGCATCTTGCCATGTCATGAGCATGCATCATATTGTTGCATTTGTTTGTTAAAGATTGTATCGTTGGAATTCTCTGTGTTAGGTCCTGCTCCCGAGGATACTGCTGCGTATCCAGTTGAAGAGCAGTACCCGACAACTACCTTGTCAGGCAAGCAATCATTGATCATTCCGATACAAACCCAATCTTCTCGCTCCTGCTCTCTTTTACTGCATTAAGGCAACAGCGTGTGAACGCCTACTTGCTGCGGTAGATGAACCCTATTCCCTTGCATGACCTGTCATTGCCACAGTAAATAGTTGAAACCCACTAGCATGTGTAGGAGTTGATTGAGCCATGTGATGTGTGACCCACCATGCTATTTGTTTATGTTGCCTGCTATGCTTAGAGTTGTGTCTGGTCTGGTTCATCTAGGTGATGGATCAGAGTGAAATGATCATTCCGGTAAAGAGAAGGATGTGTGGAACAAGCTTGGTAAAGGTATCGATGAAAGGCCATGTAGGAGTACATGGTGGGTTGTTTCATTGGAATCGTCCATAGGACCTGAGATCTGTATGTGTGGTTCAAGTTACAGTTACTACCATGCATTGGGCCCGAAACCAATGGACCCTCTCGGCTTATTAATTACCCTCGATCTCTGTCCAGGAGTTGCAACTAGTTTATGGTGTTTATAGCTTACTGGAGGTCGTGCACAGCGCTGACCCTCGGGGTGGGCTGTGATGTGACAGGTACGTGGCACGGTGTACCGGTTGCCCGTTTGGTGACTCGGGAACCCTGTACACATCGTTTGGGGCCGTGAGCGACACCCCGGCCGGATCTCCCCACGGATGGAACCCAAATAGGCGATAAACCTGGACGAGAGACTTGAGTAGTTAGTCAGGTCGTGGCCGACACCCTCGCTGGGCTTCCGCTTGAAGGTTGCCGAGTACACGCCGAGTAAACGTCGATAAGTGGTGAAAGCGTGTGTGAAGATGTACACCCCTGCAGGGTTATCAAACTATTCGAATAGCCGTTGTTCGCGGTACGGACTACTTGGTTACTCTTACAGTTCATAGACAAGTTGATGGATACTACTAAAAGCCTCAAGATAAGTGTGAGTGCCGTGGATGGCCCTTCCGTAGGATGACGGAGGAGGATTCTCGGTAGTGTATTGATGTGGTGAGTAGAGGACTCGTGTTCGAAATAACATCTTGCAATCTGTTGAGAGTTGTAGTATAGGTTAGCCAAGGTCAAAGCTGGCATTCTGCTATAAACTCCACTACCCCCTTTGATAATGTTGCATGTATGATAGGTTCTGTGGTAAGACTTGCTGAGTACCTTTGCACTCATGTTTGCTTAATAACTGTTGCAGAGGAGAACCCTGCCCCTGCTGAAGGGTTCTACATAGACGTTGACGTCGACGAGTAGCTTGACACCCAGACGGAGATCTGGAGCTTGTGAAGGGCCTTGTAGATAGTCAGGCTACACCAAGCCTGTTTTATTTTCCAAGTTGTCTATACTCAGCATGTAGCTTCCGCTTGTGCTTGTATGACTGTATGACTTGAGTGTTGGGTCATGTGACCCCTACCTGTATGAATATGTTATGTATGGCTCTTGGAGACTTTTAAATAAAGTACTTTGAGTCATAGAGTTCTGTTGTGATGCAATGTTGTATTTGCACATATTGAGCATATTGCGTGCATGTTTGAAATGCTTGGTATGTGTGGGATCCGACACCTAGTTGTTTTCCTTTGGTAGCCTACCTTACAGGGAAATGCCTCCTAGTGTCTCCAATGAGCCTTGGTAGCTTGCTACTGCTCGAAACACGTAGGCTGGCCGGCATGTGTCCTTCTTCGTTCCTGTGTCTGTCCCTTAGGGGAAATGTCACGCATTGTTCCTTTAAGTCCATGTAGCTTGCTACGACTTGGGTTCATACGTTGATGACCGACACGTTCGTTGCTGGGTCATGGATGCCTGTCTCTGTAATCTAGTGCCGCTTTTGGTTTATAACTAGCCATGTCGGCCCGGGTTCTCTGTCATATGGATGCTAGCGACACTGTCATATACGTGTGCCAAAATGCACAAACAGTCCCGGGCCAGGTAAGGTGGCACCCGTGGGGTTACCATGCGTGAGGCCGCAAAGTGATATGACGTGTTACAGCTAGATCGGTGTGACTTAGGATCGGGGTCCTGACATCGTTGGTATCAGAGCCAGGTTGCCTATAGGTTTCTCAAGCCAAACTGGTCGATGTTGAGTCTAGAAAAATTCTTAGTTATATGTAGGGGAATTGATTGTGGAAGGGAACGTAAGGCTCTTTTTACTCCTTTACCTTATGCCCTTCTGATCTGAGTCTGTCTATTCTTTCTACGGGGATTTAGGACTAGGCCTCTTATCCTTACTAGGTTCACGTGTTACTAATCCGTAGACTCTTAGGATTGTTGGTTTCAAGCCTCAGTTCAGTTTCTATCCTTTGAGTAAGATGATTGTTGAACCCGGAACCTTGATATGGAATTGTTGAGTGGCTATGCTATCATTTGTATGATGTCTCAAATCTTTGTTTGAGCATTTACAGTTGTTATGCTGCCCGATTTCTTCCAGAAACACTAATGCCTTTGCATTATTTCGTGTTTCAGATGTCTGGCCGCATCCCTCACCAAGTGGTTCGTTTGACTCGGTGCATTAATGTGCCCGGTCACACGGCCATGCTAGTCCGTGTAATGACTGAGACCGGTTATCGCTGGTATCCTGAATACACCGTAGAGGAACAGTACCGGGATTTCAATCAGAGTCAGTATTTCTGCACAGTCCGGATATACCCCTCATATCCTGGAGCTAATGATCCCATCCATTGGTCTTATGGACTCGGGATTACCATCGAGATGGCCATGCAGGATGCCGCTTATTCGATGATGACCATTCTCCGTGCTAGGCATGCCCTGTTGCTGAACACTGAGTTCTATTACATGCCAGCCTCACTTCCCGGAGAGGAAGGCTACTACACTGGTTTGTATACTGATGCTGCTCATGAAGAGCCACTGCTTCAGACCACTGTTCAGATGTTGGAGGATAGGGACCGTGAGGTCCGTGCCCTCCGAATGGAGCTGTATAACACTCGAGCCGCTCACTGGACTACACTGACATGGCTTGCACCTGCTGTGCACGCCGGATATCTGGACATGCGGGATTTGTACCCCGTGCGGACTCGTCTGCCTGATCGCATGGATTGGCGTGACGTTGGGGGTATTACACCTCCACGTGGGCGTCGGTTACCACCAGCATCGGGACCGAGACCACACCCATGCCCTTATGGTCCACACCCTTCGAGTGCTCGCGAGTTCCAAGATCCATCTGTTCCACTTCCAGGCTACGGTGGTAATCTTTACGAGGATTACTACGCGAATGTCTGAGCTAGTCCGTGGTAGTAGTAGTATTGTAGTAGTTGTATTTCCACAGTCCTGCGCGTCTTGTGGAATATGACTTAGTGTAAACTGAGTTCCGGAGGTGTAGTTAAATAATGTATAGGAGCTTGGAATGCCTCTGATGGGATGTATCGTCTTTCACCGCAGTTGTACTTTAGCCTTGGCTTGTACTAAACTATGTATGGTGTGTATGACCACTGGTGTATATATAGCAGTTCCTATATTACCATGTCGTATGGATGAACATCCTTGCATTCCGTGTTATCCATTACATTCTGCACTTCTATGTCAAATTTTTTGCCATCCTTGTCTAAACCGTTGTTTTGTTTTCCTAGGATGGTCAATACTCGCAACACTCCTGCTGCTTAGGAGCAGGGTGAGGCTAGTGGGACTAGAGATGGAAATCTGCCTCAGCCACCCTCTTTGGCGGAAGTTATGCTCGAAGCAGAACGGAATAAGAGAGAGACCAACCGTCTGCTGGAACACATAGAGCAGAACACTGGGTTCCGTCAGATGAATGACGTGGTGTCGATCAATGACTTTATCAAGATGTGTCCACCGAAGTTCCATCACTCCACTGAACCTCTGGATGCGGAAGACTGGCTACGTAGTATTACCCACAAGCTACACTCTGCCCGTGTGGCCGAAGCTGATAAGGTTACCTATGCTGCCTACCATCTTGAGGGCCCTGCCAGTCTTTGGTGGGAAAACTTTGAAGCTATGCGTCCTGCTACCAAATCACTACCTGGGTTGAGTTTAGTGAGGCATTCCGTGAACATCACATTCCGGAAGGTCTCATGGATCGCAAGCGGGAGGAATTCTACAATTTCACCCAGGGCCGGTTAACTGTGGATGGCTATAGTCGCGAGTTTGGCAACTTGGCACGCTATGCACCTGAAGAAGTATCCACCGATGCCAAGAAGCAGGCGAGGTTCCGCAAGGGACTCAGCCCTGAACTCCGCCGAGATCTACGTCTGCACGAGTGCACTTCCTTCCAGAAGTTGGTTAACAAGGCTATCAGTGCTGAAGCAGGCCAGACCGACTTCGAGGCCACCCGCAAGCATACTCGAGACCTTGGTTCCTCATCCGGCTCTGGCTCTCACAAGCGCCGTGTGTGGGTTTCTAACACTGCTCTGCCACCCAAGTACACACCGAGGCCATCCTATGAGGCGCCTCGCCCAACTCAACAGTTTGCACCTGCTAAGACCTATGGAGGACCACCTTCCAACTTTGCTCCACGCACCACCACTGTGACATGTTTCAAGTGTGGAGAACCGGGACACTACATGCGTGATTGTCCCCAGAACCAGCCAGGAAAACCCGTTGGCCGTGGTAAGCCAACCGGCAAGGTGAACTATGTCAAGCCAATCCCCACTGCATGTGGTCATGTCAACTATGTTTCTGCCGAAGAAGCTTATGAGGATCCTAACGTCGTCCTTGGTACGCTTCTCGTAAACTGCCATCCGGCATCTGTTCTTTTCGATACTGGAGCATCCCATTCGTTCATATCTGTCGGGGGAAACTGTCCACCACGAGCACCTATGGGACCGGAGCCCCTTTGTTCGTACGGTAAGGGAGCGGAGGGAGCACAAAGAGCAGATCGTGGTGAGCACGCGGGCAGTTTACCCAGGTTCGGGCCGCGATGGACGCGTAAAACCCTACTCCTGCTTAGTTTGTATTGAGTTGGGGAGCTCGGGAGCTTGAAGAACTAGCTACACCGAGCGAATGAGCAATCTAGGTTCCGAACCCCTTCTACGTTGTGCATGGGCCTCCTTTTATAGCTCAAGGGGTCACCGACAGGTGTCAACGTAGGAGAAATGGTAAAAATGTAATAGTGGTGGTAGTTGTAACAGTGCGGGAATAGTGGAGCAACAGTGGATGAACAGTGCGTGAACAGTGGTCATCACCTACTTTGACAGTGGGGGACAAGAGCATTTAATGCCCGTCGCCGTCGACCCCAAAAGCACCCGCCCTTGCGTCTCCGTTTGCCACGGCGATAGCTTTATCACAGTGGAGCGCCACCGTGTCCCCCAGGCTGCACAGCCATCCGCCACGCGTCCCTGGAATGGCCCTAGGGGGACGCGTGGACCGATGAGCTGGAGCGCGGGCACACAGCGCAGCTCTCCCCGGCAAGCACCTTGCCGGGGTCTTGACCTTGCCGGGCCCGGAAGCTTGCCGGGCTCTGAAGCTTGTCGCTCCCCGGGCCCTGCCGGGGCGCATGTTGCGCCGAGGCATGTCTTCTAGTCTTCCTGGCGAGCTCCTCTCGCCAGGGTCTTGTGTTAGTGAGGTAATCTTGAGCCTGGGACGGCCTTCCCGGCAAGCTCCACTTGCCGGAGTCTTGATCTTCTGTCTTGTATACTTTGTTTTTGAATGGTTTTATATGGAGCAGGAAGGTCTCCGGCAAGCACGTGGTAGGCCCTGCCGCGGGAAGCTGCTACTGCCCGTGCACAAGTTGGGGTACTGAGGTACCCCTACCTTAGTACACCGACAGGAGCCCCCGGGCCTGGGCCACACACGGTGCCGAGCGCTGTTGGGCCAGGCCCAAAACAGTGCACGGGCACGCGCGGCCCACGGCGCGCCGAATCCACTTCCGCATCCGCCGCGTCCCTCCGTAACGGCACGCGTCGATTGCGGCGTCGTGGGATGGGACGTGGCCACGTTCTTTTAATGGAAAGAGTGAAACGTCCCCCACTTCCCCATAAAAGCAGAGGAAGCAGGAGCGGTTCCCCTCCTACGCTTTCATTGCTTCTTCTTCCATCTCCAGAAATTCCCCTTTGCGCTCCGCCTCCACACCTCCTCCGCCGTCTTCCGCATCCGCGGCGCCGCCGGACTCTTCGTCCCCCTTCCCTCGCCGCCTCCGCCATGGCCCCGAAGACCGAGAAGTCGAAGGCGGAGAAGACCAAGAAGGAGAAATCCGAGCAGGCGGCGAGACTTACTCTTCTTCGGAAGAGGAATGTCGTCTTCTCGCCGAGGCTCAGCGCGCGGGAGCTCTGGAACAAGTACTACTTGTTCTGGGCCAAGGAGACCAAGGCGCATCCTCGGACCAGAGCCTATCCCGCCGCCGCCAAGGACAATTACCCCGGCGGGTATTTCTTCTTCGCTGCTTTCTTCCACTGCGGCCTTTGTCCTCCTTTTTCCGACTTTTTCTGCGATATCATGCACACCTACGGCCTCCACCTTCTAGACTTCACCCCCAACGCCATCCTCACGATGGCGGTTTTCGCACATCTGTGCGAAAACTATATTGGGATCTATCCGAATGTAGCGCTGTTTAGGCACTTCTTCACCCCTAGAGTAGAGGCCGGCGCTCCCCTCTCCGGAGGAATCTCTTGGGTCTTTCGCCTGAACAAGAAAGAGTCCTACCTGCCCGGGGAGCTCCGCGACAAGTGGGAGGAGTGGCGCGCGGACTGGTGCTGGGTAGTTGAGGACGAGCCGCAACCTTTCACTGCGCCGCGCACAACAGCCATCGTGCGCGGCAGGGACTGGAGTGAGTTGGACTCGGACGACATCAAGCTCAACGTCGCCCTCATCAGAATTCTTCGTCTCCGGGTAGCTAGGTTGTCCGTCGGAGAGGTAGGAGCAGACTTTCTCCGCCGCCGCATTGCCCCTCTACAGGATAGGAAGAGGCCAGCATGGGAGTACGGCAACGCGGCGGACATAATGAGGCTGCGCCCAGGGCTAAATTACAACTTCACGGCGCTGGAGCTGAAGGGGATGGTCCGGGAACTTTTTAAGCACGACCCGGCCCACCCAGAGTGGTTCAGAGCTCCCCGGGGAGTGGTGCCCCTCTGTAACAGCACGGCCCGGGATCCTCTTCGCGCCATGATGCCCGCATGTGACTCGCATGGCGTGGACCGCACATGGATACCGCCCAAGGCAGCAGACATCATGAGCTTCTTCGACAACCTGGTGGAGGTGCCGAAGAACAAGGATGAGATCAAGGGGCTCACCCGGGACACCACCGACCAGGAGATTGCTTATATAGCTTCTCGGATAGAAGAGGCCGCTGCAGCCGCAGCGGCAGGAGAGTTTGGCTTCATAGTCGAGGAGGCAGAGGCTGCGGATGCGTCCTGCCAAGCAGAGGAGGCGGAGATCCGCAGGCTACTGCAGCTTCCTCCCGACGAGCTCGCCGGGGTCCCTTCTTTGAGGCACTCCGGGATCCCCGGAATCTTGACCGAGGCCGCGGCGAGGGGCGGCGTTGCCGGAGGAAACACAGGCGCCGCAGGGAGCGGAGGCGCCGGAGGGGGCGGAGGCGCCGGAGGGAAGACGGCCGCAGGGCAGGGCGCTGGGCCCAGTAAGCCAACCGAGGAGGAGGAGGAGGAGGACGTCGGGGCCGACGAGGACTCCGACGGGTCTCTGGGGCTCTATGCCGACGACGTCTCCTCGTCATCGGAGACCTCCCCGCCTCGGGCAAGTCCCAGGCGATCTCCGCTGAAACGTCTCCGCAAGGCGACGACGGGGACGAGGGCGCAGGCGCCCCGACAACAACCAACTCGCCGGGCGGCGCGAGCTACCCGGGGGAGCCAAGCTGCGACGGGGGCGCCCGGCGCACCAACCACGGCGGGGGCGACCCGCACACAGGCCACGGCGGGGGCGACCCGCACGTCAGCGCCAAGCGGAGGAGGGTCTTCTCAGAGCGGAGCGGCTGCTCCGCCCGCTCCCCGGGCTTCGGCGTCCACAGGGGCCGGGTCTTCGCAGCTCCCAGCCCCGGGGACCGCCAAGCGCCCGAGGGAGTCTTCGCCTCCTGCTCCTCGCGCGGACGCGCCTCAGGTGGCGTTCAACTTCTCCGCCCTGAGCGACGACGACGACGACGAGGAACAGGAGTAAGAACTTGAGGTTTTGTATCTTCTTTAACTTTGTCTTGATTCTTGTTGATTCTGATCTTGCTTCTTGCTTTGATTTCAGGACCCTGGCCCAGCGAGTGGCGAAGAAGGCCAAGGTTCCCGTGGTCGAGGTCGCGGACGACTCGCCCGTCGCGGCGACAGGGGACGCCCCAGCGACGAGCTTGCCGGACCCGAACGCTGCTCCGAGGAGCAGCCCCCAGCGCAGCCCCCAGCGTAAGTCTGGGTTCATTATTTCCACTTGTCGGGCGCGCTTGAGGAACTTGTTTACACTAACATCTTGTTGTTCTTGTTTTGCTTTGATTGTTTTGTGCAGAGGGGGAGCCGCAGCCACAAGAGCATCCGGAGATCACTCCCGAGGAGCCGCAGGCCCCGCCGTCCACGCCAAGGACGAACTCTCCGGCAAGGGAGAGTGCTCCGCCAAGGGCGGGTACTCCGCCAAGGGCGAGTACCCCGCCAAGGGCGAGCAGCCCGGCGAGGGCGGCCACCCCGCCAAGGCAGAGCTCCCCGGCGAGGGAGCCCGCCGTCGACGAAGTTCGCCAAGGTAAGTTTTGTAATCTTGTCTTCTTGGATTCATCTTTTTTGGATATTTGCTTGAACTTCTTCTTCTTTTTCTTCTTCTTCTAGATCCTCCTCTCGCAGAACAGATGGAGACGGAAACCATCGTCGTGGAGGAGGGCGCGCAGGGCGACGGCGGCAACGCCCCTGTCGTTGAGGACACGGCGGGAGCCGCCGAGCCGGCTGCGGAGGAGACTGCTCCGACCGCAGACGCAGCGGCCGGGGAGGGGGACGGCGGCCATACTGCCGGCCCGGAGGCGGCAGGAGCGTCGAGCGCTGCGCCGGCCGCCGACCCCTCCACCGAGAAGGAGCCGTCCGCTTACTATCTTGAGGCCCCCAACGGCGTCTACATCCAGGTGCCGTGGGGATCTTCGTCGCGAGCCCCCGCGGAGGGAGAGGCCTTTGATGGGGAGGTCCTCGTCTCCGCGGGTCAGAAGGTTGTCGAGGCGCCCGGCGGGAGCGACGAGCCCGAGGAGGAGAAGCTGCTCCACCGGCTCCTGGCCCTTTACCGGGCCAGGCAGGCGAAGCTCGCGTCTCGGGAGGCCCTCACCGCCAAGGCCGCCGCTGACATGGAGAAGCGCGCGGCGGAGCTCCGCGCCGCCAACCAGGCTGCCCTCCGCGACGTGGCGGAGGAGCGCGAGAGGCTCGCCGGGGAGTACCAGGAGTGGCTCCTGGAGAAAGCTGAAGCTGAGGAGCAGCAGCGACTCGCCGGAGAAGAGCTGTCCCGGCGAGAAGGAGAGCTCACCCAACGGAAGGTCAACCTCGACTCTCACGAGGAAGACCTCGCCGCCCGGGAGCAGGCCCTTGGCGGAGAGCTGAAGGAGGCGAAGGCCGCCGCAGACGCCGCGAAGACCGCCAAGAAGGAGCTCGAGGCCAAGGTTGCGCAGCTGGAGGAGTACTTAAAGGCGAGCTCGGAGAGGGTCACCGCGCTCAACATAGAGCGCGAGAAGGACGCGCACACCAATTCTGAACTCCAGGTGCGCCTCTCCAAGCAAGGCGACGAGCTGAAGGCCGCCAAGGATTCCATTACAGATCTGGAGCTGAAGGTTTCCACGCTGAAGGACTCGCTCGACGCCGTCCGGGACCGGGAAACCAAGCTGAAGGAAGAGCTCCGCAGGGAGCGAGGCTTGGTGGAGAGCGCCACCACTGCGGCTGAGAACTTCCGCCGGACCGTCGAGGTATGGACCGATGACTTGGTGGCCTCTGCATCCAACATCGACAAGGAGCTGCTAGCGCTGAAGGTTGAGCATCTTATATACTCTCCGGATCCAAACCTCCCCCACAGCGCCAAGCTCAACCTCTTCTTCAGAGGGATCGCGCCGGCTCATGCAAATCTTCAGAAGAAGCTCCCCGCACAACTGGCCGAGGAGTCACGCCAGCTGTGCGCGGGAACCTTGGAGCGCGTTCTGACGAAGATTGTGTACCGCAATCCTGGTATAAATCTCGTCAACGTTCTCCGAAGCTTGCCGGCCGACGCGGATATAGAGGCGCTGAAGGCGCAGGTCGCCCACATTATCGCCAAAGTGAACAAGATCTCTAGGATTGAGGGCGACCGCGTAGATTAGGCCTCCTCTTCTTCATCTCTTTTGTTGCTGCATAGTGTGCCATGAACTTATTAGTCATTGCGACAAGTTATCCCTTGTAAGATATTTATCTTATTTTCGATCAATTAGTGCAATGTTATCTCCCTTGTCTTGGTCCTTTACTTTGTATGCTTTTCACCCTACGCTTCCAGGGAGCTTGCCGGCAAGGGCCCTTTGCCGCGAGCGCTGAGTGCTGGACTCTGAGCAGCCTGCTGGCCAAGGTCTTACCGGCAAGCAACCTTGCCGCAGCTAGTCGCAACGCACTTAGCTTATTGAGTGAACTCGAAAACGAAACAAGGGCGCGACACTTGTCGCAGCTCACTTAAGTCGTTGAGCGTACTCGAAAACAAGATAAGGGTGCGGCTAGCCACGGGTAGGTTCCTCCGCGCACAGGTTTTCCATACAAAGTGTGATTGTTCAAGGAAGACAACTAAAAATTTAAAAATTTGAACTGCTCAAATTCTAATAACTTAGCTTTTATATATTGCTTGCTTCCCGGTAAGGCTTCTCTTTCTTGAACAACACTTGGTTCATCTTCCATCTCCTCCCCCCCGGCAAACTTGTGCGCGAGGAACATTCCTTCTGCTTAAGAGGCAAGGAAAAAGAAGAGTGAAACAAGTATATGACCTTTCGGCTTACTAATGCTTACCGGATACGTGTGTTGCACAAGAAATGCCAAATAACACATGCAAATAGCCGAGAAAAGCATGGAAAAGGCAAATAGCGCAAAACACGAAAGCTTTACTGATGCACGGGGTCTGCGCCCGGCTTTGTACAAAGGGTTACATGCAACAGCGGCAAAGCTTGTACAAAAGGTGGTTGCCGGAGCGGATCACGGCAACCGCGCCTTATGGGTGAAACTTGCGAAGATGCTCTATGTTCCAGGAGTTGCTCACCGGTAAGCCTTCTTCGGTCTCAAGGCGGACAGCGCCGGGCCTTGTGACTTGTCTCACCCGATAAGGGCCTTCCCACTTCGGCGTCAACTTGTTGGAATTCTTGGCGGACTGAACACGCCGAAGAACAAGGTCGCCTTCCTCGAGACTCCTGGCCTTAACCTTGCGGCTATGATAGCGGCGCAAGGTTTGCTGGTATCGAGCAGCTCGTACAGCAGCCTGGAGACGTTCCTCCTCGAGGAGCAATGCATCATCTTGTCGTAGTTGCTCTTGCTCGAGCTCATCATAAGCGAGCACTCGAGGAGATCCGTATACGAGTTCCGTGGGGAGAACTGCCTCTGCTCCATAGACTAGAGCAAAGGGTGTCTGTCCGGTGGCTCGATTTGGTGTCATTCTGATTGACCAAAGAGCCGCCGGTAGCTCCTCTATCCAGTTTCTTCCGCACTTGCGCAGCCTGTCAAAGGTCCTTGTCTTGAGTCCGCGTAGCACTTCAGCATTGGCCCTCTCCGCTTGACCGTTGCTCCTCGGGTGAGCAACAGAAGCGAAACAGACCTTGGCGCCAAGGTCTTGGACGTACTGCATGAAGGTGCGACTAGTAAATTGTGTACCGTTGTCGGTGATGATCCTGTTAGGGATTCCGAAACGGCAAACAATTGACCTGAAGAACCTGACCGCTGACTGTGCTGTCACCTTTCTCACTGGTTCCACTTCTGGCCACTTTGTGAACTTGTCGATTGCGACGTACAAGTACTCAAAGCCCCCGACAGCGCGAGGGAAGGGGCCGAGGATATCGAGCCCCCAGACCGAGAAGGGCCAGGACAAAGGGATCGTCTGGAGAGCTTGAGCTGGCTGATGAATTTGTTTTGCATGGAACTGGCACGCTTCACACTTGGTTACTAGTGCAGTTGCATCTTGGAGGGCTTCTTGCCAAAAGAACCCTTGTCGGAAAGCTTTCCCGGCAAGCGTCCTTGCGCCAATATGGTGGCCGCATATGCCTCCGTGTATTTCCGCCAACAGCTTCTGTCCATCTTCTCTGGAAATGCACTTCAATCTGACACCATTGAGTCTTCTTCTGTACAGCTCATTGTCCACGAACTGATACATACTTGACTGCCTGGTTATCTTCTCTATCTCTTGAGGGTCGTCGAGAAGTTCTCCAGTTTGCAGAAAACGGACGATCTGCTGTGCCCATGCCGGAGCTTGAGGCTCGACGGCAAGGACTAAAGGCATGAGGGCCGCTGCGGGGACCTTAGCTTCTACGGCAAGAACCTCTGGTTCTGCCGGAGCTGATGGTCCCCCGGCAAGCTCGCCGGGGCGAGGCTTGTCGGGAACACTTGCTTCAACTGCACAGATCCTCGGATCTGCAGGAGCAGACTGTTCCTCAGTGTTCTGATCGTTGATCTTGGGGACCTTGGCGGCGGCTTCAGGAAGATCCGCCGGCAAGTAATCGCCGAAGACCAACTTTCTCTTCTTGGACTGCCCAATTGATGGTGTAACGGATGGTTGAGTCAGCTTGAGCAAGAAGGTCCCTGGTCCCACAGGTAACTTTATCGCAGCACACTTTGAAAGGCCATCTGCAATGTCATTCTGAGCTCTTGGGACGTGCTCCATTTGCAGACCCTCAAAGTGTTCTTCAAGCTTCCTCACTTCATCTACGTAAGCTTCCATCAAAGGGCTCTGGTAACTCTTGTTAACTTGTCGGACCACCAACTGAGAATCTCCCCGCACAATCAGCTTCCTGATCCCAAGTTCGGCCGCAATCCTGAGGCCGGCAAGCAAACCTTCATATTCAGCAGTGTTGTTTGTCGCTTGCTCCCTGGGAAAGTGCATCTGGATAACATACTTGAGGTGCTCTCCGGTGGGCGCGATGAGCACTACGCCGGCACCGGCGCCTTGCAGCGAGAAGGCACCATCAAAGTACATCACCCATTCACTTGTCGCTTCTTGTACGGGTACACTTGTTTCTGGAAGTTCCTCAGCGGGCGTCGGGGTCCATTCAGCTATGAATTCTGCCAAAGCTCGGCACTGTATGGTTGAGGTACTTTCAAACTTGAGTCCAAAGCTCGACAGTTCCAGTGCCCACTCAACGATCCTGCCTGTTGCTTTCGGATTGTGCAATATCCTCTTCAGCGGAAAGCGAGTGACCACTGTTATCTCATGTGCCTGGAAGTAATGGCGCAGCTTTCTCGAGGCCATGAGGAGGCCGAAAAGCAACTTTTGCACCCCAGAGTATCTTGATCTAGCCCCCCTGCAAGAGGGAGCTTACAAAATACACCGGGCGCTGCACCATCTTCTTCCGCACTTCTCCTTGATCTTGCGTAGAGTTGTCCTTGTCGGGGCCAGAGCTTGTCGGAGGAGCCCCCTGCTTGTCGCTGGATTCGCTTGCCGGTGGTGCTGATTCCTCATCCGCCTCTCTCTCCGCTACTAACGCAGCACTAACCACCTGGTTGGTTGCCGCTAGGTACAGCAGCAACTTCTCCTGTGGTCTAGGTGCGACAAGTATTGGAGTGGAGGATAGGTACCGTTTCAAATCCTGCAGCGCTGCCTCCGCTTCCGGAGTCCATTTCATTGGACCTGCCTTCTTCAAGATCTTAAAGAAAGGCAGGGCGCGTTCTGCAGACTTCGAAATGAACCTACTGAGGGCAGCTACACAACCTGCAAGTCTCCTGACGTCCTTGACGCGCTTCGGGGCCTCGATCTGCTCAATGGCCTTAATCTTGTCGGGGTTGGCTTCAATCCCCCTCTGTGACACAAAGAACCCGAGAAGCTTGCCGGAGGGGACTCCAAAAACGCACTTCTCGGGGTTCTACTTAAGCTGGATCTTGCGCAGGTTCTCAAATGTCTCTTCCAAATCTTGGATCAAGGTATCCCTGGTCTTGCTCTTCACCACGATGTCATCCATGTAAGCCTCTACATTCCTGTGGATCTGTGGCTCAAAAGCAGTGTATACTACCCTTGCAAAGGTTGAGCCTGCATTCTTCAGTCCAAATGGCATGCGTATGAAGCAATACGTGCCACACGGAGTGATAAATGCAGTCTTCTCTTCGTCTTCCTTGGCCATGAAAATCTGATGGTAGCCTGAATATGCATCAAGAAAGGAGAGCAGCTCACATCTGGCAGTGGAGTCAACGATCTGGTCAATGCGCGGCAAGGGAAATGGATCCTTGGGACATGCTTTATTCACATCGGTGAAGTCTATACACAGTCTCCACTTCCCATTGGCCTTGCGCACGACGACTGGGTTTGCCAACCACGTCGGATGGATCACACCTCTAACTAGGCCCGCTGCTTCTAGTTTCTTGATCTCTTCAGCAATGAATTCTTAGCGCTCCACGGCTTGCTTTCTGACCTTTTGCTTGACGGGCCGCGCATGAGGACAAACAGCAAGCTTGTGCTCAATCACCTTCCTGGGAACACCGGGGATGTCAGATGGTTGCCAGGCAAACACATCGACATTCGCCCGCAGGAAGGCAACGAGCGCGCTTTCCTATTTGCTGTCAAGTGTGGCACTGATGGTAAAGGTACCACGAGTGCCGTCCTCCTTGGCGGACACCTTCTTGGTTGCCGGAGGAGCGGCCATCCCCTTCTTACACTTGCCGGTGGAGCTTGATGGAACGTCCTCGACGGCAGCGCAGCACTCCGAAGAGGTGCGGTTGCCGGAGTGGGCCCCAGAGCACTTGCCGGACTTGGTCTTGGTCTTCTTCCCCCCGGGAGCTTCAGCGGCAAGTGTATCCTTTTCTGCTGCGGCTGCTGCATCCCAGTAGATCTTGTCGGCGCAGATAAGCGCATCTTTCTTGTCGCCATGGACAGTGATGACGCTTATCGGCCCCGGCATCTTGAGTACGTTGTAGGCGTAGTGGGAAGCTGCCATGAACTTGGCGAGGGCGGGACGGCCGAGTATCCCATTATATGGTAATGGGATATCGGCGACGTCAAATGTGATGCGCTCAGTTCTGAAGTTGAGCTCCCCGCCAAAGGTCACCGGCAAAGTTATCTTCCCCTTGGGCTTGCTCCTCCCCGGGTTGATTCCTTGGAAAGAATCGGTCTCTTCGAGCTCGCCATCTGGGATCTGGAGTTTCTTGATCACAGCAGAGGAGATCAAGTTCAGCCCGGCCCCGCCGTCAACCAACATTTTGGTGACCTTGAGGTTGCGGATGGTGGGTGAGACCAGCATCGGCAAGCACCCGACCGCAGTGGTGCGGTCAGGGTGATCCTCAAGATCAAAAATGATGGGCGTGCTGGACCATTTGAGGAGCCTGCGCGACTCCACGGGCGGCTCCGCTGCATTCACTTCCCGTACCCACTGCTTTAGTTGGCGGTGGGAAGTATGCAGAGAGGCGCCACCGTCAACGCACAGGACCTCCGTGGCCTTCTGGAACTCCTGCTCGCTGTTATCTTCATCCTCCATGTCATCGTCGTCGTCTTCTTCGTCCTTGTCGCGGCCCCGGGGAGGTCGGTCACCTTGCCGCTGCTTGGGCTTGCCGCGGCGTCCTCCCCGGCCATTGAATGGCCGCTTCTTGCTTGGTTCTCCTCCGCCACCTTGGGCCTTCTCCTTGTCGCGCCGCTCGTACTCAGCTTTCTGCTGCTCGACGAGGTATTCGACGTGTTTGCAGTTGGAGAGGTCGTGGCCCTTGGTGCGGTGGATTTTGCAGTATTGCTTGTCGGAGCCGTCCTGCTTGTCGGCTGCCGCTACAGGGGCAGGCTCCTTGCCGGAGCCGCCAGCTTGCGCTTGCTTGGCGGGAGCCTCCTTGCCGGACTTCTCGACGGCAAGCACCTCCTTCTTGTTCTTTCTCCTGTTGTTCCGCCGCCGGCTCTTGTTTGCCGGGGCGGCGTCGTCGCTGTCGCTGCCTCCTGCGCCAGCATCCTCTCCGGGGAGTCTCCTTCCCTCCTCGGCGCGCGCGCACTTATCAGCTAGAGCATAAAACTCGCTGACATCCCGTATCTTGGTCATGGCCATCTCCTCACGCATGCGGCGGTTACGTACGTTCTGGTGGAACGCACTGATAACCGCGGCAGGGTGGACGTCGGGGATGTTGTGTTGCACGCGGCTGAAGCGCTGGATGTACTTGCGCTGAGGCTCTCCTTCCTTCTGGGCCAAGATGTGGAGATCACTCTCCTGGCCGTGGGGTTTGTGGCCGCCCGTGAAGACGCCAACAAATTGGTGGCAAAGGTCCGCCCAAGAAGAAATGGAGCCTTCCGGCAAGTGCATAAGCCAAGAACGGACGTTTGGCTTAAGCACGAGCGGGAAGTAGTTCGCCAATATCTTCTCGTCGCGCCCCCCGGCAGCCTGCACTGCGATTGTGTAAATGCTGAGAAACTCCGAGGGGTGCGTCTTGCCGTCGTACTTCTCCGGTACGTCGGGCTTGAAGTTCTTCATGCTGGGCCACTGGACACGCCGCAGCTCACGGGTAAACGCAGGCCAACCTGCCGCGTACGGCAAGTCGCCTGGTTCACCGGGCGCGCACGTGTCGACAGCGGCTCCAGCTCGCTGATCTAATTGTCGCCGAGCTTCTCGGCGGCGCTCGATCGTCGTTCGAGCGTCTTCTTGCCGCCGGTCGTCAAGGACCTGGCGCTGGTCCCGACGAGCCCACGGATCTGACGACGCCGTGGAGTCGTCGTCGACGTTGATCCGGCGGGGCGGCGTCTTTTGCTTCCGCGGCGGGGAGTGCACGGTGGTTGCACCCCCGGTGGTCTTGTCGCCGTCGGCCTTCGTCTTCTCGACTTGCCGCGGCCGCGAGGTCGCTGGCTGCTGCGGAGAGTCGTTGTTGGCGAAGGCGATCAGGCTCTGGATAGTGGCCCTCCAGTCTTCGGCCTTGTCTGCCGCTGGAGGGAAGTCGAGGAGCAGTTGCGCCCTCGCGAGCGCTTCTGCTGGAGAGGAGGGGAGCGGGGGCGAGCGGTGCGAGGAGCGGGATATGCTCGGACTCCTAACCGGGTTAGAAGGAGCAGGGTCCCGCCCCGGCGACCGCGCCTTGCTCGTGCCAGGGCAATGGCCCAGAGCATCCCGCGAGCCTCCGGTTTGCCCTTGGCCCAGCAAGCGGATGCCACCTCCTGTGGCATGGCACTGCTGGGTTGTTGTTTGCTGAGATGGACGTGGCGCATCTACGGAGACCGAAGCTCGGTCGTCCGTCTTGTCCTTGGATTTGGTGGCGCCGCGAGTCTCCTCGCCGGCGACCACCCTTCCGACGGCGTCTCCCCCGCCCACCGTTGGTTCCGGTGGCGGCGGATGAGACGCAGACGGGCCTGCGACCTCCGAAGCCTTCTTCTTCGGGGCCATGTTGCTGTTGTTGATGAAGCTGAAGAACTTGGAGAGGTTGATGAAGAGTGCGCCCGCGTGAACGCCGGATCAGGTTCGCACAACCTCGACGCTCCCCTACCTGGCGCGCCAAAGATGTCGGGGGAAACTGTCCACCACGAGCACCTATGGGGCCGGAGCCCCTTTGTTCGTACGGTAAGGGAGCGGAGGGAGCACAAAGAGCAGATCGTGGTGAGCACGCGGGCAGTTTACCCAGGTTCGGGCCGCGATGGACGCGTAAAACCCTACTCCTGCTTAGTTTGTACTGAGTTGGGGAGCTCGGGAGCTTGAAGAACTAGCTACACCGAGCGAATGAGCAATCTAGGTTCCGAACCCCTTCTACGTTGTGCATGGGCCTCCTTTTATAGCTCAAGGGGTCACCGACAGGTGTCAACGTAGGAGAAAGGGTAAAAATGTAATAGTGGTGGTAGTTGTAACAGTGCGGGAATAGTGGAGCAACAGTGGATGAACAGTGCGTGAACAGTGGTCATCACCTAGTTTGACAGTGGGGGACAAGAGCATTTAATGCCCGTCGCCGTCGACCCCAAAAGCACCCGCCCTTGCGTCTCCGTTTGCCACGGCGATAGCTTTATCACCGTGGAGCGCCACCGTGTCCCCCAGGCTGCACAGCCATCCGCCACGCGTCCCTGGAATGGCCCCAGGGCGACGCGTGGATCGATGAGCTGGAGCGCGGGCACACAACGCAGCTCTCCCCGGCAAGCACCTTGCCGGGGTCTTGACCTTGCCGGGCCCGGAAGCTTGCCGGGCTCTGAAGCTTGTCGCTCCCCGGGCCCTGCCGGGGCGCATGTTGCGCCGAGGCATGTCTTCTGGTCTTCCTGGCGAGCTCCTCTCGCCAGGGTCTTGTGTTAGTGATGTAATCTTGAGCCTGGGACGGCCTTCCCGGCAAGCTCCACTTGCCGGAGTCTTGATCTTCTGTCTTGTATACTTTGTTTTTGAATGGTTTTATATGGAGCAGGAAGGTCTCCGGCAAGCACGTGGTAGGCCCTGCCGCGGGAAGCTGCTACTGCCCGTGCACAAGTTGGGGTACTGAGGTACCCCTACCTTAGTACACCGACAATATCTGACAGCTATGCTCGATTGCACAACATGACTTTTTGTGACATGCCTACTTCCATGGTTATTCAAACTCCTGGTTCAAAGTGGCAAACCTCTAGGGTAAGCCATGGAAATGAAATCCTTGTCGATAGACTTGTTTTCCTTGCATCTTTAATCGCTCTGAAGTCCGCGGACATAAACATCATTTTGGGTATGGATTGGATGACAACCCATTATGCCAAAATTGATTGCTATACTATGACCGTTCAACTTACACACCCATCCGGCAAGATAGTCAATGTCTTGACCTGAATGGCTGAACGTCAGCTCTACTCTCTTAATGCCAGCCCTCTACCAGAACTCGAAGATATCCCGGTAGTCCGTGACTTCCCGGATGTTTTTCCAGAAGAACTGCCAGGAGTTCCACCTGACAGAGATGTCGAGTTCGTGATAGATCTTATCCCAGGAACTGTCCCAATCTCTAGGAGACCTTATAAGATGGCACCACTAGAATTAGCTAAGCTAAAGAAACAACTCGATGAGTCCTTGCAAAAAGGTTTCATCCATCCTAGTTCTTCCCCTTGGGCTTGCCCCGTCCTCTTCGTCAAGAAGAAGGATGGAACGGAGCAGATGGTTGTAGATTACCGACCTGTCAATCTGGTCACCATAAAGAACAAGTATCCGCTCCCCAGGATCAACGACCTGTATGATCAGCTCGCTGGATCCTCTGTCTTCTCTAAGATGGATTTGAGGTTGGGTTACCATCAAATCAAAATCAAGAACGGGGACATTCCTAAAACGGCTTTCGTTACTCGTTATGGCCAATATGAGTACACCGTTATGTCCTTTGGATTAACCAATGCCCCAGCTACCTTTTCTCGGTTAATGAATTCTATATTCATGGAGTATTTGGATATATTCATCGTGGTATACCTCGATGATATACTCATTTTCTCCAAGAACAAGGAAGATCATGCCGAGCATTTAAGGCTGGTATTGACGAAACTCCGAGAGCACCGCCTTTATGCCAAATTCTCTAAATGTGAATTTTGGTTGCCAGAAGTAACCTATCTAGGTCATGTGATCTCTGGCAAGGGTATTGCTGTCAATCCCGAGCGAGTTCAAGCCGTACTTGATTGGACTCCTCCTGAATCGGTCAAGCAAGTTAGGAGTTTTCTTGGCTTAGCAAGCTATTGCCGACACTTCGTCGAGAATTTCTCCAAGGTTGCCAAACCTCTAACTGAACTCCTCAAGAAATATAAAAAGTTTGAGTGGACCCCACAGTGCGAGTCCAGTTTTCAGGAACTGAAAAGACGCCTGACATCTGCACCTGTACTGGTACCACCAGACTTTTCCAAGGATTTTATAATCTATTGCGACGCCTCGCGACAAGGACTAGGTTGCATTCTCATGCAAGATCGTCAAGTGATTGCATACGCATCTCGACAGTTGCGTCCACATGAGGATAACTATCCTACTCATGATCTAGAGCTTGCAGCTGTAGTCCATGCACTCAAAACATGGCGACATTACCTTCTTGGTAATCGCTGTGAAATCTTCACTGATCACCAAAGTTTGAAGTATATCTTCACCCAACCAGATCTAAATCTCAGGCAAAGACGTTGGCTTGAGTTGCTCACCGACTACGACTTAGGAATCACTTACACTCTTGGAAAGGCCAATGTCATGGCTGATGCACTAAGTCGTAAGTCATATTGTAACAACTTAATGCTACAACAAGGTCAACCACTTCTCCATGAGGAATTTCGTAAGCTTAACCTTCACATTGTTCCTCGAGGATTCCTTTCCACCTTGGTGGCGAAACCTACCCTTATGGATCAGGTCATCAAAGCACAGAAGGTTGATCCCGGAATTTCCCGTATTAAGAGGAACATCAAGAAAGGAGTCGCGTGATGTTTCTCAATTGATGATCAAGGAGTCGTATTCTTTAGCAACCGTTAGTGGTTCCTAAGGTACGAAACCTGAGACGTTTGATCCTTAAGGAGGCTCATGAATCTCCTCTCACGATTCATCCCGGTAGTACCAAAATGTATCAAGACCTACGTCAAAGATTCTGGTGGACTAGGATGAAGAGAGAAATCGCTCAATTCATTGCTAACTGCGACGTTTGTCGTCGAGTTAAAGCAGAGCATCAACGGCCTGCTGACACCCTTCAACCTTTAGCTATTCCTGAATGGAAATGGGACAAAGTCGGTATGGATTTCATTACCGGGTTTCCCAGGTCCGGGAAAGGGAATAATGCTATCTTCGTCGTTATCGACAGCCTCTCTAAAGTAGCTCATTTCCTGCCTGTTCGCGAGAGTATTACCGCTAGCCAGCTAGCAGACTTGTATGTCTCTCGGATAGTATCACTTCATGGTGTACCGTTGGAGATTAACTCAGACCGTGGAAGTCTTTTCACTTCACGATTTTGGGAAAGTTTCCAGAATGCTATGGGAACTCATCTCTCCTTCAGTACTGCCTTCCATCCGCAGTCAAGTGGTCAAGTGGAACGAGTCAATCAAATTCTGGAAGACATGCTTCGAGCCTCTGTCATCTCTTTCGGTATGGAATGGGAAAAGTGTCTTCCATTTGCCGAATTCGCTTATAACAATAGTTATCAAGCCAGCTTGGGCAATGCTCCCTTCGAAGTTCTATATGGACGAAGGTGTCGAACACCTCTTAACTGGTCAGAAACCGGGGAAAGACAATTCTTTGGCCCGGATATGATCCAGGAAGCAGAAGAGCAAGTTCGCAACGTTCGTGAGGGATTGAAAACAGCCCAGTCTCGCCAAAAGAGCCAATATGATAGTCATCATAAGGCTGTGACTTTTGAAGTCGGCGATAAGGCTTACCTTTGGGTTACTCCTCTTAAGGGAACCCATCGCTTCGGTATCAAAGGCAAATTGGCCCCTCGTTTCATCGGTCCTTTTCGCATTCTTGCCAAACGAGGAGAAGTTGCCTACCAATTGGAACTACCTCCGCACCTCTCCAGAGTTCATGATGTTTTCCACGTTTCTCAACTCAGGCGTTGCTTCTCGGATCCTATCCGCGGAGTGGACCACGAAACGCTTGATCTCCAGGACAATCTCACATATCGAGAATACCCCGTTCGTATTCTTGATCAAACTGAGCGCACCACTCGACGCCACAATATCAAGTTTCTCAAGGTTCAATGGTCACATCATTCCGAGAGTGAAGCTAGTTGGGAAAGGGAGGATCGTCTTCGACTTGAGTACCCCACCCTCTTTCCGGAGGAACCCGAATCTCGGGACGCGATTCTTTTAAGTGGGGGTGAGTTGTCACATCCCTAGTTAGCACTTGCATTAGGACCTAGCTAGAGTGTGCATCATGTCTACTTTCAAAGAAACTTGAAATGGGATTAACAGAAACCCCAGCACCCCTCTCCTAACAACTAGGGTTTGATAAAATATTTTCCAATGTACCCAAAATGCCCTTCAAATTTTTTCATCATTTCTGCCTTGGTCTTAAACCTCTGCCAAAAATGGTGCACAATTTTCTAGGACATCCAAGGTCACTGGATTAAATCATATGGTATTTGAATTTGGGCATTTAAATGCTATAAAATATTCGAATAGCCGTTGCTCGCGGTACGGACTACTTGGTTACTCTTACAGTTCATAGACAAGTTGATGGATACTACTAAAAGCCTCAAGATAAGTGTGAGTGCCGTGGATGGCCCTTCCATAGGATGACGGAGGAGGATCCTCGGTAGTGTATTGATGTGGTGAGTGGAGGACTCGTGTTCGAAATAACATCTTGCAATCTGTTGAGAGTTGTAGTATAGGTTAGCCAAGGTCAAAGCTGGCATTCTGCTATAAACTCCACTACCCCCTTTGATAATGTTGCATGTATGATAGGTTCTGTGGTAAGACTTGCTGAGTACCTTTGTACTCATGTTTGCTTAATAACTGTTGCAGAGGAGAACCCTGCCCCTGCTGAAGGGTTCTACATAGACGTTGACGTCGACGAGTAGCTTGACACCCAGATGGAGATCTGGAGCTTGTGAAGGGCCTTGTAGATAGTCAGGATACACCAAGCCTGTTTTATTTTCCAAGTTGTCTGTACTCAGACATGTAGCTTCCGCTTGTGCTTGTATGACTGTATGACTTGAGTGTTGGGTCATGTGACCCCTACCTGTATGAATATGTTATGTATGGCTCTTGGAGCCTTTTAAATAAAGTACTTTGAGTCTTAGAGTTCTGTTGTGATGCAATGTTGTATTTGCACATATTGAGCATATTGCGTGCATGTTTGAAATGCTTGGTATGTGTGGGATCCGACACCTATTTGTTTTCCTTTGGTAGCCTACCTTACAGGGAAATGCCTCCTAGTGTCTCCAATGAGCCTTGGTAGCTTGCTACTGCTCGGAACACGTAGGCTGGCCGGCATGTGTCCTTCTTCGTTCATGTGTCTGTCCCTTAGGGGAAATGTCACGCGTTGTTCCTTTAAGTCCATGTAGCTTGCTACGACTTGGGTTCATACGTTGATGACCGACACGTTCGTTGCTGGGTCATGGATGCCTGTCTCTGTAATCTAGTGCCGCTTTTGGTTTATAACTAGCCATGTCGGCCCGGGTTCTCTGTCATATGGATGCTAGCGACACTGTCATATACGTGTGCCAAAATGCGCAAACGGTCCCGGGCCAGGTAAGGTGGCACCCGTGGGGTTACCGTGCGTGAGGCCGCAAAGTGATATGACATGTTACAGCTATATCGGTGTGACTTAGGATCGGGGTCCTGACTAGTGTAATACCTAGTGCATCGGGTCCAATGAAAATCTTTTGTGACAACACTGGAGCAATAGCCTTGGCGATGGAATCCAGGTTTCACAAAAGAACCAAGCACATCAAGAGATGCTTCAATTCCATACACGACCAAGTCAAGGAGGGAGACATAGAAAATTGCAAGATACATACGGATCTGAATGTTGCAGACCTGTTGACTAATCCTCTTCCACGAGCAAAACATGATCAACACCAAAACTCCATGTGTGTTAGAATCATTACTATGTAATCTAGATTATTGACTCTAGTGCAAGTGGGAGACTAAAGGAAATATGCCCTAGAGGCAATAATAAAGTTGTTATTTATATTTCCTTATATATCATGATAAATGTCTTTTATTCATGCTAGAATTGTATTAACTGGAAATTTGATACATGTGTGAGTACATAGATAAAACATAGTGTCCCTAGTATGCCTCTACTAGACTAGTTCGTTAATCAAAGATGGTTATGTTTCCTAACCATAGACATGAGTTGTCATTTGATCAAAGGGATCACATCATTAGGAGAATGATGTGATGGACAAGACCCATCCTTTAGCTTAGCACTTTGATCGTTTAGTTTTTCTGCTATTGCTTTCTTCATGACTTATACATGTTCCTATGACTATGAGATTATGCAACTCCTGAATACTGGAGGAACACCTTGTGTTCTATGAAACGTCGCAACGTAACTGGCTGATTATAAAGATGCTCTACAGGTGTCTCCGAAGGTGTTTGTGGTGTTGGCATAGATCAAGAATAGGATTTGTCACTCCGAGTGTCGGAGAGGTATCTTTGGGCCCTCTCAGTAATACACATCGTAATAAGCCTTGCAAGCAAACGACTAATGATTTAGTCACGAGATGATGTATTACAGAACGAGTAAAGAGACTTGCCGGTGACGAGATTGAACTAGGTATAATGATACCGACGATCGAATCTCAGGCAAGTAACATACTGATGACAAAGGGAACAACGTATGTTGTTATGCGGTTGACCGATAAAGATCTTCGTAGAATATGTAGGAATCAATATGAACATGCAGGTTCTGATATTGGTTATTGACCGGAGATGAGTCTCGGTCATGTCTACATAGTTCTCGAACCCGTAGGGTCCACATGCTTAACGTTCGATGGCGATCGGTATTATGAGTTTATCTGCTTTGATGTACCAAAGGTAGTTCAGAGTCCCGGATGTGATCACGGACATGAAGAGGAGTCTCTATATGGTCGAGACATAAATATTGATATATTGGAAGGTTATATTCGGACACCAGAAGGGTTCCGGGGGTCATCGAATATATACCGGAGTACCGGAAGGTTACCGGAACCCCTCGGGGAGTAAATGGGCCTTATTGGGCTTTAGGGGAGAGAGAGAGAGGGACTGCCTAGGGCAGGCCGCGCTCCCCCCAAGCCTAGTCTGAATTGGACAAGGGGGGAGGGGCGGCACCCCCTCCTTCCTTCTCTTCTCTCCCTCCCTTCCCTCTTCTCCTACTCCTATTAGGAAAGGGGAGTCCTACTCCTAGTGGGAGTAGGACTCCCCCCTTGGCCCGTCTCCTCCCCTAGGCCGGCCGCCTCCTCCCTCTCCCTCCTTTATATACGTGGGGAGGGCACCCCTAGAACACACATCAATTGTTCCTAGCCATGTGCGGTACCCCCCTCCACAGTTACACACCTCGGTCATATCGTGGTAGTGCTTAGGCGAAGCCCCGCGCCGGTAAATTCATCATCACCGTCACCACGCCGTTGTGCTGACAAAACTCTCCCTCGGCCTCAACTGGATCAAGAGCTCGAGGGACGTCATCTAGCTGAACGTGTCCTGAACGTGGAGGTGCCGTACGTTCGGTACTTGGATCGGTTGGATCACGAAGACGTTCGACTACATCAACCGCGTTACTAAACGCTCCCGCTTTCGGTCTATGAGGGTACATGGACACACTCTCACCGCTCATTGCTATGCTTCTCCTTGATAGATCTTGTTTGATCGTAGGTAATTTTTTTGAAATACTATGTTCCCCAACAAGATGATCTTAGCAGGAGGAAAATACTTGGAAAGAAAAGCATCCTTACACTTATGCCATGAATCAATACTATTTTTATGCAAGGATGAGAACCAAGTTTTAGCACGATCTTGTAGTGAGAATGAAAATAGTTTCAATTTGACAATGTCGTTATTCACATTTTTTATTTTGCATATCACAGAATTCAATGGAACTATTAAGATGGGATTCAACATCTTCATTAGGATTACCATATATTTTTCATAACAAGATTCAGCAATGCGCCATTAATTTTATTAGATTCTACACTAGTGGTGGGAACAATAGGAGTGCTAATAAAATTATTATTATTGGTATTGGAAAAATAAAAAAACTTGGTATTTTCTGAGGACATCGTGAGAAAGCAAGCAATCTAGCACACAAGAAAATAAAAAGCTAACGAAAAGGCAAAATTATGTGGCACCCCGGCTCAGAGAAACCAGAACGCTCCGTATTCCAGACCAGAGATCGAGGTGAAGTCTTCTGGAATACGACACTACTTAGCATAGAACAAATCAGCTCTCTATTACAACACGGATATGAATACAAGGTCTCTGATATTACAAAGAATAACATCAACGCGACGATGCTACGCCAACCACAGTTGCTCTATGCAAGCAACATAACAACTCGAGGTAGCGGAACCTCTACTGGCAGCGGAACAACAAACGACGATAATGGACTCCAATCCGTAGGAACTCGGGTTGGAATGTTTATCCTAGCTCGCGAAAATGGGAACCACACCAAACAAGCAAGCAACCAGGCATGACCTACAAACTGGCATGACACGCCAGGTCAGTACATTGAATGTACTTGCAAGCTCACAATAACCAAAAGTAGTCTAGACAAACAACAACATGGCATTAGCAGGTTATAGCAATCATGAGCATGATACTAACCGAACAACATGGCATACACAAGGTGAACATGATACAACTAGAACAACTTTAGCATGGCATGAGCATGTGAACATGATGATACTATCGGGGAACGTAGTATTTCAAAAAAATTCCTGCGATCACGCAAGATCTATCTACTAGATGCATAGCAACGAGAGGGTGAGAGTGTGTCTATGTACCCTCGTAGACCGAAAGCGGAAGCGTCTAGTGACGCGGTTGATGTAGTCGAACGCCTTCGCGATCCAACCGATCAAGCACCGAACGTACGACACCTCCGCGTTCAGCACACATTCAGCTCGATGACATCCCACGAGCTCTTGATCCAGTTGAGCTTCACAGGAGAGTTTCATCAGCACGATGGTGTGGTGACGGAGATGATGAAGCTACTGGTGGAGGGCTTCGCATAAGCACTGCAACGGTATGACCGAGGTGTGTTTATGTGGAGGGGGGCACCGCACACGGCTAGTACAATGTTTCTTGTGTGTTCTTAGGTGCCCCTGCCCCCGTATATAAAGGAGCAAGGGGGAGGGCCCGCCGGCCCCTACTCCTAGTAGGAATAGGAACCCCCTTTTCCTATTCCTACTAGGAGTAGGAAAGGAAAGGGGAGAGGAGAAGGAAAAAAGAGGGGTGCCTCCCCCTTTTCCTAGTCCAACTAGGAACCCTAGGGGGGTGTGGCCAGCCCTATGGGATGCCTATCTCTTTTCCCTCAAGGCCCACTATGGCCCATACTCCCCCCCGGGGGGGGGGGGGGGGGG
>LR738710.1:645363163-645380604 GCA_902687465.1 Secale cereale
GGGGGGGTTCCGGTAACCCCATGCGGCATTCCGGTTTTACCCGATAACACTGAACACTTCCGATGTCCGAATATAGTCGTCCAATATATTAATCTTTATGTCTCTGACATTGCAAGACTCCTCGTCATGTCTGCGATCTCATCCGGGACTCCGAACTACCTTCAGTACATCAAAACTCATAAACTCATAATACCGATCGTCATGGAACGTTAAGCGTGCGGACCCTACGGGTTCGAGAACTATGTAGACATAACCGAGACTCATCTCCGGTCAATAACCAATAGCGGAACCTGGATGCTCATATTGGCTCCTACATATTCTACGAAGATCTTTATCGGTCAAACCGCATAACAACATACGTTGTTCCCTTTGTCATCGGTGTGTTACTTGCCCGAGATTCGATCGTCGGTATCACTATACCTAGTTAATCTCGTTACCGGCAAGTCTCTTTACTCGTTCCGTAATACATCATATCATGACTAACTCATTAGTCATTTGCTTGGAACGCTTATTATGATGTGTATTACCGAGAGGGCCGAGAGATACCTCTCCGACACTTAGAGTGACAAATCATGTTCTTGATCTATGCCAACACCACGAACACCTTTGGAGACACCTGTAGAGCATCTTTATAATCACACAGTTACGTTGTGACATTTGCTAGCACACAAGGTGTTCCTCCGGTATTCCGGAGTTACATAATCTCATAGTCATAGGAACATGTATAAGTCATGAAGACAACAATACCAGTAAAACTAAACGATCAAGTTGCTAAGCTAACGGATGGGTCTTGTCCATCACATCATTCTCCTAATGATGTGATCCCGTTGATCAAATGACAACTCATGTCTATGGCTAGTAAACATAACCATCTTTGATCAATGAGCTAGTCTAGTAGAGGAATACTAGGGACACTCTGTTTTGTCTATGTATTCACGCATGTACTAAGTTTCTGGTTAATACATTTCTAGCATGAATAAAATAAATTTATCTTGATATAAGGAAAAATAAATAACAACTTTATTATTGCCTCTAGGGCATATTTTCTTCAGTTACTACATGCAACAGGTTAACATTTTCATGCACCAATTTATTCTTGCTCGGCGGTTACCTCGTAACCATCTCATACATCCACTTACCAACCTCGGTATCCACGATACCGTCGTGATCCTCTCACGATCACAATAAAAATCCACCAACTCCGGTATCCACGATACCTCCATGATCCTCTCATGATCACAATAAAAATCAACCAACTCCGGTATCCACGATACCTCCGTGATCCTCTCATGATCACAACCAATCTCTTTCTCATCATCGAACCGGGGTTATTAGTAATCAAGTCATTATTATAGTTGTCTCATAGTGTGACCGACTATGGACTGGGCCCATATCCGCGGACGCGGCTATCCATAGATTTAACTCACACTCTACAGAGGTTAGTATATTGTACCCACACCATAGAACCCATGACCTCGTGCTCCCATTCGGGTGGACCAACTGCATTCCGAAAAACCCGATCTACAACATGACACTCTCCGGACACGCCGACCAACTCCCCTTTGGGCTAAGTCATGGGTGGCCCCGACGTCAGCTCGTGACATCCGCCACCTACGTGTCAAAACAAAACCGGTCCCAAACGGGGACACAAAGGCGCCTACAATAACTACCGGCGCACAATGCTTATGTCCGCCTACCTGATCAGGGTAGCACGCACCCATAACCTTCCCTCATTGGAGGCATCAGCGAGAGGCATGACAATAGACCGCATTAGGGCCTTCCCATAAAAGGCAAATGTGGTTGCACTGGTCAGCTTGATTTGGTGGCACCATGACTCAGCCAACAGTTGTTCAAGTTCATTTAAGTCCGGTTAAACTTGAATGCAATAAGCTGAGCCATAATAAAATAACATGATGCAACTACAATGCATGATATCAACATGAGCATGGAGGAGCAACAACCCTAGTAACCATAACAACAATGAATCATATATCCAAATGAGCATGTCATACTAACGAGCATAAGCATAACACTACACAAGAGCATATCATGACCACTAGCATCGGGAAAAAAATACCATGCAAGAACTTAACGATAATATACTAAGTAAACATTTAACCAGCTAGATGCAAAGGAACATGCATATCAACAGTACTCGGTAACATACGATTGTCCCGCATCGAAGAACACTACCAACACTAACATGTAACACTACCCAAGCATGTCATACGAAAGTAATACTAGCAATAATACATGATAACCAGATGCATTGACACATAGCTGAAAGGTGAACATGAAACCACGAGTATAACCGAAACAACGACAGTAGTAGCAAACAAACAGGCAGTTAATGAGCAAAATTTTATTAAATATTCAAGTAGAAACCATGGGTACTGCATGGCTATCATGCAAGTGGCTGTTGTGGCTTGCCTGGGAATGAAGAGGCCACCGGGGAGAAGTGCAGAAAGATCGCGGAAAGATTCGCCAAAAACAGTTCTCTCTCAAAGTGGGATGTTTAAGGGCAATGGAAAAATGGTCATTTTCATTGTGTGAACACATTATTAAAATGGTACCAACATGACGGGCTCAACGAGGCGAAGAAATGGGCTTTGGATTCACCTCGATCGGAGTTACAGTCGCGGAGATACGACATGTGGAAGTTCAGGGACTAATCTATAAAGATTTCTCCACAAACAAGTCCCTGGGAGGAAAAACAGAAAGCGTCTTTAGAGGAATACACTTTTAAAAAGAGGAAGCGTACTTTGGGCCGAAGAAGAACTAGAATGCGTTTTCCATAGGCGAAGGCATATTTCGGTAATACGCTTCCACTTAAAAACACGCAGGCCCGAGTTGGGTCAACGGCCAGGTCACTTGTAGGTGGGTCCAGAGGGGGGGGGGGGCTCGGTCGTCTCCTTCCTCTCGTTCCCCTGACGAAACTTAGGATGAGCAGAGGCAGGGGTGGGCGGCAGTGAGAGGCCCAACCGGCTTTGGCCGTCTCCGGAGAGTAGAGGAAGGAGATGCGATGTAATATGTGTATGTAATAGGACTAGAAGGAGGCATATATGGTATACGTAAGGAAAGGGGGGGATGGCCCTAATGTTGTGTTGGCCGGGTTGCGGGCAGATAAAAGCGGACGTGGGGACTCGGGTCGAGGTTTGAACCTCTGCTTAGTTTCACCCAAGCTTCATCTTAGATCACCCAGGTTCGGGTCCATAAGAAGTGACAATCGACCTATTAAGACGTGCGTCCCCTTATCCCTATCCCTTCGTTGATGAATCCCATGCAACGGGCCCTTTCTTGGATGAAAAAATGTCATAAGGGGGACACGTTTCACTTAATTCGTTCTGTCGCACCCACTTTCGCTACGGCTCCGGTGGGTTCCGTTCCCTTAACCAAGCCACTGCCTATGAGTTGCCGACTCATTCTTCAACAGGCACACGGTCAGAGATCACTTTCCCCTCTCTTGCTCCTTGCTATTAGCGCATCCCTTTTCTTTTTCTTAGCTAGCGTAGTTTTTCACCTTCAAAAGAAGGCGCCAACGCTTTTGTAGTGACCCCGGAGGGGTCCCGGGTTGCTCTTGATAGAGAGGGAGGATCTGCCTTTTTAGATTTATTTTTCTATTTATTTTTCCATCTAGGATTTGAACCGTATACTTGGTAATAATAGCAACAACACATTTTGTCATAATAAATCCAATCCACGAAATAATTTGATCCATGGACGACACCGTTGTGGTAAAGGTCGGGGCTCATACTTCAGCGCTACAGCGCTTGGTACTCGGACCTCGGCTCGAGGCATTTTCTCTACCCCTTCTTACCCTGAAAAAGCAGGGTCACCTTGTGTCCTTAAACCTATAACCATCTTTCGACTAACCTAGCCTCTTCCCTAATCCAAGATTGGAGAAAGAAGAACTAAGAGGTACCTATGGAGAATGTAGTCAGGACGAAGGAAGGTATCAGAAAATTCATTATGTCCTAGACCTAAACCAGGCTGATATTGAACAGAGGAGTTCTTGTTACTACTTCTCGCTGGCACCAAAAGAAGTTTCACCTGATTCGGACCTTTTGTGGTGGTCTACCGAGGATAGCACCTAAAAACAACCCATCAGCAAGAACTTGTTTCAATTGCATATCATAAGGAATTCGAAGAACTTCTTCAAATACAGTATCGAGAAGCACAACTTGGGGAACTTCAATATCGACGGGCGCTCATATTGAAGGTTCGTTCTGCTTTTGGTCTTCAAGAAATTCAGAATATTTCTGAATTCCCAAAATTGACGGGTTAATGTGAGCTTATACATGCGGTTAGGCACTCTTCAAATAGTAATCCCATCGAGAAAGAGAATTAATGAATCCTAAGGCAAAGGGACGAGCAACTCAAGGCCACTCTTCCTTTGGGATTTCTTTCCGCACTATTATGCGGAGCCACCTATGCGATCGGGAGGAGGTATCGCACCCATCCATATGAAGAGCAGGCGTCGAGGAGGATAGAAGCCGCGTCAGCTCGTGGTGGCTGAAGCCACGGAGTAGCGGCTGATCTTGGGGCTCACGACCACGACCACTTCGGCGACAAACAAGTGGATGGGGAGGTGCGCCGGTGTGGGGGTGGTCTTCTGGTGGTGGAATGAGGAGGAGGGGATGCCGGTGCTGAGCCAATTTAGGTGGTGGAGGGCGGCGGCCAAGACGGCCAACCGAGGCGAGGAGAGGCTTTGGAGGCGAATCGATGGGTCGGGGAGGTTGCTGGGAGTGTGTAGAAGAGCTTGGTGAGGTCGAGAGGCCTCGAGGTGGGCTTATATAGCCGAGGCGCGGGTGCCGTGGCTGAGTGTCGCCGCTCGGGTCCGGCCAGAGCTCTGGCGACGCTCAGCGATCACGGGAGGGCACGGGAACATGACGAGGTAGTGATGTAGAGGTCACGGAGCAGAGGAGGCCAAGCGACATGATGAAGAAAGAGGTCAGCGATGAACATAGCCGAAACGGCCATAGTTCGCCCATGGGCACGCGACGACGAGCTCCGATGAGCGATCTATAGGACGGGAAGAGGGGTCCAGGGAGACGGAGGCGACACTGGGGAGCTGTTGGACATGGCTAGGCTCGCGAGAACGACAAGCAGAGGAGGGGACCGAAGCAAAAGACACGCAACTCGCGTCCATGGCATGCCAAAGCGGCGGTCACCGCGTGTACTGGTGCACACAGTGCACAGTGGTCGGCCAATTTATGTCGACGAGACAAGGGGGCAGAGCTAGTTTCCAAGGAAGAAGAAACCAAGCATAGTGATCCCTGGTGTGATCACAGGTAGTAAGAATACAAGTGCACATCAAGGTGTTTGATGCTTTCTGGAGAATAGTGGTCGGGAGGATTAGCCTGAGATTTGGAAGTGGTTGATAAACTACTAAGATGAGTGTCTCTACAAATTTGCAGCTCATTAGGATGAAGCAAAATGACACTTGTTGTAGAAAGTGCCACACTGTCCAGATTTGGAAAACATGAAGTAGCACTCACACAAATACTTTGCATGAGCTGAAACTTGGAGGAGATGAGTTATTTGATGATATGAAGCTGCTGTAAATTTTTCATACCATTTGGAAATACCAAAATGGTACTTACTTCACAGAGCTTCATTCTGGAGAGAAACATAAGAAAATTGCACAAGGCAAATGGCTAGATGAATTGAGCCAAAACTTGGTGGCGAGAGTTAATATGGATAAGAGATTGACCTAGTAAATTTTCAGCTTAATTGAAGCAATATAAAATATAGTTGCTTCACAAACTGAAATTCTGACCAAAAACCAAGATTTGGAGCTGGGCTCACATGGAAAGGTTACATGAGCTCAAATTTGGTGGAGAGTCATGATTTGATCATAGGAAGGATGTGAAAAAATTTCAACTCAGTTGAATATGCCTATCTTGGGCCTCCTTCACAAAGTTCCTTTCTGGACTGAAACTTTGGAAAATAGTTGCAAAATATTCACTAGGCAAATTGAGTTGAATCTTGGTAAGAGACAATTATATGGACAGGAAAAGGTGTCCACAAAGTTTGGGGTCAATCAAGCAAAGATAAATAGCACTTGCTTCACAAAGTGCCATTTAGGGTAGAATAGGAAAATAATTATTGGAGGATTGTTTTTGAACATGGCAATGAAAAGTTTTGCCATATTTGAGGAAGATAGGACCCAAAAATTTATGAGAATTATTTGGGGATTTATGGAGTGACAGAAAGATAGGTTGGTTCACAACCTAGGGTTTAAAGGGTTATTCCTTTAATAGAAAAAAATATTCCCAAGAAAAAGAATATTGGATTAGGTCAAGGATGAAAATGACACGAGCTAGGGATGATGATGAGGATAGCAAGCCACTATAAAAACTAGGAAGACATGATCTTCCCAAGTTTTAGAACCACATAGCCACAAAAAACAATTTAAATAAAAAATCCAAGAAAATCATCAGAAAAAGAAAAGGGCAAAATCCAGGCTGTTACAAACCTCCCCCCTTAAAGAAATCTCGTCCTCGATATTTGGTGGCTCGGGTACAAGTAAATATTCTGACTTGAAGAAACCGTTTCCAACTCGGGGTTCTCCTATTTACTCTCATATAATGTTCCCACTGAATTGGATTTCAGTGACTTCCTTGTCTTGGGGTGGTTTTCTTCACCGTACCTGACATTCTGACAAGGCTTACTCCATATGTTCCTGTTCATACTGACTCTAATTTTCTTTCATATCATTTGGCTTAGCTGGGGTCCGAAAGATTATCTTTACTGACATAGGTGTCCTTCTCGATATTAATCCTTGAGAGAGGTGTTATTTTGTACCGAGTACCAAGAATATTCCACGGAGTTGGGAACACATCTTCCCGTGGAACAAGGACTCTCTTCTATCCAGGCATCGTGCTGCTCGAGTATATATGCATACCTTCTGGGTTCAAAACAGTAATATGAATCATACCTTGATCTTGTTCATGTCTTGAATCTCGGGATATTTATCCGGTTCACGTGTGCTTATACAAATCTCGTTACTGTTGTTGACTATGCCGGACAGTGACAGGATTAATAACATCATCTTGTCGGATGCGGCAGTTGATCTCGATAATTACTGCCAAAATGGTGTCTCAATGTTATCTTTCTTCAAGATTTGTCGATTCTTGCATCACCCACTGGTTTTCTGTCACTTGCATGTCCAGTGAGATTTTCGAATGCGTACCGGGAATTCTTCCTTGTGCGAAGGACTTGCATGAACTTGGCAACATACTTATTGTATGACCAAATATCCGATTCTCGAGGCATACCATTGTTCTGACTGATTCTTGTTTCTGACACAACTGTTGCAGATGTGACACTTGAGAAACACTGACATATACTGGCAACTCATTGTTTAATATCTTGTACCAGTGCCGTACTATAGAAGATTGGGCAGCTTGCGTTGGAAGCCATCAGGAGTATCTTGCTAAGGAAGACTGGATGGCTTGTGCTTGAAGCTTTCGGCAGATAGCTTGCCGAGGAAGGCTGGATAGCGTACCTCAGAAGCTTCACTCCTTAAAGACTTGCTAGGGAAGACTCGGTACCTTATGCCAAAAGCTTTTCAGTATCTTATTGAAGAAGACTGAATATCTTGCATGGGAAACCTTTATATACCTTACTGATGGAGACCGAGGAATCTTGCCTTGTACGCTTTGCTGATAAATTGTTCAGAAGGACTGGACTAATTTTCTTTGTGAATGGAATAACATATATATTCTTGTCATTCCGGATGCTGATAACTTATATGACAAGGATTGTCTCACTGTCCTTGCTAAATTCGTTGCATATTTGGACTAACTCCGGGGTGTCGCATGTTTTAAATTTGACTCATTGCAGAATCAATACCTTTGACTTGAAATGCACTACTGGACTTGGATCCAATTTGTTCTCTTTCCGGTTTAATCATTGCTGCAATAAAGATGGATCTCTGACGGGTACTTGTTACCGGAAGTCTGAGCAGAATATACTTTGTATTCAGACTGGATGTCTGCAATACAATGCTGTCAGTTGAAAATCTCATTGCTTCTAACCGAGTTCCTTGGTGTATATATTTACTTCTCACGGCTTCTTTTGATCCGGTGTTAGTTGATGAGCAATTTCCGTAAGGGGGTGATGTCTACTACACAACTTTATTCTTGTAGACTCGTGTTGGGCCTCCAAGTGCAGAGTTTTGTAGGATAGTAGCAATTTCCCCTCAAGTGGATGACCTAAGGTTTATCAATCCGTGGGAGGCATAGGATGAAGGTGGTCTCTCTCAAGCAACCCTGCAACCAAATAACAAAGAGTCTCTTGTGTCCCCCAACACACCCAATACAATGCAAAATTATATATGTACACTAGTTCGGCGAAGAGATGGTGATACAAGTGTAATATGGATAGTAGATATTGATTTTTGTAATAGCAACAATAAAAAATAGCAAGGTAGCAAGTAATAAAAATAAGCACAAACAATATTTTAATGCTTGAAAATGAGGCCTAGGGTCCATACTTTCGCTAGTGCAATCTCTCAACAATACTAATATAATTGGATCATATAACCATCCCTCAAAGTGCGATGAAGAATCACTCCAAAGTTCCTATCTAGCGGAGAACCTAAGAAGGAATTGTTTGTAGCTATTCTTTCCGATCAATCTATCAAGAGTTCATACTAAAATAACACAAGTTATTGTTTCCGATCGATATATCAAGAGTTCGTACTAAGATAACACCAAAACATATTCAAATTCATAATACTCAATCCAACACAAAGAACCTCAAAGAGTGCCCCAAGATTTCTATCGGAGAAACAAAGACAAGAACGTGCATCAACCCCTATGCATAGATCACCCGAATGTCACTTCAGGAATCCGCAAGTTGAGTGCCTAAACACATATCAAGTGAATCAATATGATACCCCTTATCACCGCGGTAATTCATAGCAAGACATGCATCAAGTGTTCTCAAATCCATAATATTATTCAATCCAAAGAAATCTCAAAGGGAAAACTCAATTCATCACAACAAGATAGAGAGGGGAAAACACCATATGATCTGACTTTATTAACAAAGCCCGCGATACATCAAGATTGTGCATCTCAAGAACATGAGAGAGAGAGATAGAGAGGGAGAGAGAGATTAAACACATAGCTACTGGTACAAACCCTCAGCCCCGAGGGTGGACTACTCCCTCCTCATCATGGTGGCCGCCGGGATGATGAAGATGGCCACCAGCGATGATTTCCCCCTCCGGCGGAGTGCCAGAAAAGGGCTCTAGATTGGATCTCATGGATACAGAAGCCTGCTGCGGCTGGAACAAAATTTCGTCGACTTCCCTAGGTTTTTTTTTGAATATTTAGGCATTTATAGAGCGAAGAGGCGGTGCGGGATGCCACTGAGGTGGGCACAACCCACCGCAGCGCGCCCTGGTGGGTTGTGCCCTGTCACACCCTGCATTTTGTAACATGTTATTTGTAACTTTGAAGCATGAAAATTTGGACCAGCAAATTTTTTTAGCATCATTTGGCTTTTATTTGGAATTGAGTTTTCTTCATGTGATTTTTCTTGTGCTCATTAAAGTCAACTATGATGTCTTATAGATTTCATCTCTATACTCAAAACTTCTGCCCAATGATCATGCCAAGTGTTATTTAACAGTATAGTATTTTCTTACAAAATTAATTTGGCCAAAAAGTATTTTATAAATTTAGTTTTCCAAAAACCCCTGAATTGAGAATTGCACTGCAAGTACTTGATTTAGGGTGTGAAAATTATTTCAAAAGGTTTATTTGAGACCTAGTAGTCATAGGACTCCCAGAAACCACAAAGGTATAATTTTAAAAGTTATTTTCCTATTTTATTTAAAAGCTTTTTCTTAAGGCCAGAAATGGTCTTTAATAGGAGAAAATTATTTAACTATTTCAAAAATATTTGCCAAAATTCAGAGAGACTCATAGGACATATATTGTCCATATATAAGAGTTTCAACACTTGGTCACGTTCAAAATAATGGGTTGAACCCTCTAAAACCCTTTCTGGATATTTCAAGCTTTTGAAATATTTACAAAGGAAACTTTCTCCAAAAATTCCAGGGAAATTCTATCATGTAATATATGACATATTTGATGATCTTGCCAAGTCCTATGCCTTGGGAAGCAAGAAAACCCCCTCAAACCCCTTCATAACCATTCTGTCCATATTTGAAGTTTGAGCAACTTTACATTGCCAAACTTGTCCAAATGCTCTCAAACTTGGTGCACATGCTAGAATGGCCTAATAAGGCACCTAGACCAAATGGCACAAGAATTTGAATAGAGCAACTTGATCAGATCACCTCAAAACCCTTTCTGTTCAAATGCAAATTTGGACAACTTTGCATTACCAACTTTTTATCTGGAGCTTCAAACTTTGTGGGCATGATCAATACCTCAAATGATGATGCTACACCAAGTGGTGCATCAAGGGGAGATGATTAGCTTGACTCAATCAAGATGAAATTGTTTCTGTTGATTTCTAGGGTTCACCAAAGTTACATTGGCTAGTTTCTTCAAATAAGGCCAAATTTGGTGAGGCACCCTATTTTCTCATGTCTTTCAACCCTGTCAAGTGCCATGTCAAGTGGAGTTCATTTACTTGATCAAACACAGATCAAACACCTTATGCAGAATTTCTAAAACCCTCAACTTGATCACTTCTACTTTTCTCCATGGCCTCAACTTCTTACCACAGGCTCATTGAGTTACCAGCTACCTCCAGTAACTCCCGCAGCACCTCAGCTCCATGATTGGAGGGTGAAACCCCAGTTTTACCTTGCTGTACAGCCAACTTTCACCATTTCACCAGCCCTCTCCCTCTCTCTTTGCATCCCCAGGGCATCCAAGGCCTCAGGCCCTTTCTTTACTCCTCCTACGACGTGCTAGACACTGTTGGACACGCTGGATCGGACCAAACCGGCGAGAGCACGCTGATGCCAGCAATACGCATGCTCTGGAGCGCGCAAACAGTGCACCCCGCACGCTGGCTCCGGCCAATCGGCCTCCCCCGACAACCTTGAGCCTCCCCCTCGCGCCAGTCGAGGCGCCTCGACGTCCGCGACCTCCCCGGCGCTGTCCCCCCTCCTCCCGCGCCCTCCAGTGAGCGTCGTCGCACGCGCACCGGCCACCCGCTTCGGCCATTCTTCTGCTTCACACGCGCACGCTCCTCTGACGCTCCCCCGCTCCTCTTATTCCCTCAGCTGGACGTGGAGCTAGTCCACGGACCTCCCCGGCGTATTCCCAGGCTCCAGAACCCTCCACAGCCTCGCCTGCAACCTCGCCGGCGCACGGGTCCACGGTGAACCACGGGCGCGGCTATATAAGGCCCTCCCGAGCCTCTCCAACACCACCACAAGCCTCACACCTCTCCTCTGAGACCCCCAGCACCCTCAGTTCGACCCCAGGACGTCCCAGTGCTTGGGATCGACCGGAGCTCCGCCGCGTCGGGCCGCCGGCGATCTCGAGGTACAGGCCTCCCCTGCCTCTCCTTCCACTCGTTTCGGAACCGCCGCACTCCACTGATCCTTTCCCCTCTATTTCCCCCCTCCGTTTGCAGTCGGAAACGGCCGCAGCAACTACCCTCCGACGAGCCTCCGCCGTCCCACCTCGCCGCCGGTGAACCAGGACTCCCCGCCGTGCCGCACCACCACCACAGCAACCGCAACACGACGCTGAACTCATCCCTGGCCTCCGTTGCCGTCGCCGTGGCCGGAATCTTCGCCGGTGAGCTCGCCGCCGCCGTGGCCGCGGGGTTAGAGATGACAGGCGGGCCCCGCCTGTCATCCCCCACCTCTCCCCCCTCCTCTGTGCCGCTGACCCACGGGCCCCGCCCGTCAGGTTTGAAAACCTGACGTGCGCGCGCTGGCTCCCGTGCGGCCAGGCCGAGCCGTCTGGGCCGTGCACTGTGGCCTTCTCTGGCCCAGTGCACATGACCCTTTTTCATTTTTCTTTTCTGTTGATGTTTTAAACATTTATACAGAAAATAATATTGACCCAAATTAAATAATTCCAACTCCTAAAATCTTGCAATATTCCAACCTATTTAATGGTACCACTTTCATTCAAATCCATGAAACTTTGCTGTACTGTTCAAATTTAAATTCAAATTTGGGCAGTATAACTCATGTTCAAAAATCAATATGTCCTATTCTGTAACTCCAAAACTCCAACTAAGATTTTTCCCCATCTTAGAAATCCCTCTAGTATTTTACAAAAATGAGTTGACATTTTTCTGAGCACTTTGATTTTTTCTGTTTTATTTGTATTCTTATTTTCCCGTGGTTATTATGCGACGTATAGATCCCGTATTTGACGAAGTTGCTGTGGAAGAAGAAGGAGAAGGACTTGAAGACTTTGAAGACCAAGCCAATCCAGGCAATCAGCCCTTTGACCATGATACACTTGTTCTCGGAACCCGTTTGTTTTCGATGCATGATGATAGGGTTACGATGGTAACCTAGATGAACCACCACATGATGCATGCCTTATTGTTGATCTTGCTATGCGCTAGATGACATGCAAATAGATGGTCATGATGCTTATATGATGCATGTGTGATATGAACCCTCGTAGTTCAAATCTTTGCATGAACCCATCGGGTGCCCCTAATGCCCGAGGGTGATAAAGTGCTTGGTCATCACTTGAGAAAGAAGTGATGTGCCGGTAGATCATGTGCATGGTGGAATGATGGATTAGATTTATGTGTGACTACCGTCCCAACCAAACATGTGCAACCACACTACCCCTTATGGGACGGGGCTTTATTGATTACTTAGGTCGATACTAGCATGGTGCCCACATTACTAGTGACGGGAAGACTTGAGGTCTTTCCCGGGACGGGGTCGTGCTTGGATAGACAACCATGACTGTTTTTACAGGGCACCGGACACACCGTTGGTCCCTTCGGGTACGCGTGACTTTGAATTAGGGCAAGTCCCGTGATCTACTGTTTGTACCCAAAGGCCGTGTGCCAACGAGTGGACTCTATGTTAGTGTCGTCTAAGGAAAGGTAATGACCGGGTGCTTACCCCGGGTACTTGAGGTACCGCGGGTCGTGGATGACACGGAAGTTCCCCGGATCTTGTGGGTAAAGTGCGCAACCTCTGCAGAGTGTAAAACTATTCGAATAGCCGTGTCCACGGTCATGGACAGTTGGGTGGTGCTACTTAAACTATGCCCAGAATTTTACTTCATCGGTGTTGGTATGTGTGTGATGAGTCAAGGTGGAGACTTGACTCGATGAGTTGAATCATATTCATGTTGACATCGGTAACCTGTTCTCGAGGTTACACGAGGTTATAGATGCATAAACTTGATGATAGCATATTGTTCTAGCTTCCTGCTAGATTGTTCATTATTGTTCCATTGCATTGTTACCACATCATGGGTTGCTTGCGAGTACATTCAAAGTACTCATTGGCTTGCCACTGGTTATTTAATTGGCCAGGCATGGAAGAGCAGGAATATGAGGAAGAGTTCTTTGGAGACGAACATGCGAACTAGGACGCTATCCCAGTCAGAATGCCTGTAGGGTTAAGGCAGATGGCATGGGTTCTACCCGTTTATCGAAGACTTCCGCTACTTGAGTTATTTGCTATTCAGCCCGTGAGGCTCTACCTATGTAAGACTTGGCCATAATGGCCTTAATTCGTGTAAGACTATTTGTATGGATGTAAGACTCTTGTTATTTCAGCTTCTGTGTGTTCAGTGAGCATTGATCTCTGGGATCACTGTACACGTGCATTCGGTGATCTCGACTTCTAAGTCGGGGTCCCCACATGCCCCCCTCGGGGCACCCCCTAGGTGCTTCTCTGGCCCATCCGGTGTCTTCTGGTCCAAAAAAACCCACAACAAGTTTCGCTGCATTTGGACTCCGTTTGATATTGATTTTCTGCGATGTAAAAAACAAGCAGAAAACAACAACTGGCACTTGGCACTATGTCAATAGGTTAGTCCCAAAAAAGATATAAAATGGCTGTAAAATGATTGTAAAACATCCAAGAATGATAATATAACAACTTGGAATTATAAATACGTTGGAAACATATCAGGGGGTAACAACGAAGATTCAAATAAAGAATTAGGAGAGAATAATCCATTACAATAAAGCACACATCAAACAAGCTACAAAACTATTCCACACAGGCACACACAAGCATAATACTAGAGCAAATGCACATGCACTACACGAAGGACTACACCCTACGCTTGAGCAAACGCTTGTGAGCTGACGAAGAAGCTAATGGAGTAGCGAGTGGAACTATTGACTCCGAAACTCTGGATGGATGAGGCGGAGGGGTTGGAGAAGCTGGCGGAGATTGAGGTAGGGTGGTACCAAGGAATCTCCTGGCTCCAATGGCATCTCGAACTAAATCAGAAATAAGAAGACACTCAGCCGTCATGTAACGGGACATGGCGAGGATAGCCGGGTCATCTTGAGGGTTGACAGAGGGGAACCTGATCCTCTTAGGATTCTTGACGATAGTGGGATAGTACTGATAAGCATAGTTCTCTTGCACCATGCTCTCTTGAGGACGAAGAATGGTGATTCCTGCCATTGCGGTAAGCTGAATGGCACACTCGGGGGTAGCACCATAACCACCGTGGAAACTATAGGCGCACTTACGAACAGGAATCTGGGCTGATAGATGAACGTGAGCAACATACTTCAGGATTCTTCCTCCGGCGAAAAATAGGAATACTTGATAATGAGGTGGATCTCTATGGGGATAAATGCTAAGCCACATATCGCTAAGGAGGGCGGCAAAGCTGAGAGGTGCACGAGTGGGACTGAAAGCAATATGAACAGCACTGAGAGCTTTGGGGATGGCATTGAACTCATGGAAGCTGACTGCCATCTACGCACATAATTAAGGGTTAGGGGTAACCGAAATAAGGCTATATGCAGCAAACAAATGCAGCAAGCAAGGGCAACAACCGAACCCTATACTACCGTTTTCTAATGTTCCAGCGAACTAGGACGCTCTATAGCCAGACCTGCTCTGATACTAAGCCCTGTGGCACCCCGGCTCCGAGAAACCGGAACGCCCTGTATTCCTGCCCAAAGATTGAGGCGAAGTCTTCTGGAATACGACACTTCTTAGCATAGAACAAACCATCTATCTATTACAACATGAATACAAATACAAGGTCTCTGATATTACAAAGAATAACATCGACACGGCGACGCTATGCCAACCACAGTTGCTCTATGCAAGCAACATAACAACTCGAGGCATCGGAATCTCTACTAGCAGCGGAATAACGAACGACGATGATGGACTCTAATCCGCAGGGCCTCTGGCTAGAATGTTTATCCTAGATCGCGCACACAGGAACCACACCAAACAAGCAAGCAACCAGGCATGACCTGCAAACTGGCATGACACGCCAGACCAGTGCATTGAATGTACTTGCAAGCTCACAATAACCAAAAGCAGTCTAGACAAACAACAACATGGCATTAGCAGGTTAAAGCAATCATGAGCATGATACTAATCGAACAACATGGCATACACAAGGTGAACATGATACAACTGGAACAACTTTAGCATGGCATGAGCATATGAACAGGATGATTCTACATGCAATAGGTTAACATTTTCATGCACCAACTTACTCTTGCTTGTCGGTTACCTCGTAACCATCTCATACATCCACTTACCAACCTCGGTATCCATGATACCATGTGATCATCTCACGAACAAAAAAAAATCCACCAACTCCGATATCCATGATATCTCCGTGATCCTCTCATGATCACAACAAAATTCAACCAACTCCGATATCAACGATACCTCTGCGATCCTCTCTCGATCACAACCAACCTCTTTCTCATCATTGAACCGGGGTTATTATTAATCAAGTTATTATTATAGTTGGCTCATAGTGTGACCGACTACGAACTGGGCCCATATCCACGTACGTGGCTATCAATAGATTTAACACACTACAGAGGTTAGTGCACTGTACCCACACCACAGAAACCATGGCCTCGTGCTCCCATTCGGGTGGACCAACAGCGTTCTGACAAAACCGATCTACTGCATGACACTCTCCTGGCCGCTTTGACCAACTCCCCTTTGGGCTAAGTCATGGGTGGCCCCGATGTCAACTCGTGACATCCGCCACCTACGTGGCCGGCCACCGTCATGGCAAAACAAAAACGGTCCCAAACGGGGACAAAAAGGCGCCTACAGCAACTATGGGCACACAAGGCTTATGTCCGCCTACCTGATTAGGGTAGCGCGTGCCCATAACCTTCCCTCGTTGGAGGCACCAACAAGAGGCATGACAATAGACCACATTAGGGCCTTCCCATAAAAGGCAAATGTGGTTGCACTGGTCAGCTTGTTTGGTGGCACAACAGTTGTTCAAGTTCATTTAAGTCTGGTTAAACTTGAATGCAATAAGCTGAGCCATAATAAAATAACATGATGCAACTACAATGCATGACATCAACATGAGCATGGAGGAGCAACACCACTAGTAATCATAACAACAATGAATCATATATCCAAATGAGCATGGCATATTGACGAGCATAAGCATAACACTACACAAGACCATAGCATGACCACTAGCATCGGGAAAAAATACCATGCAAGAACTTAACGATAATACTACTAAGTAAACATTTAACCAGCTAGATGCAAAGGAACATGCATATCAACGGTACTCGATAATAGACTATTGTCCAGCATGGAAGAACACTACCAACACCAACATGTACCAGTACCCAAGCATGTCATACGAAAGTAATACTAGCAAGAATACATGATAACTAGATGCATCGACACATATCACGAAGGTGAATATGAAACCACAAGTATAACCGAAACAACGACAATAGTAGCAAACAAACAAGCAGTTAATGGGCAAACTTGTGTTAAATATTCAAGTAGAAACCATGGCTACTGCATAGCTATCATGCAAGTGGCTGTTGTGGCTTGCCTAGGAATGAAGATGCCACCGGGAAGAAGTGCAAAAAGATCGCGAAAAGATTCGCCGGAAACAGTTCTCTCTTAGAGGGGCTGTTTACGGGCAAGGGCAAAGTGGTCATTTTCACTATGTGAACACATTATGAAAATGTTACCAACATGACGGGCTCGACGTGATGAAGAAATGGGTTTTGGATTCACCTAGATCAGAGTTATGATCGTGGAGATACGAGAGGTGGAAGTTTAGGGACTAATCTATAAAGATTTCTCCACAAACAAGTCCCTGGGAGGAAAAACTGAAAGCGTCTTTAGAGGAATACACTTTTAAAAGAGGAAGTACTCTGAGCCAAAGAAGAACTAGAATGCGTTTCCCAGAGGCAAAAGCATATTTCGGTAATACGCTTCCAATTAAAAACACGCGGGCCCGAGCTGGGTCAACGGCGAGGTCACATACAGGTGGGTCCAAACAGGGGGGGGGGGG
>LR738710.1:645382301-645427527 GCA_902687465.1 Secale cereale
GGGGGCGAATCCTACTAGGATTGGAGTCCTAGTAGGACTCCCCCCATGGCGCGCCCCTAGGCCGGCCTCCTCCTCCTCTCCTCTTTTATATATGTGGGCAGGGGGGCACCCCAAAGCACATCAATTGTTCTTAGCCATGTGCGGTGTCCCCTCCACTATTTACTCCTCAGGTCATATTGTCATAGTGTTTAGGCGAAGCCCTGCGCGATCTACTTCACCATCACCGTCAACACGCTGTCGTGCTGACAGAACTCTTCCCCGACACTCTGCTGGATCAAGAGTTCGAGGGACGTCATCGAGCTGAACATGTGCAGAACTCGGAGGTGCCGTACATTCGGTGCTTGATCGGTTGAATCGCGAAGACGTTCGACTACATCAACCATGTTACTAATGCTTCTTTTTTCGGTCTATGAGGGTACGTGGACACCCTCTTCTTGTCTCGTTGCTATGCTTCTCTTAGATAGATCTTGCGTGGGCGTAGGATTTTTTTTGAAATTTCACGCTACGTTCCCAACATTTAGGTGGTGGAAGGCGGCGGCCAACCGAGGTGAGGAGAGGCTTTGGAGGCGAATGGATGGGTCAGGGAGGTTGCTCAGAGGGTGTAGAAGAGCTTGGTGAGGTCGAGAGGCCTTAGGGTGGGCTTATATAGCCGAGGCGCGGGTGCCGTGGTTGAGTGCCGCCCCTCGGGTCCGGCCAGAGCTGCGGCGACACTCAGCGATCCCGGAAGGGCATGTGAACATGATGAGGCAGTGATGCAGTGGTCACAGAGCATAGGAGGCCAAGGGGCACGGGGAAGAAAGAGGTTATGGACGAACAGAGCCGAAATGGCCACAGTTCGCCTGCGGGCACACAACGACGAACTCCGATGAGCGATCTACAGGAGGGGGAGAGGGGTCCAGGGAGACGGAGGTGGCATGGGTGTCGGTGTCAAAACTGACGGATCTCGGGTAGGTGGTCCCGAACCGTGTGTTTAAGAATCAATGGTAACAAGGGACTGGGGACACGATGTTTACCCAGGTTCAGGTCCTCTCTATCAAGGTAATACCCTACTTCCTGCTTGATTGATCTTGATGAATATAGGGTTACAAGATTTGATCTACCTCGAGATTATAATGGCTAAATCCTTGAAGTCTAGCCTATGATGTTGTGATTCTGTCCCTATGGACTAAACCCTCCGGTTTATATATGCACCGGAGGGACCTAGGGTTGTACATGATCATCTTACAGAGGAAGGAAACATTACACCCGGACTTTAAACTTGCCATTCTACACATATAGGAGTCCTATCCGAATACGAGGTATAGTCTTCAGCGATGATCTTCACGGCCCACCAGTCCGGCCCATAACGAGTAATCCGGCCACCCGAGGACCCCTTAATCCAGGACTCCCTTAGTAGCCCCTGAACTAGTCTTTGATGATGATGAGTTCGGCACGCATACTGTCTTCGGAATTGCAAGGTGGGTTCCTCCTTTCGAACATATGAAGTGTTATTTCCTGCACAAAGGAACTATGTCTGGCTCTGCATGATTAGTACAACCCTTAGCCACGAAGGCAATGTGTCAAAATAAACACTGTGTCTTTACTGACAACTTTCCAGTGAAACGCCATGTTTGACCCTTTAATATTTCAAAACATTTTCTTGGCTCTGGTTTCGCATTTCGAGGCATATCCTCCATTGGCACGTCTTGTCGAAGCAGAGATCATGCCCGCTTATCGTGGGATCCTCATCAATATGACACGGGTAACCCAACCACCCCTTACGCATGATTACGTCAGGAACATGCGAGTTTTACGGCTTGAGTGGGGGACGTTTGGTATTTACCGTCTATAAAAGGACACATATCCTTCTCCTTTTACCTCACGCTCTCCTCAAGCCCTTGCTTCCCAATCTCTTAGCTCCAGCGCCCACAGCTCCGGCGCCCGCAATTCCACCTCCTCCACCACCGCCTCCTTCTCCAACAATGGCTGGATCTGGTTCCAAGGGCAAGTGGGAGGCCTCCACCATCACGGAGAAGAACGTTAAGAGTCTCCGGAGTGGGGGCTACCTCGCCGATGACATAGCGCACCGGATTCCTGACGAGGATCAGGTGATCCCCATGCCTGAGCCGGGTGAGAGGGTGGTGTTCATCCCTCACTTTACTCGGGGGCTGGGATTTCCGCTTCACCCCTTTGTTCGGGGTCTCTTATTCTTTTATGGGCTAGATTTCCACGATCTGGCCCCGAACTCTATCCTCCACATATCAGCTTTCATAGTCGTGTGTCAAGCTTTTCCCCGTGTCCCCCACACTTCGGCCTATGGCTCAAAACCTTCAATCTTAAGCCGAAGGTGGTCGACGGGCAGCACGCGGACTGCGGGGGAGCTATTGTGAGCAAGCTCCTGAATGCAACCTAGCCCAAAGGGGATTTTGTGGAGACCAACAAGATATGGCAATAGGAGTGGTTGTACATCACCGAACCCCATGATGCCAAATGGGAGGCCACGCCCGAATTCAGATCAGGACCCCCAGAGAGGCTTACCTCATGGACCACCAAGGGCCTTGATTGGGGGTCTCAAATGGAGGTGACGACGCTCCAAAACCGTATCTCCAGCAGGATGGCGAAGGGAACCCACCTCACTAACGTGATTCAGGTGATGCTCTTCCGCCGCACCCTTCCCTGCCAACTCCGGCCCTCCCGCTTATGGGAGTTCAATCCGGAGGAACCATGAACCTTGGAACGCTTCTTCGTTACTACACACGAAGACATATGGAAGCAGCTTTTGAAGGCCTAGAAGGAGTGGCCTGAGGAGACCGAAGACAAAGGCTTCAACAATGTGACTTCGGCCTCAGAGGTAAGCATGATTTTGCTGAATACATATCGTGTTCATATTTCAATTATAACAGGAGTTAGCACTCTTACGTTACATACATGCCTGGACAAAGAAAGTGGAGCAGATCAACTGTCTAGCTCCGCTGCCCTAGAACCCAGCCACACCTCAACTGACGGTGATGCTGGTACAGGCGCCATACAAGGCACCGGAAAAGAAGGCCAATCAGAAGGGAAAGGAGGTCAAGAGCGACCCCCACCCTAAGGGTCCTTCAGATACAGTGTCCGGAGAGACCGACGCCCACTCCTCCCATGATGAAGAAGAAGAAGAGGAGGAGGAAATCGATGCCCCCATCAAGGGAAGGGGAAGAACAAGGTGGCCCCCATAGACACGGGAAAATGGGGTGCCTAGGAAGAAGTTGAACCTGCCAGACAGCTCGGACTAAATGTCCGAGGCCAGTTTCCGAGTACAGCCTAGGGTCAAGCCCCTGGCCGAATCATGACTATTCAGATTTTCGCTATTGTGTTCGGTTTAGTCAGCTATCATTGCTTAAGTAACTTTATTTGTTATTTTGCAGCCCTCCCCACACATTCCCTGGCGCTTCACTATCGTCAGGGAGCTCTCTACCATCTGAAATGGTGGAGATTGACACACCACCATGGGCTCAATTGCCCATCCTAGGGGACACCGAAGTGTCTTTCCTACGGGCGTCCCCTGCACGAGGAGGTGGGAGCAGGGCGGACGAGAAGGTGTCCAAGGTCGACGCCTTGATCACCGTTAGCCAAGGGGAAATAATCCCTATGGCGACCGATGGCGGTGAGCCCAAGCAATTTGGGCTCCCGCCGAATACCATTCCGGAAGCCGGTATGTCTTAGAAATCGGGAAGACAACCCCCTACGATAGGGGGAGGAGCACCAGCTCCAACGGCGTCCTCCATTAATCCGGAGGCGCCGAACATGCTGGAGGAAGCACTGCAAGGTGCTTCCATCGTGGCGGAACACCGCACCCTGATGGGTGCGGTCATGGGAAAGATTCAGTCAGCCAAAAGTGGACTGAATGAAGCTTTCAATAGCCTACTGACAGGCTTTGAGGTATGCGAATTAATATTCTAAAAGAACTTTATGTTTTATATGTATGGGATAACAAACCTGTATACAGACAGTAGCCCCTGATGCTTTGTTTGATTCTGAAGAGAATCGGACATAGGCTCCATACAGTATCAGCTAATAGAACATACTGTGCCATTTGTTTTGAACAGGCTTCCCTGGTAGCGGCATCTACCCAAGCCGCAGAGGTTTCCGAGCTCAATCGGAAGCTCCAATTAGCTAATGAAGAGCTCGACCGCGTGAACGAGCGATTGGATGAAACGCAAAGTATGCATACCTTAGAAATTTATTATGTCAAAAGACGATATGTTTAATTTAAGGAGTATGAACTCATTATGTTGTGTGATTATGTCACAGCTGGCGCAGTTGAGGTCGAGACCCTCAAGGCCGCTCTTGCACAGGCCAAGAAGGAGGTCGAGATGAACAAAGTAGCCGCTGACAAAGCGGCTGCCGAGCTGGAGGTCGAACAGGCCTCCCGCCGACAACATGAGTCGCGGGTGGCCAAAGTAGAACAAGAGCTGCGAGATGATATTCGCAACTACGAGGAGCTGGAGCAGAAGACTTCGAATTAAGCATCCGAACTCAACAAGGCTGTCAATGCTGCCAAGGAGGCGCGGACCGAGTCCCGGAGTGCTCGCGAGGATATCAAACAGGCGCGGCAGATAGGGGCTGGTAAGGCCTTTCTTCTGCAATGTATCTTTGGAGGTTAGAAGTATCTTTCGCTAACGCGACTGTGGAGTTCTCGAGGCGCATTTGCGGATCACCCGAAGAGCATCGCCGACGCCACCCAATTCTTCAGAGCCCAGGAGGGCAACACAACAGAGAAGCTGTTATGGTCGCAATTCCTTGCGCCAGAACATCTAGTGCCTCTAAACGACCAGTTCAAGCAGTTGGTCGAGCTACATAGCATGGCGGGTGCGGCTGATGACCCACAAGTGTAGGGGATCTATCATAGTCCTTTCGATAAGTAAGAGTGTCGAACCCAACGAGGAGCAGAAGGAAATGATAGGCAGTTTTCAGTAAGGTATTTTCTGCAAGCACTGAAATTATAGGTAACAGATAGTTTTGTGATAAGGTAATTGGTAGCAAGTAACAAAAGGTAAAAGTAAATAAGGTGCAGCAAGGTGGACCAATCCTTTTTGTAGCAAAGGACAAGCCTGGAAAAACTCTTATATAAAGGAAAGCGCTCCCGAGGACACATGGGAATTATCGTCAAGCTAGTTTTCATCACGATCATCTGATTCGCGTTCGGTACTTTGATAATTTGGTATGTGGGTGGACCGGTGCTTGGGTTCTGTCCTTACTTGGACAAGCCTCCCACTTATGATTAACCTCTAATGCAAGCATCCGCAACTACAAAAGAAGTATTAAGGTAAACCTAACCATAGCATGAAACATATGGATCCAAATCAACCCCTTATGAAGCAACGCATAAACTAGGGTTTAAGCTTCTGTCACTCTAGCAACCCATCATCTACTTATTACTTCCAAATGCCTTCCTCTAGGCCCAAATAATGGTGAAGTGTCATGTAGTCGATGTTCACATGACACCACTAGAGGAGAGACAACATACACTCATCAAAATATCGAACGAATACCAAATTCACATGACTACTTATAGCAAGACTTCTCCCGTGTCCTCAGGAACAAAATTAACTACTCACAAGACATAATATTGTTCAGGATCAGAGGGGTATTAATATGCATAATGGATCTGAACATATGATCTTCCACCAAATAAACCAACTACAATCAACTACAAAGAGTAATGAACACTACTAGCAACCCACATGTACCAATCTGAGGTTTGGGTTCAAAGATTGGATACAAGAGATGAACTAGGGTTTGAGAGGAGATGGTGCTGGTGAAGATGTTGATGAATATAGCCCTCCCCAAGATGGGAGAGTTGCTGGTGATGACGGCGGTGACGATTTCCCCCTCCCGGAGGGAAGTATCCCCGGCAGAACAGCTCTGCCGGAGCACTAGATTGGTTTCTGACTCGAGACGGCGGCGTCTGGTCCCGAAAGCCTCCTTATGATTTTTTCCAGGTCAAAACACCTCATATAGGAGAAGATGGGCATCGGGGGGACTTCGGGGGGCCCACGAGACAGGGGGCACGCCCAGAGAGGGGGGCGAGCCCCCACCCTCGTGGACAGCAGGTGGCCCCCCTCGTGGTCTTCTTTCACCATATATTTTTTATATTTCCTGAAACGGAGTTCTGTGAAGTTTCGGGGCTTTTGGAGTTGTGCAGAATAGGTTTCCAGAGCTTGATCCTTTTCCAGCCCAGAATTCCAGCTGCCGGCATTCTCCCTCTTCATGTAAACCTTGTAAAATAAGAGAGAAAAGACATAAGTATTGTGACAAAACATGTAATAACAACCCATAATGCGATAAATATCATCATATAAGCATGATGCAAAATGGACGTATCAACTCCCCCAAGCTTAGACCTCGCTTGTCCTCAACCGAAAGCCGACATTCGAAAAATATGACTACATGTTTAGAGATAGAGGTGTCGATAAAAACAAAATACGGACATGAGGGCATCATGATCATTCTCATAACAACATATATATATATATATATATATATATATATATATATATATATATATATATATATATATATATATATTGTCATATGATTCTTATGCTAAAGTAACAATTCATTCACCATATCAAGCATGAATCATAAACTTCATTGAAAACTAACAAACTTTGATCTCAGTCATTGAAGCAATTGCAATTTATCGTAACATCAGAAAGAGTCAAAATAAGAGCTTTTCAGCAAGCCTACATACTCAACTATCATATAATCTTTCACAATTGCTCACACTCACGCAATACTTATGGTCATGGAGTTTTAATTGGACACAGAGAAAGATAGGGGCTTATGGTGTTGCCTCCCAACCTTTTTACCTCAAGGGTAATGTCAACAGTAATAGACCATGAAAACTTACATCCAAGTGGGTATATATGTCAGGATCTTTCTAATACAGTGTGCTTGCCAAAGGATAAAATGTAAAAAGTAAAGGTGAATTTCACCTTGACTCTTATAAGGCAAGAATAATAGATAGGCCCTTCGCAGAGGGAAGCAGAGGTTGTCATGTGTTTTTATGGTTGGATGCACAAAGTCTTAGCACAAAAGAACGTCACTTTATATTGCCACTTGTGATAAGGACCTTTATTATGCAGTCCGTCGCTTTACTTCCATATCACAAGATCATATAAAGTTAATTTCCTCCACACTAATAAATCATCCATATTTTAGCGACTTTGCAACATGACAACTTACTTGGAAGGATCTTTCTCAATCCATAGGTATGTATGGTGGACTCTCATGGCAAAACTGGGTTTAAGGATGTATGGAAGCACAAGTAGTATCTCTACTTTGTGCGAGGAGTTTTGGCTAGCATGAGGGGGAAAGGCAAGCTCAACATGTTGGATGATCCATGACAATGTAGCGACCCGATCCAAATGGATCGAAGTCTCTGTGCTTAAGTGTCATCCCTGGATCGGTATGCTGACACACACAGTACTCGATGAATTATAACAGAGTTCAATCACACACTTTATTACATCGAGGTCCTCAAAAGAGTATTATTACAATAATATGGCCAAAGGCCATCTGGATAAAATAACTGCGGAAGCATCAAAAGTAACAATGAGTCCATCAACTCCACGGCAAACTGAGTGCAGAACAACGACCTATCGCACCTTTACTCCACGTCGGAAAACTCTGCAACATGAGACGTTGCAGCCGTGTAGGTCAGCACATGGAATATGCTGGCAATGTCACACCATAGAAATAATAATAAAGAAAAAGAATATCTCTATATGCAAATTTAGCTGGTGGAGGCTCTAAGTTTAATGTTTGCATAAAGCCAATTTTACCCTACAACAAAGGAATAAATTTTTATTTACTACTAAGTTAAAAATGCCATTATTGAGAAGGTTCCTCCAACTCAATCCCAAAATTCCCAAGTTATTAGTAACCCAATAATTTCATTAAGAAGAGTGATGAGATCAACCAATAATTCACTTCTAGATACTCAAGTTGTCCATAACCGAGGACACGGCTAATCATGATTAGTTTGTACACTCTGCAGAGGTTTGCGCACTTTTCCCCACAAGACTCGACCACCTCCATGATCGGAAGATCGAGACATAGTTTTTCTGAAGTATTTCCTCCAAACCCTGGGTAGACCGGTACACCTACTTTCCCCTACATCAGCTAGTCTACCACAGAAAGAGGTCACACAACTTACTCAACTATGCCAGAGCCCAAAATGGCTTGTGGCTGCACACGGAAGTTTCTAGGCATGAAATATCTTATGATCCCTTTGGGCCTGGGTGGCGGACCTAGGGTAATCACACGGGTACTCCGGGATTCCCCTTGGGCAAGAACTGGTTTCTCCAGGTGCCCCAAACAATCCACCCAGATGTGTATTAAAGTTGCCACCTTATGTTGTCCCAAAATTATTATCTCTCGCAACTTGCATGTATCACACAAACCAATCCCCGTCTACGAGCATGGCTAAGCAATATATGACATAACGAATATTCCCGGGGTGATCAAAGGTCATAGGTTCCTACCACATGAACTACATAGCATAACCATATGTTCCCAATCCTACTCATGCAATCTTTGAGGGTGAAACTAATGCATAGTAAAAACTGGGTATTGAAAATTATGATCAAAGTGTGAACTTGCCTTGCTGACGTTCGTTGAACTCTAAAGATTCGTAGTAGCAAGCTTCGCACTCCGGATGATCTAGCGTAAGCAAGCAATAACATACATAAGCATACAAGCAAAGAATCAAAAAGAAAACGAATAAAAGACTTCGAAAAACTCCAAAAATACAAAAATAAAGTTTCTGTACAGAATATATTTTTCACAGCAACAAAAATAAATGGTTTTGGTTTTAACAGAAGGTACATGTCACAAGCTTCGATTTGCAAAAAGAATCACCCAAAACGGAGTTACGAAACTCAAGTTATGGCCTAACGAAGTTTGAATTCAGATCTGCTTGAATTCAAATTTTAAAATTTTCAAAAATATATTTCGTTTGGTTCTCTGGATAGAGGATATTTTTATGAAACCGTAGGAAAAAGAATCAACTAAATCGGATCTATAGACTAAAAGATATACTAGAAACAAGATTTGGTAAAGAATCTGAATTGGAAAATATACTGATAAAAGAGAAAAAAAATTGAACAGGGTGTTCACCGGACTTGTCGCCGGAGACGAGGAAGAAGGTGGCTCCGGTGTGTTTCAGTGAAGGACGCGTACGGGACGGTGTAGAGGACGATGTGGTGAACCTCTTGATCAAGTTTTGGTTGAAGATAGCTTCATGTACACACGGTGAGAGGTCGCCGGACTTCACGAACTCCGGCGAGCAATTGGCGAGGTTTGGGAGGGGAAAAGCTCCAGAAGGAGAGGGCTTCGGACGAGGGGTGAGAGGGGCTCGCGGGGTGCCTTTTATAGGGCTTGGGGAGGTCTTGAGTTGGGTGGGGCGAGATGTGTTAATGGTGGCTGTTTCTCTGCCTCGTAATGGCCATTACAGGCGACTCCAAGGCGCACTAGGAAGGGGAAGGGGTAGAGGAAGGCGAGGGGAACCGATTCCGGGGGTTATTGAGTGCGGGGGAAGGGAGTTGAGGGGAGAAAGAGGTGGAGGCGCCATGGAAGTTCTCCATTCGTTGCTCCTCTGTAGATGAACGAGAGGAAGAAGGAGATAACGCTGGCATGGGCCTGCTGGGCTTCGTTTTTTTTTTGACACAGAGAAAAAAAAATGTATAGATAGAAAATAAAAATATTTTAATATAGGACATATATATACATATCAAAAATTTCAGAAAAATAAATCCTACATGATGAACTATTTTTCAGAGGCTAAATAAAAACTTTATAAAAAAACATTTTTCTAAAAATCCAAATGAAACTCAAATTTGAATTCAAAATTTTTGGCATTGTTTTCTTCTGACTTTTTGGAGTGTCATGTTCGCTCCTCTCAGAATTATTATTTAGATCTGAAGAAAAATGTTCACATAATAATATGGTCTTATATATGACCTTGTGAACATTTATCTTGCCTATAATGCAAATAAAAAAAAACATTTTTGTTAAACTAGTAAAATAAATTGCAAATAAAACCCAACAAATATATTTTGGTTCCAAATTCAAATTCCAATATTTTCCTTCTGATTTTGAAGAAGTCATTTTATCTTCTCTCTTTATTTTTGGAATAATGGAAATGATTTTTTTTATGGAACCAAGTTTGATCCAAATTCCAAATTTTGAAATTTCAAAAGTGGGTTTTAGGGAAACTTCCAACTCTCTCTTTTGGTCCTTGAGTTGCTCAAAGTTCCTTGGATCAGAAGCAAATAATACAAAAATGCATAAATCATGGATGCATATGAATGATCTATTTATAAGCATCCAAATTGAAAATTTGGGATGTTATAGACAATATACTTTATTTTAGATATAAGAAAACTTAACCCATTAAGTTGTCTTCCTTGTCCAACATCAACTCTTTAGCATGTCATATTTTAATGTGTGCTCACAATCATAAAAGATGTCCAAGATAGTATATTTGTATGTGCAGCCTCTCTTCTTTTATTACTTACTATTAATTGCAACGACGACCAAAACTATGTTTGTCAACTCCCAACAACTTTTATTTATCATACTCTTTATATGTGATGTCATTACTTCCCATAAGATCAATATGTTCTCTTGGATACTCTTTATGTTTTCTTTCTTTTTATCATGACCAAGGTGAGGAAATCAAGCCCTTGACTCAACACTAATCCTTATTATATAGCTCACGGACTCGATTACAAAGGGTAAAGATCATAAAGCAAAAGCTCACAACTAGATCATGCTAACTTTATTATACTAGATCAAGATACTACCAAAAGGATCGAACTAAGAAAAACGATAAAGACAGGAGGGATGGTGATATGATACCGGGCTCACTCCCCCAAGCTTGGCAGTTGCCAAGGGGAGTGCCCATACCCATATTATTATGTCTCCTTCTTTGGGGGTGGTGATGTAGGAGTTGTTGATGATGTAGGCTTGTTATCCACCTTCCAAGGCATGGGCTCACCATCGTAGAAGGATGATCGAGTCTCCGGGATACTCAAATCTGCAGCCAAACTCATCTTCTTGAATCTATATTCATACTCACAGTTTTGGTTTTGCAGGTCATAGATCTGGGCTTGGAGGTGATCGATCTTCTCTTGAAGATTGGAGATAGCTTCCCCGAATATCCTTGAGTCCAACTTGAGGTTGTTGGCGAGCTCTGAGATCATCATGTGGTTGGCGTTGAGTCCTCGTTCCACCATACCTTGGCACTTGAAAACTTGTTGCTGCATTGCTTCGAGTCTTGTCTCCACGCTTCCAGTCCTCCTCGGCCCCTCAACATCACAAGTGTGCAGCACCCCCTCATGCAACTCCGTGGTTTGAGGGTGATGCAGCACCTCCGCAAGGTAGGGGTTGATGACCATATCGAAGAACTTGTCCTTGGTGATGTTGGAGGATGCCATGATGACCTAGATCTATCAAAAACAGCAGCTCGAAACGAAAACTGAGGATTTTAGCGTGATACAGAGGTCAAAACCTTCGGGAGTATATATAATGAATTTTTACCGACCAAAAGGAGTAACATACAAGAAATCGGAGTTCGGGAGGCTCACGAGCTGCCCACGAGGCAGGGGGGCACGCCCAGGGAAGGGGGGGCGCGCCCTCCACCCTCGTGGACGGCTCGTGTCTCTTCCGGACTGCTACTTTTTTTTCTATTTTTCTAAATATTCACAAACGGAGAAAAATTGCCTTTAGAACGGTTTTGGAGTCGGTTTACTTACCGTACCACATACCTCTTCCTTTTCGGAGGCTGAATCTCTGGAAAGTGTCCCTTATGTATTCCTCCGGGGTTACGGTTTCAATAACATTGGTTTCAACATTTATAGGATTACCTGAGATATAATGTTTGATTCTTTGGCCATTCACCACCTTCGGATTTGTGCCTTCAAAGTTGTTGATTTTTATGGCACCGGAACGATAGACCTCCTCGATAACGTAAGGTCCTTCCCACTTAGAGAGAAGTTTTCCTGCAAAAAAAATCTTAAACGAGAGTTGTATAGCAATACATAATCACCTACGTTAAACTCACGCTTTTGTATCCTTTTGTCATGCCATCTTTTAACTTTTTATTTAAACAACTTGGCATTCTCATAGGCTTGGGTTCTCCATTCATCATGAGAGCTAATGTCAAATAACCTCTTTTCACCAGCAAGTTTGAAATCATAATTGAGCTCTTTGATAGCCCAATATGCCTTATGTTCTAGCTCGAGAGGTAAGTGACAAGCTTTTCCATATACCATCTTATATGGAGACATACCCATAGGATTTTTGTATGTAGTTATATAGGCCCATAATGCATCATCAAGTTTCTTGGACCAATTCTTCCAAGACCTATTAACTGTCTTTTGCAAAATTAATTTCAACTCTCTATTACTTAGTTCTACTTGACCACTAGTCTGTGGGTGATAAGGGGATGCGATTCTATGATTCACATCATATTTAGCAAGCATTTTACGGAAAGCACCGTGAATAAAGTGTGAACCACCATCAGTCATTAGGTAACTAGGGACTCCAAACCTCAGAAAAATAACTTCTTTAAGCATCTTAATAGTGGTGTTGTAATCAGCACTACTAGTTGGAATAGCTTCTACCCACTTAGTAACGTAATCAACATCAACTAAAATATGTGTGTACCCATTAGATGTAGGAAACGGTCCCATATAATCAAAGCCCCAAACATCAAATGGTTCAATAACAAGTGGATAATTCATAGGCATTTCTTGATGTCTACTGATATTACCAATTCTTTGACATTCATCACAAGATAAGACAAACTTACGTGCATCTTTGAAGAGAGTAGGCCAATAAAAACCGGATTGCAATACCTTGTGTGCAGTTCTATCTCCCGCATGGTGTCCTCCATAAGCTTCGGAGTGGCACTTGCATAGGATCTGTTCCTGTTCATGCTCAGGTACACAACGTCTAATAATACCATCTACTCCTTCTTTATAAAGATGTGGGTCATCCCAGAAGTAATGTCTCAAATCATAGAAGAACTTTTTCTTTTGCTGGTATGTGAAGCTAGGAGGTATAAACTTAGCAACAATATAATTAGCATAATCAGCATACCATGGAGCAGTGCGAGAAGTATTTATGACAGCTAATTGTTCATCAGGAAAGCTATCATCAATAGGGTGTGGGTCATCAAGTATATTCTCTAACCTAGACAAGTTGTTTGCAACGGGGTTCTCAGCTCCCTTTCTATCAACAATATGCAAGTCAAATTCTTGCAGCAAGAGAACCCATCTAATAAGTCTAGGTTTAGCATCTTTCTTTTTCCATAAGGTATTTGATAGCAGCATGATCAGTGTGAATAATTACTTTAGAATCAACAATATAGGGTCTAAACTTATCACAAGCAAATACAACTGCTAAAAATTCTTTCTCAGTAGTAGCATAGTTTCTCTGGGCACTATCTAGAGTTTTACTAGCATATTGGATGACATTTAATTTCTTATCAACTCTTTGCCCTAGAACAACACCTACATCATAATCACTAGCATCGCACATAATCTTAGATTCCAGTCAGGAGGCTGGACAATAGGTGCAAAGATCAATGCTTTCTTAAGTATTTCAAATGCTTCTAGACAATCATCATCAAAGACAAAAGGAATATCTTTTTGTAAGAGATTAGTCAGAGGCCTGGAGATTTTGGAGAAGTCCTTAATGAACCTCCTATAAAACCCGACATGACCAAGGAAACCTCGTATACCTTTGATGTCCTTAGGGCATGGCATCTTTTCAATAGCATCAACTTTAGCTTTATCAACTTCAATACCTCTTTCAAAAATTTATGTCCCAAGACAATGCCTTCATTAACCATAAAGTGGCACTACTCCCAATTCAAGACAAGATTAGTGTCTTCGCATCTCTGCAAAACTCGATCAAGGTTGTTTAAGCAATCATCAAAAGAAGTTCCATAAATGAAGAAATCATCCGTGAAAACCTCAACAATCTTTTCACAAAAATCAGAGAATATAGCCATTATGCATCTTTGAAAGGTAGCAGGTGCATTACATAAACCAAAAGGCATACATCTATAAGCAAAGGTACCGAAAGGACAAGTAAAAGTGATCTTTTCTTGATCCCCTTTTGACATAGGTATTTGAGATAAACCAGAATAACCATCTAGAAAGAAAAAATGAGTATGTTTGGATAACCTTTCTAGCATTTGATCAATAAATGGCAAGGGGTAATGATCTTTCTTAGTAGCTTTATTTAACTTACGGAAATCAATTACCATCCTGTAACATGTAACTATTGTTTGCGGGATCAATTCATTTTTATCATTAAGAACAACAGTCATACATCCCTTCTTAGGGACACAATGGACATGACTTACCCACTGGCTATCAGCGACTGGATAGATAATACCTGCCTCTAGAAGCTTTAGTATTTCCTTCCTTACCACTTCTTTCATCTTAGGATTTAACCATCGCTGATGATCAATAACCGGTTTAGCATTTTCTTCCAATTTTATCTTGTGTTGGCATAAGGTGGGACTAACGCCCTTAAGATCATCCAGAGTATATCCAATAGTAGCACGGTGCTTCTTTAGAGTTTTCAATAGTTTTTCTTCTTCCTGCTCTGAAAGGTTAGCACTAATAATAACAGGATATATCTTCTTTTCATCAAGATAAACATACTTAAGATTATCAGGTAAAGGTTTAAGTTCAAACACGGGATCACCCTTAGGTGGAGGAGGATCCTCCCCTAGGATTTCAACGAGCAAGTTGTTTTTCAATACGGGCCCTGATTAAAGAATATTTCATCTATTTCCCTTCTCTCATTCATATGCATATCATTTTTGTGGTCTAGCAAGTATTGTTCTAAAGGATCATTAGGAGGTACAACAATAGAAGCAAGACCAATAATTTCATCCTTACTAGGTAATTCTTTATCAAGGGGTTGTCTACGGAATTTAGCAAAGTTAAAATCATGAGACATATCCCCTAATCCAATAGTAACAATATCTTTCACGCAGTCTATCTTAGCATTAACAGTGTTCAAGAAGGGTCTACCAAATATAATGGGACAAAATTCATCTTGTGGGGAACTAAGAACAAGAAAATTAGCAGGGTATTTAACCTTCCCACATAAGACTTAAACATCTCTAACAATCCCAACTGGTGAAATAGTGTCTCTATTGGCAAGCTTAATAGTAACATAAATCCCTTCTAACTCAACAGGTGCAATGTCATGCATAATTTCTTGATATAAGGTATGAGGGATATTGCTCGCACTAGCACCTACATCAAATAAACCATGATAGCAATGATCTCCTATCTTAACAGAGATAACAGGCAAGCCTACAATAGGTCTATGTTAATTCCTAGCATTGGGTTTGGCTATTCTACAAACTCTTCTTGGAGGTAAATAACATGTCCATCTAAATATTCTACCAAGAGATCTTTAACCATGGCAACACTAGGTTCAACTTTAATTTGCTCAGAGGGTGTAGGTGTTCTAGTATTACTCTTACGAACTGCAGTTGAAGCTTGAGCATGATCCTTTATCCTAACAGGGAAAGGTGGTTTCTCAATATAAGCAGTAGGAATAATAGGATCAACATTATAAGTGATAGTCTTTTCTTCAACTTTAACAGGTTCAACTACTTTTACTTCAATGGGAGGATGGTATTTAAACCACTTCTCCTTGGGAAGATCAACATGAGTAGCGAATGATTCACAGAAAGAAGCTACTATCTCAGAGTCAAGTCCATATTTAGTGCTAAACTCACGGAAAACATCGGTATCCATAAAAGCTTTAACACAATCAAACTTAGGGGTCATACCTGACTCCTTACCTTCGCCGAGATCCCAATCTTCAGAGTTGTGTTTAATTCTTTCCAATAAATCCCATTTGAATTCAATAGTCTTCATCATAAAAGAGCCAGAACAATAAGTATCGAGCATGGAGTGATTATTAAGAGAAAGCCGAGCATAAATTTTTTGAATAATCATTTCTCTCGAGAGCTCATGATTGGGGCATGCATATAACATTGACTTAAGCCTCCCCCAAGCTTGAGCGATGCTTTCTCCTTCGCGAGGCCAAAAATTATAGATATAATTACGATCACGATGAACCTGGTGCATAGGGTAGAACTTCTGATGAAATTCCAACTTCAGACGATTATAGTTCCATGATCCAATATCATCACATAGCCTAAACCATGTCAATGCATCTCCCTTCAAAGATAAAGGGAAGACCTTCTTCTTGATAACATCCTCGGGCATACCTGCAAGCTTAAATAATCCACAAACTTCATCCACATAGATTAGGTGTAAATCAGGATGCAGTGTCCCGTCTCCTGTAAAAGGATTTTCAAGCAGTTTCTCTATCATACCCGAAGGAATTTCAAAGCAAACATTTTCAGTAGGTGCAGTAGGTTTAGTAGCAACTCTTTGCTCTTCTGGTCGGGGTGAAGATACCCCGAACAAGCCCCTCAAAGGATTATGAGCCATAGTAACGAGTGACGATAAATTTCAGCACACTATATAAATTTATCCTTACCAAATTCCACTTACCAAAGGCGCTTCACTCCTCGGCAACGGCGCCAGAAAAGAGTCTTGATGACCCACAAGTGTAGGGGATCTATCGTAGTCCTTTCGATAAGTAAGAGTGTCGAACCCAATGAGGAGCAGAAGGAAATGATAGGCAATTTTCAGTAAGGTATTTTCTGCAAGCACTGAAATTATAGGTAACAAATAGTTTTGTGATAAGGTAATTGGTAGCAAGTAACAAAAGGTAAAAGTAAATAAGGTGCAGCATGGTGGCCCAATCATTTTTGTAGAAAAGGACAAGCCTGGACAAACTCTTATATAAAGGAAAGCGCTCCCGAGGACACATGGGAATTATCGTCAAGCTAGTTTTCATCACGATCATCTGATTCGCGTTCGGTACTTTGATAATTTGGTATGTGGGTGGACCGGTGCTTGGGTGCTGTCCTTACTTGGACAAGCCTCCCACTTATAAGTAACCTCTAATGCAAACATCCGCAACTACAAAAGAAGTATTAAGGTAAACCTAACCATAGCATGAAACATATGGATCCAAATCAGCCCCTTATGAAGCAACGCATAAACTAGGGTTTAAGCTTATGTCACTTTAGCAACCCATCATCTACTTATTACTTCCAAATGCCTTCCTCTAGGCCCAAATAATGGTGAAGTGTCATGTAGTCGACGTTCACATGACACACTAGAGGAGAGACAACATACATCTCATCAAAATATCGAACGAATACCAAATTCACATGACTACTTATAGCAAGACTTCACCCATGTCCTCAGGAACAAAAGTAACTACTCACAAGACATAATATTGTTCATGATCAGAGGGGTATTAATATGCATAATGGATCTGAACATATGATCTTCCACCAAATAAACCAATTAGCATCAACTACAAAGAGTAATCAACACTACTAGCAACCCACAGGTATCAATCTGAGGTTTGGGTTCAAAGATTGGATACAAGAGATGAACTAGGGTTTGAGAGGAGATGGTGCTGGTGAAGATGTTGATGAAGATAGCCCTCCCCAAGATGGGAGAGTTGCTAGTGATGACGGCGGTGATGATTTCCCCCTCCCGGAGGGAAGTATCCTTGGCAGAACAGCTCTGCCGGAGCACTAGATTGGTTTCCGCCTCGGTTCCGCCTTGAGACGACGGCGTCTGGTCCTGAAAGCCTCCTTATGATTTTTCCAGGTCAAAACACCTCATATAGGAGAAGATGGGCATCGGGAGGCCTTCGGGGGGCCCACGAGACAGGGGGCGCGCCCAGAGAGGGGGGCGAGCCCCCACCCTCGTTGACAGCAGGTGGCCCCCCTCGTGATCTTCTTTCGACATATATTTTTTATATTTTCTGAAACAGAGTTCTGTGAAGTTTCGGGGCTTTTGGAGTTGTGCAGAATAGGTTTCCAGAGCTTGCTCCTTTTCCAGCCCAGAATTCCAGCTGCCGGCATTCTCCCTCTTCATGTAAACCTTGTAAAATAAGAGAGAAAAGGCATAAGTATTGTGACAAAACATGTAATAACAACCCATAATGCGATAAATATAATCATATAAGCATGATGTAAAATGGACGTATCAGCGGCCATGAAGGACTTGATAGTCTGGCTCTAGCCTACCGAGCCAATCCCTAGTATCTACTTTGGATTGGTAAAGCGGTTCATTGAGGCAAGGCCGTGGGTCGATGCTGTGAAGCATTCGGCCAGTATAAAAGGTGCCCGAATGGCCTTTGCCTGCGTCAAGATGCACTGGGCGGAGATGAAGGCCGCTGAAGTGGAAACCGCTGGCCCACTGGAGGGCAAGGATCATCGGAGGCCAGAGAGGTACTTCGATGGCGTCCTAGAAGGAGCCCGCATTTTAGAGGGCTAGTGCTCAAAGGACGTGGCCTTTGAGTAAATGTATTCGGGTTGTAAAGACTATGCTTATGAACCGATATGTATATATTTTTGCGCCTTATATTTCAAGCGACTTTTCCTCCTGTGTGGCATTATTATATCTGAAAATTTCCAGTCGTTGGCTTCAGCCCCCATGTAAATACTACAGGGGTGTTCGGTATTGCGCGCGATCACTCTTTACCCAACATCTTGGTCCATAAAGGAGGTGTCCGCGGAGCGAACCATGCAATCGGATTATACGGCTTTATTGCTTTCACTTAGCCAAAGGAGTTTGACTTGTGGGGCTAAGTACTAGCCCCTGGTGCGTGTGCGGTTATTCGGATTATGGTGCCTACTTTACGCGGCTGGGCGAGGACCAACCCCTCGTATAACACTGAGTAGATTGCTAATGATCGTAGTATAACACTAAGTCACCGAATCGCCGACTAGCTCTCACTTATCATGACCGTCAGTTTTCGACTTTATCTACTGAGGTACTTGACCGGATGAACCAGAAATACAATCGCAGTAGTTCTCCCTTTACTACCTTAGCCGAACAATGTGGAACGTAAGGTGGCAAGCACAGGATCCGGGCAATCCAACTATAGACCCAAGACATGATTCGGAGCCGATGCATATAATGCAATATCCGGGACGCCGAACAGTTCCCTATAGGTGTTCGGACTTTGAAGTGTGCTAGGCCGAATACAGCCCCTGATATTAAATCCAGATTAAGGCACATGTGGCAATCTGAGGTAGGGAGAGAACACAAATGGTAATGTAAAATAAACTCCAAACAAATTGGAACCAAACTGCTTCTTTTATACACTGATTACTACAGCGAGTCGTGTGGATACAGATAATGCCCATAGTATTTTGGGCATTTTACATGCCAAAAAAAGAAGAAGAGTAATAAAGGGAAAGGTTTAAACAGAGCCTAAAATTAACGATTTAAAAATCTCAATGGGGCCCTGCTGCACATATGCGCCGTTTCTCCTTTGTAAAATGTCCTTAAGGGAGAGAGGTTTGATGGCTGCCTGTGAAAAAGAATGCCCTGCACAACCATAAATAAGGTGGGTTCTTTTAATGAACATTTAAAAAAATATATTTTAGAGTCCGAATAGGGTCAAGCCGAACTATGGACTGTTTTCCGTAGTGTGCCCCCAGTGTTGCCCAAGGTATTTTAAGGGCGTAGTTGTGTACACGAGGTACATATGATATCACCTTGTAAGGCAGTTGGCGGAGGCGTAACTGCTAATCAAGCTCAGGTTCTTCTGAGCTGCCGCATTGTAGTGTGGGCCAGACATGTTTAGCAGCGTCTCTGGTCTTGACGACCGATGAATTATTCATCTTGTATAGGCCGCCTTGAACTTCGTCTGCCATGGCTGCAGTATCCTCCTCTGTACGGAGGGAGCGCTCCATGTTTCCATTGACCGTGAGGATGCCGCGGGGCCCAGGCATTTTAAGCTTCAGGTAAGCATAGTGCGGGACTACTTTAAAGCGGGCGAAGGCCGTTCCTCCGAGTAGTGCATGATAGCCACTTCGGAAAGGAGCGATGTTGAAGATTAATCTTCACTTCAAAAAATGTCTGGAGAGCGGAATACCACTTCCAGTGTTAGTGGGCCCGTGTAGAGGGCCTCTACGCCGGGTATGACTCCTTTAAAGGTAGTGCTGCCAGGCTTGATTCTTGATGGGTCTATCCCCATCTTGCAGACAGTGTCTTGATATAAAGTTGAGACTACTAGCACCGTCCGTAAGGACTCGAGGAAGATGATATACATCGATTATGGGATCGAGTACTAGGGACACAGAATCTTCGTGACGGATACTGGTTGGGTGATCCCTATGGTCAAAGGTGATCGGACAAGCCAACCATGGGTTGAACTTTGGGGCGACGAGATCTACGGTGCAAACGTCCCTTAGTGCGCGCTTGCGCTCCCTCTTGGGGTGGGTGGCATAGATCATATTCACCATTTTCACCTCAGGGGGAAATTGTTTCTGTCCCCTAGTATTCGGTTGACAAGGCTCGTCTTTGTCCTCACTTTGAGGTCCTTTCCCCTTGTGTTCGGTATTTAACTTGTCGGCCTGCTTGAACACCCAACAACTTCTGTTGGTGTGGTTTGCAGGTTTGTCAGGGGTGCCATGAATCTGGCAAGGTCTCTCTAATACCTTATCCAAGCTGGAAGGACCGTACTTGTTGCCTTTTAACAACTTCTTCTGTTGACCGGACCTGGAGTCACCGAATCCGACGTTTATTGCCGTGTCATCCGTTTCCCCGTTATTGTTCTGACGCTTATATTCTTATTGCGTCGTGGCTTGCCATTGCCGTACCTGACTTCGGAAGTGTCGGGATCGCCGGTACCATTGCTTCTACGAGCTAACCAGCTGTCTTCGCCCGCGCAAAAGCGGGTCATAAGTGTAGTGAGGGTGAAAGTGCAACTATCCCTGGGTGGTTTTGGTAATTCCTAACAACATATAGCTCATTGAACTAATGCTCTTTCAAGATGATCATTTCAGAAATTTCAATGATTGGCATGGCATGGACTAGGAATGTGGACCCCTCAAAATGCTAAGGACACATATTAGCTCAAGCTCAAGACTCTACATTTTCATTTTAGTGATCCAAGATCACATTGAGTCCATAGGAAAAGCCAATACTATTAGAAGGGGATGAGGTGTTGCTTAATGGCTTACTTGCTCAAAATTATTAGTGATATGCTCCAAAAGCCCTCAACCACTTTCTCATATCCACATAGGTCCCAAACTAAAATTCAAACTCGGCCCCACCGATTGGATCTATCCGGCGCCACCGAGTTCATTTGACATATCCATAGCCAGAAACCATAATCAGTTCGATCTCACCGATAGGGATCTTGGTCTCATCGAGATGGGATTGCAAAATCTCTATTTCCCTCCGTAACATTTCGGTCACCGAAATGAGCGATCAGTCCCACTAAGTTTGCAATGCAAACTCTCTGTTTCCCTTACGTAACATTTCAGTCTCCGCGAAATGAGGGAATTGGTCCCATCGAGTTTGCCTGACCAACTCTCTGTTTGCCTATTACATTACTCGGGCTCACCGAGTTGATGTGATCAGTCTCACCGAGATTACGTTATGCCCTAGCCCTTTTGAAATCGGTCCACCGAGTTGATCATATCGGTCCCACCGAAAGGCCTAACGTTCACATTTTGAACTAAATCTGTCCGATCGAGTTTCATGATTCCGTCCAACCGAGTTTGGTGAATTGTGTGTAATGGTTAGATTTTGTGTGGAGGCAACATATACCCCTCCACCCACTCTTCATTCGTGGAGAGAGCCATCAGAACAAGCCTACACTTCCATTACTCATTTTCTGAGAGAGAACCACCTACTCATGTGTTGAGACCAAGATATTCCAATCCTACCATACGAATCTTGATCTCTAGCCTTCCCAAGGATCTTTCCACTCAAATCTTCTTTCCACCCTATATCCAAATCTGTGAGAGAGAGTTGAGTGTTGGGGAGACTATCATTTGAAGCACAAGAGCAAGGAGTTCATCATCAACACACCATCTATTACCTTTTGGAGAGTGGTGTCTCCTAGATTGGTTAGGTGTCACTTGGGAGCCTCCGACAAGATTGTGGAGTTGAACCAAGGAGTTTGTAAGGGCAAGGAGATCGCCTACTTCGTGAAGATCTACCCTAGTGAGGCAAGTCCTTTGTGGGCGATGGCCGTGGTGGAATAGACAAGGTTCCTTCTTCGTGGGCCCTTCATGGGTGGAGCCCTCCGTGGACTCGCGCAGCTGTTACCCTTCGTGGGTTGAAGTCTCCATCAATGTGGATGTACGATAGCACCACCTATCGGAACCACGCCAAAGACATCTGTGTCTACACTTGCTATTGCACTCTCCAAAACTCTCCCTTTACCTTCATATGCGATAATTTACTTTCTGCTACTACAACTCTATAATTGCATGTGTAGGAAGATTACTTGACTTGTGCTAAATTGCTAAAAACTATCAAAATATAAAATTGAGAAAAGGTTAAGCTTTAATTTGGTCAAGTAGTCTAATCACCCCTCCTCCAGACATACTTTCGATCCTACAGAGGGCTGCTATTGTCTTCGGCTTCTCCTGGCCGAGGTGTCTTGCAAGCCATTCGTCTCGGATGCTGTGTTTGAATGCCGCTAAGGCTTTGGCGTCCGGACAGTCGACGATTTGGTTCTTTTTAGTTAAGAACCGATTAAAAAGCTTGCGGGCGGACTCCCCGGGTTACTAGATTATGTGACTTAAATCATCAGCATCTGGTGGCCGGACATAAGTCCCGTGAAAGTTAGCCCGGAAAGCGTCGTCTAAATCTTCCCAGCTTCCAATGGAGTTCTCTGGGAGGCTGTTCAACCAGTGCCGAGCTGGCCCTTTCAGCTTTAGAGGTAAGTATTTGATGGCATGGAGGTCATCTCCACGAGTGATGTGGATGTGAAGAATAAAGTCTTCAATCCATATAGCGGGATCCGTCGTTCCATCGTATGCCTTGATGTTTACGGGTTTAAACCCTTCCAGGAATTGGTGATCCATAACCTCATCGGTAAATCACAAAGGGTGCACAGCGCCCCTGTATCGTGCAACATCGTGACGTAGTTCGGACGACATCTGTGTTCGGTGTTGACTCTCAATTGATTGTATCCGGTGTGCTAGGCTTGATAGACACCATCTCGTGTGGGAGCATGTTCTCTTGATTCGTAGATCGATCTAGCCTGACTGGCTTTTTTATTCAGTTCTTGATGTAGATCGTACTTGTGGCCCTGACCCGCTGTATCCTTTCCTTTACGGTGGGGAGGTGCGGGCTGGTGTACGACATTGCTAGCCGCATTGTCCCGTCCACGAGGTGGTCGGTCCGGTTGATCGGCCTGGTCGTGCCTTGATGGAATTGGTGCAAGGGCCTCGTTGTCGAATTGTTGCAGCAACTTACGCTTCAGATAGCTCTATGTTGGGCGCTCGCGGCCGTATCTTTCTTCAGCGTCCATCACTTCATTCCATCGTTCGTTGAGCGTATCCTATTTGGCTTTAAGCCACTGCTGCTGCTTTTTCAGACTCCTTGCCATGGCAATAAGCCGTCACTGGAAGCGTTCTTATTCGAGGGGATCCTCTAGGACGATGAATTCCTTGTTTCCCGGGCTGGCATCCTCTTCGGAGACAGGTAGGTATGCACTGTCTTCGGAATTGTTGTGATCGGCGAGTTTTTCGAGACTGTATTGGCCATCTTCTCGCTCGTCCTGCTCAAACGTTGGCTCTACGGGGTCTTCGGCTTCCTCCGGATCCTCATTGTCTCTGGTGCCGGTATTACTTTCCTTTTCTCGACGCGATCGTGAGCGGCGCCGCTGGCGTCGGTGCTTAGGAGGTTCATCGACGGGCTTATCCTGCTCTGTATCTTTATCGCCGTCGTCGTCTTTCTCGTTGGGTGTGTCCACCATGTATGCGTCATAGGTAGAAGTGTCCGTCCATCGCCTGGTGACGGGTGGGTTTTGACCTAGATCAGCTTCTAGGTCGTGGTCCATCCCATCGAAGTCTTCGGAAGCGTAGTATAGTACATCGGTTAAGTCTTCGACCGTGGCTACCAAGTGGGTGGTAGGTCGGAAGCAAAATTCCTTGATCTCAGCCCCAAGTTTTGACTGGGCATAGTTCGACGGTGAATCCTCCATAATGGCGAGAGACTGTAGCAAGTCGAGCGCCTCGTTTAAGAGCGCGAGCTAGATAGGAGTTTGGGGGTCTGCGGAACTAGGCTCGGTGATGACCGCTTGGTCGAGCCTGGAGAGTGCGGATCCCAAGTGTTCGGAGCTCGTATTTTGAGACGAGTCTAGTTTTCCAGCGGCGGGGAGGGTCCCGCTCGATTCTAGGTCTGTGAGCGGCACCATCACTATTGAGCCCCCGGCTAAAAGTTCTATGGAGGGGAAGAGTCCGGCGGGGTTTATCCTCCCGTCTTCGGATGAAGCGATCTGCTCCGGATCTAGGGCCAGAGCGATTGTGGGTGTTAACCCCTATTTGGGATCTGATGATAGATTTGAGATGTCTTCATCATGTAGGCAGGGAGCGACAACCGCAAGTGTGAATCCTTTGAAGATCAAGTCTTCTCGGATGTCGGCAACATAACTCAAGCTCCCAAACCTGATCTGATGACCAGGGGCGTAGCTGTCAACCTGCTCAAGGTGGCCATCCGAGTTGGTGCGTAGCACGAATCCGCCGAACACGAAAAGCTGACCGGAAAAAAAAATCTCCCAGCGGGTGGCTTCGTCGCTGATGACGAAGCGAGCCATCAATCATTCTACCGATAACACAGTGGAACTCTCAATTAAAGCACCAATGTTGGTGTCAAAAACGGCGGATATCGGGTAGGGGGTCCCGAACTGTGTGTCTAAGAATCGATGGTAACAAGGGACAGGGGACACGATGTTTACCTAGGTTCGGGCCTTCTCTATCGAGGTAATACCCTACTTCCTATTTGATTGATCTTGATGAATATAGGGTTACAAGAGTTGATCTACCTCGCGATTGTAATGGCTAAATCCTAGAAGTCTAGCCTACGATGTTGTGATTATGTCCCTATGTACTAAACCTTCCGGTTTATATATGCACCAGAGGGACCTAGGGTTATACATGATCATCTTGCAGAGGAAGGAAACATTACGCCCGGACTTTAAACTTGCCATTCTACACATATAGGAGTCCTATCCTAATACGAGGTCTAGTCTTCAGCGATGATCTTCACGGCCCACCAGTCCGACCCATAATGAGTAATCCGGACACTCGACGAAACCTTAATCCCAGACTCCCTCAATGGGGCAGTTGTTGGACATGGCTGGGCTCACGAGAACGACGAGCAGAAGAGGGGCGGAAGCAAACAACACACAGCTCGCATCCATGGCATGCCAAAGCGGTGGTCACCATGTGCACTGGTGCACACAGTGCACGATGGTCGGCCAATTTATGTCGAGGAGACAAGGGAGGTAGAGCTAGTTTCCGATGAAGAATAAACCAAGCATAGTGATCCCTGGTGTGATCACAGGTAGCAAGAATACAAGTGCACATCAAGGTGTTTGATGCTTTCCGGAGAAGATTAGTTGGGAGGATTAGCCCGAGATTTGGCAGGGGTTCATAAACTACTAAGATGATTGTCTCTACGAATTTGCAGCTCATTAGGATGAAGCAAAATGACACTTGCTGTAGAAAGTGCCACACTGTCCAGATTTGGAAAACATGAAGTAGCACTCACACAAATGCTTTGCATGAGCTGAAACTTGGAGGAGATAAGTTATTTGATGATATGAAGCTGCTGTAAAATTTTCATACTATGTGGAAATACCAAAATGGTACTTTCTTCACACAGCTTCATTCTGGACAGAAACTTAGGAAAATTGAACAGGGCAAATGGCTAGTTGAATTGAGCCAAAACTTGGTGGAAAGAGTTAATATGTATAAGAGAATGGCCTGGTAAATTTTCAGTTTAATTGAAGCAATATAAAATATAGTTGCTTAACAAACTAAAATTCTGATCAGAAACCAAGATCTGGATCTGGGCTCACATGGAAAGGTTACATGAGCTCAAATTTGGTGGAGAGTAATGATTTGATCATAGTAAGGACGTGGAAAAGTTTAAACTTAGTTGAATATGCCTAGCTTGGGCCACCTTTACAAAGTTCCATTCTGGACAGAAACTTTTGAAAATAGCTGCAAAATATTTACTAGGAAAATTGAATTTAATCTTGGTAAGAGGAAATGATATGGACATGAAAAGGTGTCCACAAAGTTTGAGGTCAATCAAGAAAAGATAAATAGCACTTGCTTCACAAAGTTCCATTTAGGGCAGAATAGGAAAATAATTATTGGAGGGTTATTTTTGAACATGGAAATGAAAAGTTTTTCCATATTAGAGGAAGATAGGACCCAAACGATTTATGAGAATTATTTGGGGATTTATGGAGTGATAGAAAGATAGGTTGCTTCAAAACCTAGGGTTTAAAGGGTTATTCCTTTAGTAGGAAAAGGAATATTCCCAAGAAAAAGAATATTGGATTAGTTCAAGGATGAAAATGACATGAGCTAGGGATGATGATGAGGATTGCAAGCCACTATAAAACCTAGGAAGACATGATCTTCCCAAGTTTTGAGAACCACATAGCCACAGAAAAACAATTTAAATAAAAAATCCAAGAAAATCATCAGAAAAAGAAAAGGGAAAAATTCAGGCTGTTACAAACGAAAAAGGCAAATATTTTTGTATTTTTATGAAAACGTTTTAGAAGTGGGGGAGAGGAAAACGAGATACAAATGTCAAATAAAGTAAATGCAAGAGATGAGAGTTTATGATAGGTACTTGGTAGGCTTGATGTAGATCCCCCTAGAAACGACGCCAGAAATTCTTCCTGCTACTTCTTGAGCTTGCATTGGTTTTTCCCTTGAAGAGGAAAGGGTGATGCATGAAAGCAGAGACAAGTATTTCCCTCAGTTAAGAAACAAGGTATCAATCCAATAGGAGGAACACACAAGTCTCCAATGGTTGTACCTGTACAAACAAACAAATACTTGCACCAATCACGATAAAGGGGTTGTGAATCCCTTCACTGTTGCTTGCAAGGATGAGATCTGATATTGGTATATATAAAACATAAGTAAAAGTGCAAAATGAAATAAAGGTAAATACATTTCAGCAAGGTATTTTTGTGTTTTTGATTTTATAGATCGAAAGCAATATGGTAAAATAGACCCGGGGGCCATAGTTTTCACTAGAGGCTTCTCTCTTGAAAGAAAGCATACAGTGGGTAAACAAATTACAGTTGAGCAATTGAGAGAAAAGCACATAGTTATGACGATATCAAAGGCAATGATCATGTATATATGCATCAGATCTGAGACAAGTAGACCGACTCCTGCCTCCATCTACTGCTATTACTCCACACATCGACCACTATCCAGCATGCATTTAGTGTATTAAGTTAACAATAATGGAATAACGCCCTAAGCAAGATGACATGATGTAGAGGGATAGATCCAATCAATAAGAATAAACCACATCTTTTTGTCCTTAATTGCAACAATACGAATACATGCCATGTCCCTTTCTGTCATTGGGATTGAGCACCGTAGGACTGAACCCATTATAAAGCACCTCTCCCATTGCAAGAAAAATCAATCTAGTTGGCCAAACCAAATCAATAGATCAGAGAGAAATACAAAGCTATAACAGTCATGCATAAAAGAGTTCAGAGAAGACTCAAACAATATTCATAGACAATCTGATCATAAACCCACAATTTATCGGATCTCAACAAACACACCACAAAAGAAGAATACATCGAATAGATCTCCAAGAACATCGAGGAGAACACTGCATTGAAGATCAAAGAGAGAGAAGAAGCCATTCAGCTACTAGCTATGACCAGTAAGTCTGTGGTAAACTACTCACGTATCCTCGGAAGGGCAGCAAGGTTGATGAAGAAGACTTCCGTGATTGAATCCCCCTTCGATGGAGCACTGTGGATCTTATGGCCTCCTCTCGAAGCTTCTAGTGTGTTTTTTGGTCCAAGAAAAATCATCAAAAAGTTTTGTGACATTTGGACTCTGTTTGGTATTGATTTTCTTGAAAGCTAAAAACAAGGAAAAAAATTGCAACTCACACTGGACACTAGGTTAATAGGTTAGTCCTAAAATGATATAAAATAGCATAATCATGCATATAAAACATCCAAGATTGATAATATAATAGCATGGAACAATAAAAAGTTATAGATAGGTTGGAGACGTATCACATATCCCAATTCTACTATAGCTTATTCGAATGTTAAGTGTGCGGACCCTATGGGTTCGAGAATCATGTAGACATGACCGAGACACCTCTTCGGTCAATAACTAATAGCGGGACATGGATGCCCATATTGGTTCCTACATATTCCATGAAGATCTTTATCGGTTTAACCACGATGTCAAGGATTTAGTTAATCCCATGTGCAATTCCCTTTGTCTAGTGATATGTTCTTGCCTGAGATTTGATCGTCGGTATCTCCATACCTAGTTCAATCTCGTTGCCGACAGGTATCTTTAATCATTCCATAATACAAGATGCTGTGACTAACTCATTAGCCACATTGCTGGCAAGCTCTTTAGGATGTTGTATTATCGAGAGGGACAGACATATCCGTCATACAGAGTGACAAATCCCAGCCTCGACCCATGCCAACCCAACAGACACCCGGAGATACTTGTAGAGCACATTTATAATCAACCAATTATGAAGTGATGTTTAATAGCACACAAGGCATTCCTATGGTGTCACGGGAAAACACGATCACCTATGGGGCCACCAGCCCCTTGTGGTTCGGCAAGGGGGAAGGGCGCATTGCATGAAGAGCAGAGACCATGAAGCAACATGACAGGGGGTGACGCTGGTCGTTTTTACCCAGGTTCGGGCCATTGTGAAGCGTAAAACCCTACTCCTGCTTTGGTGGATTGGATGGAAGACCGCAACGAACACGCAGCTCCCAAGCCCGACAAGGTTGCCCCGGGAAGAGCAGCTAAGCGTGTAAGAGTGTACAAAGGCCCGCACCCTATTTTAGGTTGCCATGGCCCTCCATTTATAGGCTAAGGGGTTACCAAAGTAGAAAGTAGTCACTATTTGTTGATTAGATAGCTAACGGTGCTATCGTACCTAACTCTGGCAGTTAGGACAAAGTGCATTAAATGCACTGCTAGGTGTCACGCTGAGGAGGCAACCTGACAAGCCTGCCGTGCCACTCAACCACCTTCTTGTCTGCCTGCATGACATGCCACTGGACGGGTGTCACACATGTGGAATCTCTCTTCCAAATGGCGGCCACATGTCGAATGACAACCACTTAATCACTCAAGGGCTCGACACCACACTGATAAGTGACTTGCATCGTGATACGTCTGCAACATATCTATAATTTCCGATTGTTCCATGTTGTTATATTATCTTTCTTGGATGTTTTACAATAATTTTACAATAATTTTATATCATTTTTTGGGACTAACCTATTGACATAGTGCCAAGTGTCAGTTGCTGTTTTTGGCTTGTTTTTTACATCGCAGAAAATCAATATCAAACGGAGTCCAAATGCAGCGAAACTTTTTGTGGATTTTTTGGACCAGAAGACAGCCAATGGGCTAGAGATGCACCTGGGGGAGGGGGGGTGCCCCGAGGGGGGCACAACCCACGAGGGTGTGCCTGGCCCCCCAGGCGTGTCCAGGTGGGTTGTGCCCACCTCGGTGGCCTCGCGCACTGCCTCTTCGCTCTATAAATACTCCAATATTCTAAAAACCCTAGAAGAGTCGACGAAATTTTGTTCCAGCCGCCGCAAGTTCCAGAACCACCAGATCCAATCTAAAGCCCTTTTCCGGCACTCCGCTGGAGGGGAACATGATCACAGAGGGGTTCATCATCCTCATTGGTGCCTCTCCGATGATGCGTGAGTAGTTTACCATAGTCCTACGGGTCCGTAGGCAGTTGCTAGATGGCTTCTTCTCTCTCTGTATCTCAATACAATGGTCTCATGGAGATATATTTGATGTAATGACTTTTTGCGGTGTGTTTATTGGGATCCGATGAATTATGAGTTTATGATCAAGTTTGCCTTGATTTAATATCCATTCTTCATTATTATAGCCTCGTATTTCTTCTCCGATATTTTGGTTTTGTTTGGCCAACTTAATCTATTTATCTTGCAATGGGAAGATGTGCTTTGTAATGGGTTCGATCTTGCGGTGTCCTTTCCGAGTGGCAGAAGGGGCAGCAAGGCACGGATGTATTGTTAGTATTAAGGATAAAAAGATGGGGTCTATTCCTACATGAATAGATCTTGTCTACATCATTTCATCATTCTTATTACATTACTCTATTTTTCCATGAACTTAATACACTAGATGCATGCTGGACTGCGGTCAATGTGTGGTGTAATAATAGTAGATGTAGGCAGGAGTCAGTCTTCTAATCTTGTATGTGATGCCTATATACATGATCATTGTCTTGGATATCGTCATAATTATTTGCTTTTCTATCAATTGCCCAAGAATAATTTGTTTACCCACCGGCCACGACATGCTATTTCCTTGAGAGAAGCCACTAGTGAAATCTACGGGCCCCGGGTCTATTTTCCAATCATATACTTTCAGATCTATATTGCCAATTACATTTTTCTCTATTTGCAACTTTTATTTTCAGATCTATATTATGAAAAACCCAAAAATACCTTGCTGCATTTTATTTGAAACTTTCAATCTACTACAATTTTACCATATCCTTACGTCAATTTTTGGCATTCTTACCCGGAAGGGATTGACAAGCCCTTTAACGCGTTGGGTTGCAAGTATTTGTTCTTTGTACACATGTACCGTTTACATAGTGTTGCTTGGTTCTCCTACTAGTTCGATAACCTTGGTCTCGTCACTGAGGGAAATACCTTACCATTGTTGTGTTGCATCGTCCCTTATTCCTTGGGGAAATACCAACGCATCTGAAGCGACATCAAAGGAACTTTCTGGCGCCGTTGCCGGGGAGATATCATCAGCTCCTATCAGGTTCCTAATCACAAACCTCATCTTCTTGCAATTTACATTATTTTCCATTTGCCTCTCGTTTTCATCTCCCCCACATCACAAAAATTTACCGTTTTTATTCATCCTATTTTTCGCTCGCCATTTTTCTTGTCAGATCTGTTTCTGAGTGCAATCTCACTTACCTTGTTTCCATGGCTACCACTACTACCCCCCCCTTTGTCACTAGACTTTGAAGTTCTATACTTCAAACATAAACAAGGAGAAAATTTGAATGATGCTTAGTACATGTTACTAGAATCCTATCGCATTTGCAATTTAAAGGGGATGCAAAGATTTTGCTTCGTAATTTCTACATAGGACTAGCTTTGCATCGTAGACAACTCTTAGATTTTGCCGCTAAAGGGAATTTTATTGAGCTTGATGCTGATGCTACCAATGAAATCTTAGAAGCAATTTTGGGGGTCCCACCACAAAGAGTTCAAATTTTGGACAAACTTGGTGATTTGCACATACATATGGTTGAATTGCAAAATATAATGAACCTCTCAAACATCTCAATGGTAGCATCAATCGCTTGAACACTTTGATTACCTGAAAGTGCAACTAATCCCCGGGTGGTTTTGATAATTAATAAAAACATATAGCTCATTGAACTAATATCCTTTCAAGATAAATATTTCAGGAAGTTCAATGGTTTGCATGGCATGGATTAGAAATGTGGACCCCTCAAAATGCTAAGGACAAAGATTGGCAAAAGCTCAAGACTCTACATTTTCACTTTAGTGACCCAAGATCACATTGAGTCCATAGGAAAAGCCAATACTGTTAAAAGGGGATGAGGTGTTGCTTAACGATCTACTTGCTCAAAGTGCTTAGTAATATGCGCCAAATCCCTCAACCACTTTCTCATTTCCACATATTTCCCAAACCTAAAAGTCAAACTCGGCCCCACCGAATTGATCTATCCGGCGCCACCAAGTTCACTTGACGTAGCCACTGCCACAAACCCTAATCAGTTCGGTCTCACCGATGAGAATCTCGGTCTCACCGAGATGGGATTGCAAACTCTCTGTTTCCCCTTCATAACGTTTCGGTCTAACCGATATGAGCGAATCGGTCGCACCGAGTTGGCATTGTAGACCCTCTATTTCCTCTTCGTAACGTTTTGGTGACACCAAGATGAGCGGATCGGTCCCATCGAGTTTGCCTGACCAACACTCTATTAGCCTATTACCAAAATCGGTCTCAGCAAGTTTGTGTAATCGGTCAAACTGAGTTGAGGTTTTGCCCTAACCCTAACGCGTCAGTCTCACCGAGTTGATACGGCCGGTCCCACCAAAATGTCTAACATTCACATTTTGAACAGCTTCGGTCTGACCGAGTTCATTTATTCAATCTGACCGAGTTGGGTCAAATGTGTGTAACGGCTAGATTTTGTGTGGAGGCTATATATACCCCTCCACCCCTTCCCCATCAGTGAGAGAGTTATCAGAACATGCCTACACTTCCACTATTCACTTTCTAAGAGAGAACCACCTGCTCTTGTGTTGAGACCTAGATATTCCAATCCAACCACAAGAATCTTGATCTATAGCCTTCCCCAAGTTGCTTTCCACTCAAATATTCTTTCCACCATATCCAAATCCACGAGAGAGAGTTGAATGTTAGGGAAACTATCACTTGAAGCACAAGATCAAGGAGTTCATCATCAACACACCATTTATTACATTTTGAAGAGTGGTGTCTCCTAGATTGGTTAGGTGTCACTTGGGAGCCTCCGACAAGATTGTGGAGTTGAACCAAGGAGTGTGTAAGGGCAAGGAGATCGCCTACTTCGTGAAGATCTACCCTAGTGAGGCAAGTCCTTCATGGGCGACGACCATGGTGGGATAGACAAGGTTGCTTCTTCGTGGACCCTTCGTGGGTGGAGCCCTCCGTGGACTCGCGCAGCCGTTACTCTTCGTGGGTTGAAGTCTCCATCAACATGGATGTACGATAGCACCACCTATCGGAACCACACCAAAACATCTGTGTCTGTAATTGCGTTTGCACTCTCCAACCCCTCCCTTTACCTTCACATGCAATGCTTTACTTTCCGCTGCCACAACTCTAGAATTGCATGTGTGGGTAGATTGTTGACTTGTCCTAAGTTGCTAAAAGCCGTCAAAACTTAAAATTGGGAAAAGGCTATGTTTTTATTTGGTAAAGTAGTCTAATCACCCCCTCTAGACATACTTTTGATCCTACAAGTGGTATCAGAGCTTTGGTCTCCATTTTCCTTGATTTCTATAGCTTTGGTGATCATAGCCTTGGTTTCACAACCTAGGAGAGTATGGCATGTAGCGAGGGAAGTTGCCAATGTACAGGTCCTTACTTTGATGGTACTAATTTTGCTAGTTGGAAACATAAGATGAAAATGAATATTCTTGGACATAACCTCGTCATTTGGGCTATTGTGTGTACTGGTTTGCAAGGTGAATTCTTCGATGGGAAGGAACCGAATCGTGAAGCTACCGCTGAAGAATTGAAGATGTTATAATACAATGCTCAAGCTTGCGATATCCTTTTCAATGGATTGTTTCCTGAAGAATTCAACAAAATCATCCGTCTTGAGAATACAAAGGAAATTTGGGATACTTTGATTGATGTGCATGAAGGTACCGACTCCGTCAAGGAATCCAGGTTGGATGTGCTTCAAAGTCAACTTGACAAGTTCAAAATGAAGGATGGTGAAGGCGTCGCTGAAATGTACTCTAGGCTTGCTCTCATCACAAATGAGATTGCCGGCTTAGGAAGCGAAGAGATGACCGATAGATTCATCTTCAAGAAGATCCTAAGAGACTTGGATGGAAAGTCTGACACCATGTGCACATAGATCCAAATGATGCCCAATTACAAAGATCTCTAGCCAATGGAAGTCATTGGTAGAATTGTTGCTCATGAGATGTCACTTAAGGATAGAGAAGAGGTTCACAAAAAGTCCAGTGGCGCTTACAAAGACTCATGTGATGCTCCTACATCATCAAGTGAGAAACAAGTCTTCAATGAATAATTGAACTTAATGGTGAAGAACCTCAACAAATTCTACAAGAATAGAAGCAAAGAGAGAAACTCCAAGTCAAGGGCCTATAATGACAGAAGGTCTTCTAGTCGTGATCGGAATTGCTAAAATTGTTGGAGACTCGGACACTACTCAAATGAGTGTACGGCTCCTTACAAGAGAAGAGAAGACTCACCCAAAAGGGGAAGTAAAAGAGATGAATCGCCACCAAGAGAGAGAATGATTAGAGATGATCGTTATGAACGAAGACCCTCTCGTTGAAGCAAGGATTCAGAAAGGAAGGACAAATCATCAAGGAGCTATACAAGACGAAGACGTCAAGCTCATGTTGGTGACTAGGTATCCGGTTCCGACTCTGATGACCACTCCGAGAGAAGCTATTACTCCAACTTCGAAGATACTCGAGATGAAGGTGTTGCCGGAATTGCTCTTGTGTCATCCAACTCCTACGATATATTTGACTCACAAAATTAAGGAACTGGAAGATGCTTCATGGCTAAAGACCCTAAGGTATCACACCCCGAATATCTTAATTTCAATAGTGACGAAGATGATTAGCTAGTAGATGATGATTTACTTGTTGGTAGCAATAGTGATGAAAACTATGATGAAATTGCTATTAATCATGCTAATCAAGATAAAACGAATTACGCTGGTAAGGAGAAGATTGAGCATCAAACCGAGTTGAGGTTTTGCCCTAACCCCAACGCATCGGTCTCACTGAGTTGATACAGTCGGTCCCACTGAAATGTCTAACGTTCACATTTTGAACTGCTTCGATTTGACCGAGTTCATTTATTCGGTCTGACCGAGTTGAGTCAAATGTGTGTAATGGCTAGATTTTGTGTGGAGGCTATGTATACCCCTCCACCCCTTCTCCATCAGTGAGAGAGATATAAAAACGTGCCTACACTTCCACTATTCACTTTTTGAGAGGAAACCACCTGCTCATGTGTTGAGACCAAGATATTCCAATCCAACCACAAGAATCTTGATCTCTAGCCTTCCCCAAGTTGCTTTCCACTCAAATATTCCTTCCACCATTTCCAAATATGTTAGAGAGAGTTGAGTGTTGGGGAGACTATCACTTGAAGCACAAGAGCAAGGAGTTCATCATCAACACACAATTTATTACCTTTTGGGGAGTGGTGTCTCCTAGATTAGTTAGGTGTCACTTGGGAGCCTCTGACAAGATTGTGGAGTTGAACCAAGGAGTTTTTAAGGGCAAGGAGATTGCCTACTTCATGAAGATCTACCCTAGTGAGGCAAGTCCTTCGTGGGCGACGACCTTGGTGGGATAGACAAGGTTGCTTCTTCGTGGACCCTTCGTGGGTGGAGCCGTCCATGGACTCGCACAGCCGTTACCCTTTGTGGGGTGAAGTCTCCATCAACATGGATGTACAATATCACCACCTATCGGAACCACGCCAAAAACATCCATGTCTCCAATTGCGTTTGCACTCTCCAACCCCTCTCTTTACCTTTATATGCAATGCTTTACTTTCCGTTGCCACAACTCTAGAATTGCATGTGTAGGAAGATTGCTTGACTTGTGCTAAATTGCTAAAAACTTTCAAAACTTAAAATTGGGAAAAGGCTAATTTTTTATTTGGTCAAGTAGTCTAATCACCCCCATCTAGACATACTTTCGATCCTACATTACCCTTTTGCAATAAACGATTGGATATTTTAGATCTCAAGATGGCTTCTTTTCCAGAAAATTTAGGGAAGCGTAAAGAGCCTCCCGGACTTGAAAAGTCCCTTACTAAAGTGGCAAAGACCAAGGATGACAACACTTGAGATCTTGGTGTTATGCCTAGCTAAGGGCGTAAAATGATAGCGCTCGTTGGGAGGCAACCCAACTTGTATTTTTTTTGTGGTTTTCTTGCTGTTTTCAATAAAATACCCAATAATACCTCTGGTTTGATGTGTTTTTGTGGTTTAAGTAAATGTTTGTGCCAAGCAAAGCCTTTGGGATGATTTGGTTGATAGTTGATTTGATCGCATGGAAATTCAGAAACTTTTGCGTTTAGAGTTAAAATTTCTGACGATTACTGGAGCGTGATAAACTCTTGAATTGTTTTGAAGTTAACAATAAACAAATTTTCCACGTTATCCTATATTTTCAGAATTTTTGGAGTTTCATAAGTATGGTAAAAAATGGCATCTTTAAAGACTATTATGTTTTTGACAGATTCTGTTTTCGTTGTGTTATGTGCTTATTTTGATTGATCCATGGTTTCTTTTGAAGAATTGTTGCCATAGAAAAGTTAGAATACAATTACAAAATATGAATTGGTTTGCTACAGTACTTAAAGTAAAGATTGGTTTTGTTATACTAACGGATCTCACGAGGTTTTGTTGAGTTTTGTGTGATTGTAGTTTTCAAGTTTTGGGTGAGATCGTGATGGATGAAGGAATAAGGAGCAGCAAAAGGCTAAGCTTGGGGATGCCCAAGGCACCCCAAGATAATATTCAAGAAGTACCTAGCAACTAAGCTTGGGGATGCCCCCGAGTGGCATCCCCTCTTCCTTCTAACGACCATCGTTACTTTACTTGAGACTATATTTTTATTTGTCACATATTATGAGTTTTGCTTGGAGTGTCTTGTATGATATGAGACTTTGCTTGTTTTTAATTTTATTTTTTAATAAGTATCCTTGCTGTACAAACCTTTTTGAGAGAGCCAAATTGTGCTATGCTTGCTCCTATGCTTCACTTAATTTTTTTAGCCATTGAATTGCTCTAGTGCTTCACTTATATCTTGTTGAGCGTGGTGTGCTTTGTTATCTTTGAAGAAATTCTCTCACGCTTCACTTAGATTAATTATAGAGAAAGAAATATGATGCTCATGTTCTTCACTTATATTTGTTTGAGCTTAACAAAAGCAACATACGAAACTAGTCCCAAAGTGATTGATATCCAAGGGGGATATAATAAATTTTTTCATGAAGTTCATTGGAAAAAATAAACTTGATTCTTTGTAATAGTTTTGAGATATGCTGATAGTGATATATGAGCCATGCTAATGAGTAATTATGTTTTAGTAAGAATATTGATGTTAAGGCTTGTGATTCCCGATGCAAGCACGAAAGTCAATATTCATGCAATGAAATTACATCCTACTTGTGTTCACTACAAAAAATCCACTTCCGTGATAATACATGTTTGTCATAGTAGGTCACGTTTTCTTTCATGCATGTACATCCATAATGATTTTATGACAGAATCAAGATAGTCATACCCGTGTTGTCGTAGAAGTGTTCCATGACAATACCAAACTTATCATCACGGAAGTGTTCACTTCCATGGCGATAAATAGCGCACCATGGAAGTGATTTCGTCAAGGGTAACCGACACGTGGCATCCTCCATAACGGGTCACCGTTAAGCTATCGGGTCCGGTTTTGGATCCGATAACCCGTTAACAGCCCAGACCAATGGGGATTTACCACGTGTAAAATTCTCATTCGTCGAAGGATCCACGTGTCAGCTCGTCATTGGGTCAGATAGGGGCCTATGATATGTCGACACGTGCGACGACCCAACACTGGCCCATTTAGGTACAAAGGCCGGCCCATTTGACTTGGTCAAAATCTAGCGGGCCGACCCATGAAAAGCCTGTTAACGGCCTATTCGCATATAGCCCATTTTATGGCCCGGTAACCCATGACCCGTTAGGGCCTTCCAGAAATTGGCCCAACAACGTCATGTGGGCTGTACAATATAACACCAGCCCGTTTCACTTTTGGCCCATGTATGGCCCACGACGTATTTCGTCCCATATGAGGCCTTTCGTATCTTTGGGCCCTTTAGTGGCCCACGGTGACTCTGGCCCATAAAGAACAATAAATTTCTTTGTGCCCATTAACGACCCATGATTCATATGGGCTGTTTCCAGCCCGTGTTAGCTTTCGTCCTACTCACGGCCCATACATTCTTGGGTTCCTTTCCCTCCCTCGATTAATTCCGGCCCCTTACTGGCATGTTCCCCTAATGGGCCAAAATCGGCCCGCGGTTAGAATCAGCCCATTTGTGGCCCGTTAACCCATTGCGCCATTTCCAGCCCGTCCTATATTCTGGCCCATTAACAACCCGCTATGCCTATGACAGTATTAAGCCTTTGCTGTCTTACGGCATGTTAACGGCCCCTTACCATGCTGGCCTGATACCAATTACACCCGTTTATGAATCGTGTGGGCCCATTTATCCGACGGCCCGAGGCCCACCGATTCTACGACCCGTTGGAGGCCCAGTTATCCGGCGGCCCATACGAGGCCCATGGATCCTAGGACATGTAGAAGGCTCAAGGTTACCACGGTCCGTATATGGCCCATGTTGTTGCGGCCACTAGCAAACCAAGGAAAAGAAGACTAGGAAATAAATAAGCCAGAAATTAACGCTAGGCTATTACAAGTTACAGCCACCGGGCATCAAAGTTTGCCACAAGTGCAGATATAGGGAACGCCCTACACTATACAAAAATGGCTTGCTGTTTTCTTGAGCCGGTGGCTCCACATTAAGAACAAATTTTGTATCGCAACAAAACAAATTACAACCATAAAACAAAAGGATGGTTGGCATAAAAGTTAACAGTCCGGTAGATAAATGCACCACCAGAAGTTCAGAAGCTTAGTTCATTTGACCTGACTGTTACGTTTTCATGTTATACTGTTCGATGGAGCACCATAACCTTCACCTTCATTTCTCCTAGGCTCCTGAACAACATAGAAAATGTCTGATAGTTTGGTTTCAAAACCATGCATATCTTGACGGCATCAATCAATGACTGTCCTTGTTTCACAAAAGGGTCTCTGTTAGGGAATGGACTTGTGTCTAGAGCGCAAATATAACATTGTTTTGAGCTTCCATATCTTGATCATGAGACAATTTGGACGAGGTTGCCTTAACAACCAACCCACTATTACGCAGGAACGTGCTTTTGGCACTATTAGTGGACAGGTACTGACCCAGTGCAACAAGAGGTGGCATTGCGGTTATAGTTGCCTCATCACCTTCAGAAGGTGGCGGTTCCACCATTTTTTCCATAGCTTACTGAAAATTTTAGTTTTTATTACATTAGTAGTACCAGAACAGAAGATATTAAGGAGGCAGCAAAACCAAACAAAATAGCTTTGGTCTATATACATAACGTATTCGAGTGAACCCGTGCATAATATTAGTTGCAAATTACTGCAAAGTACATAATAAAACCAGGTTCGGACATATGACCATGTACTATGGCTAATGTATTGTCTATTTCTTCACATTGTATTGACAACTAAGGATAAAGAGACAAAGTTTATAATACAGTAAGCATAGTATGACATCATTCATATCACAAAACAACTGAGAACAGACAAACATGCAATTGTAACATTGTGTGGGCAAGTCTAGCACGGGACTAGATTACAGATCAAGATCAAAGGAACATCACTCTCTTTTAAACCTTGTAAGGTGCAATGATACACTAAGACAATTGTGTACAAAATTGAAAAGAGTAATAGACATTGACTGCAAACCATGCAGTTTAATGCACAAGTTAGAGTAAGTAGTAGTTATAAGGCATGAGGATTAAGGACTTACAACAACGGCTTTGACTGGTGTAGTCATGCCCTTCGTCTTGCTGGTGTGACAGTCCTTGAAGATTTTCATAGCATTTGGTTCAATTAATTTTTGGTATTTGCGGGCATTCCTCTGCAATTGGAACAAGTCAATATAGATCTGATAATATGGCATAGCGAAAAGAGTGAACCAACAGCTAATTACAAGAGCCCCGCAGTGTGCAATATAGCTACGAGATCCTGTCGTCTGTTGGAATTTCCCTTTCATATGGTTGGCCTTGTTCTTTGAATAGTTCACCTAAAAGAAAATAGATTTGTGAGGCGCATGAGTAAATAGGAGTTCAATATGTGATCCAATCACACATATATATAACGTACTTGATACTTTGGATCAGACTAGTGTTTAACGAGGCCTCTCCAGTCTTCATCCGATATATTTTCCACTGGATTGGGCAAGTTCACTGTTAGCCTTGCCTTCAAAGTGAGTTTTCCTCAAGTTATACCACTACTGTCGCAGAGCAGACATGAAAACATGGGTGCAAGCTTGTCTCGTTGCATCATCTTGGCTATCCAAGTTGAACCTCATATGTTGAAAATTACGGGAGTCTCATTATCAACAACCTAGAAAGTATGGGACAGATCAAGATGACATTACTAGTTTCCATACATAACCATACTTACAGATAAATGGTCGAGCAAGGTGTTGAACTAGGTTTCGTCTTTTTCATTCCTGTACTGAATCCATGATGGGAGGATACGTGCATGACACCTAACGACAACCGCTGCCACTGATACTAACTTGGCTGACTCTGTTGCATCACGTGGCCTTTTTAAACCTGCCTCAAAATGGATCTCCATTCTTCCTCCTCTACATTTAGTTAACCTGTCAAGCATTATCCCTGATGTCTGTTCCTCTTGCGCCTAGGTGCTAGTCCAACAACAAACATAGGAGGTGTTAGTGTACATCAAACTGTGCTACTACATATAAAGAAGCATGCAACTGTAAGTTGACTCCAGCAACAACCTTCTTGCTGTTGAAGCTCACAAGGTTCATATGATCTTGCCAACTCGTCTTGTGTCAATAGTGCTTCGGAAATAGTGTCAGGTGGCAAGGGAGCTTGGGAACCTGCTGCTAGCTGAGTTGACAAATGAGTAACTTGTGTAGCTGGTGGTACTGTGGAAGGTGTTGCAACAACTAGAGCTGTCGCTGCTTGTTTGGTGGCAGCTATTACAGTCTGTTTGGATTGTTTTGCAGTTCGTGTAGCACGGGATACTGCGTTTGTACAATTTTTCGGTGGACTTTGACCTTCTATTGCACCATTTGAACCAGCAAAATCTGCATAATTCTTCTGCTCCCGTTTCTATGTGTCCTGAGTAGTAACACCATACCCTGCCATTATGTATTCCTTTCTCTTTCTCTGTACCATGTCAAGTCAAGCCGACAAGAAAAAGTAATAAAAATTTAGTTCTTCAGAACAAATTGATGCGTGATACAGACGAACTGAACTTTGATGTTAGACAACCGCATGATAGGAGGATGTAATTTGTATGATAAACATGATGACATGAGATAATCCGAACTATGATGTGTACACCAAGCAGAAGGCATTTCAATAAATTAGAAGCAATGCAATGGAAGGTAGACACCATATGAAAGATGCTACAAATATCGCTCTGCCAAGTTAACAGTGTCTCATCACAACTGGCATTTAAACAAATGTGAAGCAGTACAAGAAATAAATCATATGCAAGATGCAAAGAACATCACACTACCAAGTTAAAGGTCTATCGTCATTAGTGCCGTTGCATATTCATAGCTACGATGTGTAAACTAAGCAGAAGGCATTTCAACAAATTAGAAGCAATGAAAGCTAGACACCATATGTAAGACGCAACGAATATCACTCTACCAAGTTAAAACTGTCTCGTCATTAGTGCCATTTCAACAAATTAGTAGTACAAGCTAGAAATTAATGCGAGATGTAAACTATATCAGACTCCCAAGTTAAACGTGTCTTGTGAAAAGTGATTGTTGCAGATTACACAACAATAGTACTTTGATGTAGAACATGGTGTGATAGACATATATTGTATGTTCTAGAAATAGGAACACGTGTCTTATTCACAAGTGTAATGTGTAAAGTAAGCAGATGGAATTCAACAAAATTAGAAGCAATACAAGCTAGACATCATACATAACATGCAACCACATATGAAAGTGCCAAGTTAGAGGGAGCACATGTGATGGTGGACTAGGGGAGATGTGCTCATCATCAACACATCTACGTTCAGTGTCTATGCATGTGTTGTCTTGCGAATCTTCTTGGGGGGGGGGGGTGGCGGAGTAGAATATGTAGAGCTGTTCCGGTTGGAAGGAGCACCTTTATCCACTACGTTGCTAATTTCCTTCCGCTTTATTGATTTTGAATTGTCAAGTAAAACCGACAAGAAAAAGAAATAAAATTCACTCTTCAGAACTCATTCATGCTTGATACTGACAATCACTACCTTGATGTAAGGCAAACACATGATACCAGGATGGAATATGTACGAAAAACAGGACAGCATGGCATATTCACAACTATTTGTGTAAACTAAGCAGAAGTAATTTAATCAAATTACAAGCAATACAAGCTAGACAACATATGCAACATGCAAGACAATATCACACTACCGAGCTAGAGAAAGCACATAGGATGCCGGTTTCGACGGGAGACCGCCATCAGTCCCTACCTTAAAATTTTCCTTCCTCTTTCTTAATTTTATTGCCTTGTCAAGTCAAACCTACAAGAAAAATGAATAAAAATTCGCTTTTCAGAACTCATTGATGCTGAATGCTGATGAGCACTACTTTAATGTTAGGCGACCGCATGATAGGATGATTGAATGTGTATGAAAAAAGGACAACATTGCATATTCACAGCTATGATGTTAAACTAGGCATAATTCATTTCAACAAATTAGAAGCAATGAAAGCTAGACACCATATGATAGATGCAACGAATATCACTCTACCAAGTTAAAACTATCTCGTCATAAGTGCCATTTCAACAAATTAGAAGTAGTACAAGCTAGAAAAGAATGTGGAATGTAACCTATATCGCATTCCCAAGTTAAACATGTCTTATTATAACTTGATAAGCGATTGTTGCAGGTTACACAACAGTAGTACTTTGATGTAAGAAGATGGTGTGATAGACATATATTGTATGTTCTAGAAACAGGAACACGTGTCTTATTCACAAGTATAATGTGTAAGTAAGCAAATGTAATTGAACAAAATTAGAAGTAATACAAGCTAGACATCATACATAACATGAAACCACATATAACAGTGCCAAGTTAGAGGGAGAACCTGTGATGGTGGACTAGGGGAGACGTGCTCATCATCAACACATCTACGTTGAGTGTCTATGCATGTGTTGTCTTGCAAATCTTCTTGGGGGGGAGTGAATCTGTAGAGCCTCTCCGTTTGGAAAGAGCATGGTTATCCACTGCCTTGCTAATTTCCTTCCACTTTATTGATTTTGTGTTGTCAAGTAAATCCGACAAGAAAAAATAGTAAAATTCACTCTTCAGAAGTCATTCATGCTTGATACCACCAATCACTATTTTGATGTAAGGCAAACACATAATACCAGGATGGAATATGTACGAAAAACAGGACGGCGTGGCATATTCACAACTACTTGTGTAAACTAAGTAGAAGCCATTTCAACAAGTAAGAAGCAATGCAAGCTAGACACCACATGAAAGATGCAACCAATATGACTCTACCAAGTTAAAAGCGTCCCTTCATAAGTGGCGTTTCAACAAATTAGAAGCAGCGTATGCTATAAATTTTATGAAAGATGCAACCAATATCACACTGCATATACTAAAGGTGTCTCGTCATATTGATTGACGAGGGAAAAAACCCAGTAGTTTTATGTAAGGACATGCTTAATAGACAGATGTACTATGTACTAAAAACAGGAAGGCATGTCACATTAACATGTATAAAGTATAAACTAAGCAGAATAACACATGCATTTTAACCAGTTTGGAAGAATTACAATCTTAGACACCATATGCAACATGAAACCACATATGACACCGTGAAGTTAAAGCAGTCACCTAGGATGGTGGTTCATGGAGAGCGAGATCATCAACTCCAGAGCTACGTTTACCGTCTCCATCTGCTGACACTGCACCCTTTATAGTGTGGAAATGTGTCTTGCCTAAGCTCGTAGAAAGCTGGAGCAACTTCTCTCTTTTCTTTCATGCTTTTGTCAACCGGTTGGCAGAGGCTGAAATACCCATGCATAAAAAACAATAGTGAGAGTATGTGTTAAGTGTGTGCAGAACTAGTGCACTGTAAAAGTAGCAGATAGCAGGTGGCTGAAAAATAAATGACAGGAGACATATGATAGCTCAACAACATTGCGTGGCAAACAAAAATAGATTCTACTCTGCAAGATTTTGTAATATATGAGCACAGGGATGGCTGGTAAATGCATGTACACCTCCAGCACACCACCACATGTGGTCATATCAAAATAACAATCGGCTGAAAATAAATAGGTCAGTCAATTTTTTATGAACCGTCCGATCTAGAAGGAACGGGTAGATGGCCTTCGCCTACCTCCCGCTAGTCACTGTTGACGATCTTTCTCGAACTTCCAGCGACCACCGGCCCAGACCCCTGCCTCCATCGCCCCGCCCTCCCCTCTACCTCACACCACCGTCGTGTTTGGCAACGCCCCTGGCCATCCCTTTTAGCCCGGCCAACCTCCAGATTGGGCGCCAGCAGCTCCTAGACCCCACACACCCCTGAGATAAACACCGAGGCACTGTTTCCCCAGTGTAATAGGCAGACTAGCACCTAGTACACTGGGGAATGCTTCCTTTAATTGGGAATCAACTCACCAGGAACTGAAATCCAGGGGGGCGACGAAACCCTAGCTAAGGTGAAATAGTATATGATGAGAAACCTTGTGCATCACGAGTTACTACGAACATCTAGTTTCAGGAAGAAGGTGTAGGAAGAAGCCATCGACTAGGGTATTCTATGGGATGAATACCATGCAAGCAGACACGTAAGATTTGCACGAATAAGGGGAGAGGAGTACCATTTTTGGTTGCCAGTCCTATGCCCTCCTTATTTCGCGACGATGTTCTTCTTTTTACCGAGGGAACCGATGTTTTGGAGGAGGGCGGAGCCTGGGACGAACCCATGATAAAAAAATTGATTGTGTTGCGGTGGCCGTCTATCGGCGCAGGGGAAGCAGATCCGAGGTGACAAAGGACGGTGTAGCGGAAACAACTCTGGTGCAGTGGACGGTGGCGAAGTTGAGCGGCAGTGGTGAGGCGCATGATGGCGTGGTTGAACTGGCTTGGGTACGGCGCACGTCGGCGTCCAGGAGGCAGCTTGGCCTCGGCTTCAACTACTAGCCGTGGAGGGCATTGCAGTTGCAATTGCGATGGATGAGGACGTAGGGGTATCGGCTCCGGTGTGATGAAGGAGGGCGACAGTTGATGGTTGGGATGGGGTGGTGGATGGAGGACGCCGGGGTTTCATAGATGGTGGAGAGGTAGTTTTGGCGCCCATGGAGTACGAATGGGGAATCAGACGGGG